>CM043017.1:125354924-125459336 GCA_023690525.1 Holotrichia oblita | reverse complement strand
TCTATAGCATTTTGCTGTAACCAAGTTGTACAATGTTGAGACGTATACTTCGGATCGTTGTCATGCTGGAACCTCCATTTTAATGGCATTTCTTCTTCCATACGGCAACATTACATCTTTAAAAATGTCAGTGTACATGAAACGATCCATTATTCCCCTCTATTCGGTGGATAGGTCCGATTCCTTGTCCAGACAAGCACCCCAAGACCATAACATTTCCTCCTCCATACTTGGTAGTTGCGATTCAATATTTAGGATTCAGTCGTTGTCCTTTTGGTCTTCTTACTTGCCTCATTCCATCGCAATCTTTCAAATTATATTTTGGTTAATCAGAAAACAATACAGTTTTCCATTTTTGGACTGTTCAGTCGAGGTGAACTTTGGCAAACTGAAGCCTGGCTGTTCTGTTTTTGGACGAAATAAAAAGCCTTTCGTGCAGGTCGTCGACTGAATAACGGCTTCAATCGCTCGTCTTCTAATCGTTCTCGCATTAATTGGTAAATTTAATTGGTTTTTCAATTGATTGGAAGAAACAGTAGGATCATTTTGAATTTGTCTTTTAATCCGTGAATCGTCTTGTCTTGTAGTTTTTCGAGACCTTCCGCCGGTATGTATAGTAGAAATGCGACCGGTCTGTTGACATTTTTTAATTAGCCGTGATATCACTGATCTGTTTAGCGAATATTTTTCACTTAACTTGTGTCTGGATAAACCGCTTTTCCAGTCACTCATAATTTTATCTTTAAATTCAATTGAATACGCATTTCTTGCCACTTTTATCGTCTTAGCCTTATGCACAACTCTGCAATACTAACGAACAATGATCTCATCTATACATTTGTCTATTTTGTTGGATGCGGTCGCTGATGTGGCATTTTACGTGCATTTCACTAATATCCTGCATTCGGTCTGACAGAGGTGCTGTTCTTTGAAAAAAGTAAGGGGGTGCTTTAGTTTTGTCCAATCCATTTTTAACTATTATGTAAATTTTTCGTTTGCACGTTTTATATTAAAACTGTTGAATAGTTTTTGTTAAGTTTTATTAATACTGAACTAATAAGTAAACAAAAAATATATAATATTAAATATACTATGTTGTTTTATTACAAGTAGGCCTTAATTACAACCGCGTAATGGAGTGTGCCTTAGTTATGGCCAACACTGTAATTACAAGCAACCACATATGGCTAAAGACCGTCAAATCAACAATGGCACGTTACCTGTATCTTTAGAAGTAAAAGCAGACGTATTAACAAATGCTCTTTCCTTTTTAAACAAATAAAAATGTTCATTTTCATAAATACACCTACTATTTTTATTGATGTACTTATGTAGTAGAACTATCTTTATTGATGTATGTATGTAGTAAAACTATCAATTTCGAAAAATACACTACTCTTAAATAAAAAGCTACTAACTTTTTTGTCAAAAAAGAAATTTTAAAGAAACATATCCAGTAATATGGGACAAGAAAAAAAGAAAAAAACTAACTAAGTTACAGACAGAGGGAGTATTATGTTTATATATGATGCTAGTTGTTCAGAACCATTTTCTGATCTACATGCCTGGCAAAGTTAATTACGCTCTTGTAGCTGTTTGCTCCCAACAGCGAATGGTTATGAAAAGCCCCGAAAAGAACTTTCTTACGAAGCTAAGTAATAAGAGACAATGGGAAGGATAATCCTCCACCTACTCTCTAAAAGCAAACACCATTAAATGGTATGTGGATAGTACCTACATCGACAAAGGAACAGGTGCAGGGGTATTCGGACTAGGAACCAAATACTCAGAGACAATAGCGTCTTCCAAGCAGAAATCAATGCAATTGGAAGATGTGTTCAACATTGCAATTTTCTTCGATAATCAAGCAGCCATAATAGCGCTGAGCTCAATCAGCTAGAAATTAGTCTGGAAATGCGTATAGATTGAACAACCTAGGCAAAGAAAAAACTGAGTTAGACTATACTGGGTATCAGGACATACTGGAATTACCAGCAACAAAAAAGTTGACCTATTACCAAAGAAGGCCGCCTTTCTGGGACCTCAGCCGTTTTTCGGTATAGGGATGAGCACCTACAAAAAAGAACTCAAAGATAGAGAGGAGACGCTCAGAGTATACCTCCGGCAGAATCTCCCTGGTTTTAGATATTCCAAGATATTTCTTAGAAATTACAACAAACAGAACAAAAACCTTGCTAGAACTAAGTAGAAACAGACTACTACGCAGGCTTTCTTACAAGACATTGTCACCTTGGGGAACACATGACAAGGATAGATCTGAAACAGAACAGCGACTGCAGATTCTGTGGGGCGGAGGATGAAAATCCGGAACATCTAACATCTAACTGCACACCTATCACAGAATCCCGTGCTAACCACCTCGGAAAAGACGTCATACACGAAGAAGAAATACTTTCTCTGAAACCATCACAGTTTTTTCAGTTTATTAAAGCTGGATGGGACGCTTCGAGAGCGAGGAAAGTCCAGCAGCTTACAGTTCATACAAGGAGGCACCATAGATCAGTGCGCAGTCGCAGTGCAATATCACCCTCAATAAAATATCATCTAATTTAATAGCGTATTCTCTGAGAAAAATGTTACCGTCCTCTCAGACAATTGAACCCCGGCGCTTAGCATTCAGTCACAACGATAGGCAGCCGCCTATTCATAATTTTGAAACTACAATTTAATGCTAACAAATTGTTATGCATTTAACATTGATTTATTTACGTTTCAACCTCACTTGTACTGACCACTATCACGTACTTAATATGTTTTCAACTGTTTCTCTATTTAATCTAGATTTTTAAAAACATTGCTACTATAATTTGATATAGTTGCCTTCAAAAAAGTTTATAAATTAACATCCGGTGGATGATTCGATCATCCACTGGATATATCTTCGGATTTGCTTTGATAAACTACAAAAGAAAACTGAATCACAGTATTTACAATTCGTTAATATAAAATAGCGCCTAGGTTTATGGATTAATACCTATTATTTGAAGTTCAAAATTAGAAAACTAAAGGAGATGTTTATTCAGAACATTTGTGTTAACTCAACGTTTTTGTCAATTCATCGATAGGTACGTGATATGATTAAAATGCACCTTTTACTGTATGGATGTCATACAAATATTTATTTAAATCCGATTCACCTCTTACAAATACAAAATGTAAATGATAGATTATTGGAAAAACTAAAACAAAACGCTATCGAAATGTAGCTCTCGCGGCACTAGTTTACATTTCATAACGACTTCAAATCAACGCAAAATATAAAAACAATATTGTGGACTTTAATTTTGAATTTTGTGTACAAGTGGTGTGGTAATATTTACAAATTCAACTTAATTTACTGTAAAAAATGTGTTTATTTTACAGAAGCCGACTGATTGGGTTGCATATATGTACTTATACAGTGGTGGGCAAAAGTATGGAAACACTTAAATATATCAAGCAGTTTTGCATATTAAGTATCCATTATTCTGCATAAAATGAAGATATCAGAATTATAATACAACTTCCTATTAAATCGGAAGTTGCATTCAACTTTCAAATTTTAAATGGAGCAGCCTACATATTGTTCTAAAAACGAATAGACCATTTAATTACAAATTCAAAAATGTATAGTTGTGTGCATTTATTATGATTATCTATAAGCCCACTGAACACAACTTACACACACAAAACTACACCGCGGAGTTGCAGTGATAGCCAGACAAGGGATACAGCTTACGGAGTCACTGCAATTAAGCACCCACCACACATTAAAAAAAATCAAGATATTACGTATACAAGGAACTAGAGTATGCTTATTAAAAAAAGCTTCAGACTGCAAAAGTAACAATATAGTAATGAAATATTACAAAATTAATAATAAATTAAATATTAATGTATCAGATGTTCAAACTGACCACCATTGGTTTCTTGACAGTATGCTAACCTACGCTGGAATCCGGCAATTATGTTGGAAATCATATTTAGCGTGAGAGTTTGCACTTCTTCCATAATTCTTCACCTTAAATTATTTAAATTTTCAAGTGGTTGTAAATAAATCTTAGACTTTAGATATGCCCAGAAGAAAAAGTCTAATGGAGAAAGATCAGGTGATCTAGCAGGTCATTCAACAGTACCTCTTCGGCCAATCCACTTGTTGGGGAATGCACGGTCTAATACATTCCGTGCAAAATGGAGTGAGGCTCCGTCTTGTTGGTACCAGGCGGCCTCTGGCAATTGCCCTTCTTCCATTAATGCAGGAATAATTTGTTCCAAAAAAATTGGACCGATAATTCTATTTTGACAAATACCAGCCTAATGTGGGTTAGTTTGCGACCAATAACGATAGTTGTGCCGATGAACCGTTCCGTTCAAACAAAAGGTAGCCTCGTCATAAAATACAATAATTAGTTGCAAATTATGTTGGGATTACGGTTACAAATATTCATCATGATTTCACAAAACTGCAATCTTCGATCAAAATCATCTTCAGACAACTCTTGTACAAGACAAATCTTATATGGATGATATTTTTCACGTTTTAAAATTCTTCCTACTCATCGTCTATTGATATTGTGAATACGTGCAAGTTCTGTTGTTGATGTTGTCGGGACTTCTTCTAATGAAACTGCGATATCTTGGGATTTATTTTCATTTGTTGCTACTTTTGGCCGTCCTACTTTAGGAAAATTACGAACGGTACCGCTGTTGCGGAATCGCTGTAGCGTCTTGTAAGCTAAAGAACGCGTTATTGGTTGTCGATTTGGATGTATACCATTAAATAAATTTCATAGGATCGCCTATCACCAAAACCAATCATCACTAAAACTTCAATGTGTTCGCTTTCATTTAATTGCACCATTTTGAGCACAAACTACTACAAAGACTACACTTTCTCGTTTGACAACTCCAATTGTTGTTTATCAGAGCTCTGCTTTTGTTTTCTTAGGCCACTAAGATCTCAATTACGAGTACTAACAACGTCTTAGAATCATTTATTATAAGTGATTTCTTGATAGATAATAATCATAAATGCACACAACTATACATTTTTGGATTTGTAATGAAATGGCCTATTCGTTTTTAAAACAATATACATATTCCATTCAAAATTTGAGAGTAGAATGCAATTATAATTATTCTGATATCTTCATTTTATGCAGATAATGGATAATATGCAAATGCCCAATTTCGTAGAAATATCTTCAAAACTACTTAAGGTATTTAAGTGTTTTCATCCTTTTGCCCACCACTGTATATGTATGTATATGGAGTACGCAGAAATCCCGTTTACACTACAGTGTTTGACTATATTTTAGAAAATAATTTGAGCTATTGTGGAATGTATTTGTGTGTCGAGTATTAATTAATTAAAATTTATAATTAGTTTATTAAGTGATTCTGTTGCCAAAATAAACAAGTAAATAAAATAGAACCAAAACTATTTATCGGAATGGGAAATTGAGTTTAGAAGTATCGCTTCAGTTTTGTCAAAGTACTTTGTCTTATCTACATACATGAAATATGTCAGACAACGAGCAATATTTCTTGAGGAAATAATTTATTAGACATCAAACCACATGATCTCATATTAAACTTCTAGAAAAAAGTAGTTTATACATACATGCATACAAAATTTTACTACCCTACATTTTCTAAATATATTTCAATGCACAATTAACTCTAACTTGATAAACGATTATTAAAATTATATTTATCTAACCAAATTTTCTACGGCAGGTTTATCCATTCATCTACCGTGTATGTTCACACTTCAATTTAACATCCTGCTCGCTAAAAACCTTTTACTGAAATTCAAATCTAATTGTACGTATATATTCCTGGCATCGTTTGAAATTTGCTTAGGAAGGAGGAGCGAGGATTTGAAAACCGAATACAACGACGCCGGAATAGAAGGCGTCTATTTGTATTGAGCCGCGCTATAGTCGTTGACGTGAATGTGTGACGTCGACCGAAAAAACAGAAAAAGGTTTTTGAATTTGCGAAATCGATGCGATGATGGGAGATACGGCGACGCGAGTCTCTATCAAAGGACGTATAGTACGTATGTTCATCTGCTTTCTCTTTTATGTAAACATAATCAACATAGGCGTTCTATTTTTGATTCGGGAAATTTTTACTTTCTGTTTATTATTCTAATAAGGCGCGAGTGCGTCTTTTTTCAGCTAACTTTATTATAAAATATAGCGGAAACATCGATCAAAGTATGGATGGTTATTTCATGCGGTATGTTTTGCTGTACAGCAGCTTATCGAGTTATTTACGAGTTTTGTATTTTACTTTGATACGGTTTGAAACTATTCTCGTCACGTCATAATTATTGGATTATTTTAAGTTATATTTATTTTCAGTGTTAGGAAAAATCCAGCGTAATAACTTGTAGAGCCAACGTCTATTCTACTGTTATTTAGTGTGAACTGACGTTATGGAATGCAAAAGTTTGAAATTCATTTAAACGAATTAGTATTTGAATTTACTTCGTTACATGGAAAACTCCTTCAACAACATAATTATTCAGGAAATCTTTCTTCCAAAAGTGCATGTATGATTCGGGCGTAATAGGTTAAACGGAAATTCAAAACAGAAACGAAGTAAAGTGCAATGGAACGTTGCGGATTTAGAAGTTAATAATACAGGGGCAAATAAAAGCTTTCGCCTTTTGATGTAGATCTATAGTAGAACAGGCAAATACCAGCGTTAGCAGGATGTATGTTTGTTTGATTCCACAAAGGTATATGAGTACCAGAGAAAATGCTGCTGAAGTTATGCATTCCATTCCAGTTGAGCAGGAAGGACCGTCAGAAACTAATTATATGCTATACAACAGATTCTTATACACATAACGTTTAATTTTGATTGTGGAATTCGCGTCTTTTGTTTTGTGTTTTGTATTTGTAACAAGTTTTAATTATAAAATAAGTTTGAAATGCGGCAAGGACATATTAATTAAATTTAATAAGGAAATATTCATAATAAAATCCTGAGTTGTATATACAGTATGAGGTCTATTCTGTGTTTTACATCAGCATTTATGTATCATATCTACTAATCTAATTAGTAGAATAAATATTATTTAACTTTTTGTTAAATTATAAGCTCGGAAATTGTCTTTAACTTAACAAATAATAAGAGGATTTTCTGCACAATACCACGTTGAGGGCCATACTTTTTCTTCAACTATAAAATAATTCATATTTAATTAAAATTAAGACTGAATTGAAGCAGTAGTAGCCAATACCGCCAATACGTATCTATTTGACAAATAAAGTGACACTTGTTTTATTTTTTTAAATTTATTTGTAGCAACTAATGGCAGCAGATAACAGGCCTACAGAAAAAAAATGTTTTGGTGCCAGGAGTCTTTGAGCTGATTTTTACTGTATTTGTGGTACTGAATCCAGATATGAAATCCGTTTTTATGTATCAGCTCCTTTTATAGATATGACACATCCTTCAATTAGTTGTTTTAATATTTGATATATTGAGGAATAGATTACTCAAAGTAAAATAAATTTACGAAGAAAGTACTTCGAACTAATCTTGTTGCTTCCTCTGTATTATGTCTTATTTATACAACAAATTATCAATAAATGTCACGTATATTACTATTTTGTTAGCGAATACCACACCATAAAAGCAGTTTAACATTTTTTAACTCAGGTATTTCATACTGGTAATCCCATTCTTTAATATACTTTCAATATTAGTGCTGCTAGCTGTTAGTTTCAAGGCGCAGGAGGTAAAATTAGTTCTAAAAGTATCCGCTATATGGAGGGTTGAATCAAATCTTTTCTTAGCATATTGTTAAGTTTAACATGCATTATTTGTTGTATTTTGTACTTCTGGACAAACCAAATACTAATAGCACTAACTCGTTGGGAACTATCAAGTGCAATTTGAAATAAACGTAATGTGTGTTAACCACAAAAGCTCCGTGTATTGTTTTTAATTACTGAATGCAGTACAAGTGCAGTTATGCACGTTGCAACGCATTTTATTTAATGTGAGTTTCTAATTGGATAATATTGACTTCAGCAGTAGTTTCACTGTGTGCTTTTATTCAGGAAAATATAGGTTGTAAATGTAAAGTGCAGCAGTTGCATTTAATTACATAGTTGGTAATAATACAACAGGAATTTTTGGTACAGCTAAGATTGAAAAAGTTACAGTTTAAAATTATTTCTGTAATTAGTGTTGATCTCTTTATAACTTCAAAAATATATACAAGTAAATAACATACCCTCTTATATGAACCATTGCTATTATTTGCTTTGCTTAAATGTGAATTCCAATTTTATACCAATTTAACGCAATTTCCATTCGCATAAAGTCATGTCAAAATCGATTTAATGAATCGTGGTCTTTTTTGTCCAGGTGTCTTCGTTTACATCTATGCACACATTCATGCACACATCCATTACAATACATAGGTGTTAATTTACATTTATTGATTTACCATTTGACACGTTTTTAATGAACGCGATCTGAATATTACATTCGTTTAGTACGAACAAAGCAAACATGTAACACGCGTGTAGGAGTCTGTTCGTGCGCGGAAAGTGATCAATTTTCTATGCACATGGACTCATGGAAACGTGGGTATAATATTTCCCTAGGAGTCCCAACCGTCAGCTCTT
The DNA here is from genome assembly GCA_023690525.1 of Holotrichia oblita. NCBI lineage: Eukaryota > Metazoa > Arthropoda > Insecta > Coleoptera > Scarabaeidae > Holotrichia > Holotrichia oblita. The sequence goes on along the minus strand of CM043017.1, from coordinate 125,450,679 downwards.
TAAACGTCAAATATTCAAAGTGCAGTAGTACTTTATCTGATTAATATTAATATTCAGTACTATCGATAATGTTCCACGTTGCATCTACCTGGTATAGATTCATCTATTCCACAAACAATTACGACCAAACATTACCGGATTGAGTATTCTAGCTAGGCAGAGCTTGTGCCAAGGTATTTATTAATAATTTTCAGTTACGTGTGAAGTATTTTGTGTATGTAGTTGTTGTACATTTAAGTATTTGCACAGTTGATTAGTGCCTTATGTCTCTCAAGTGCATAAGCAATTCTGTTGTGTTTTTTGTTACGTATTTTTAGGATAAAATTTCTGCAGCATAAATACTAATCGAATAAAATATTGGAAATCATTGGAAATTAATAAATAAAGTATTAATTCAGTCAAAAGAAATTGTTTATTAAAAAATATGTACACAGAAATATGCTGTTAGAATAACTAACTCTACTTATATATGTACACACGTTGTTGTCTTACTCTCATTTACCGAATAGCTCAGAAACATAGTTTGCATCGTGCTAGGAATATATCAGGTGTGCCTAGTGGGATTTAAAAATATGATTTTTTGTGCTCAGTTATTTACTACTAACTTTGGTTGACGTATTTGAACGAGTTTTGTTTTTTCTTATGAATTAGTCGGGAAGAGAGACAACTTGATTTCGAGTTCGAACCTTCTTAGAGACCACTGCGTTTCGTGAAATTGGCATTTCGATCGAATTGCTATTCGCTGTTGGGACACATTTAACAGTGCAACATTAGCTGTACCGAGGTACTGCTGTAACAAAGCCATGAAAATACGTTTGAACACACCAAAGATGCACAGCGAGAGCTGTAGCGGTAAGCTTGACAAGCAATACAGCTCCGATGGCTTTAAAGCTCCACTCACGTCTTATGTATTATTTTTGTATCTATGTTCTGATATCAATACTCTTTATTCTTTTATGTATCTTTTATATTTTTGTGGTTGCGTAACATTTTCCACACAATTTACTTTCTCTTTTACGTTTGTTGATCCTTATCATTTCTGTGCTACAGTCATCATGTAATAGTCTGTATCTGCACGCGCAGTTCTGTGAGTTCTAACATTTATTATTGATAGTTATTTCGTTTTTGTAATAAAGACGTCATCGATTTGTGTCTACTTTTTACTATTAGTTATAATTTTATGTAATGTTTGTGACAATTTTAATTGGATCCTCTGTGGGATACTCTATAACAAGTGATTACCAACAAAAGTCAATCATATTCTCAGATATCTAAAACTACACAAACTACATATTCGTTATAGCAAAGACAGTAACAGTGTTTTGTTTATAAAGTTTTAATTGATTTCGTACATCTTTAATTTTTTTTTGTATTTTTTCCAGGCTCTCCAGTAACTTTTTATGTCATTAAGATTTATATTTGTTCCTTCTTAATATTTCCTGATCTGTGGTTATCGAATTTTTGCCCATTATTTAGTCTTTTCAATTCTTTTTCTCGCTTGGTTAGACATCAGTGACCAACATTCACTAATGAAAACTACAGGCAGTAGATTACCTGGCCAAGAAACTCGTCGAAGCTTCTTCGAATTCAATTATGGATATAATACATTTTCATTAAGTAAAAGCCGAACTTATCTCACATTTGAAAGTACATTACTGGTATCTAATCAATACTTTTAAAAATTGTACCTCATCTAAACGCTTCTGAAATTAAGTTAAAATTAATGCCGCAAATCACGTTTCAAAGCGTCAAACCAATGTGCATCTTCCTTTGAAAAATATCTCATTTAAAAACCTCTAATATCATACTGAAAAGAGTTGAAAAAAGTATTAACATTATCGTTTTCTGACGTGTCCTTTCGGTCGCCGGGCTTTTTTTACCATTTTTATGACGTCGAATTCGTGAAAAGGGTGAATTATTTATAAGTCCGCGAGAAAGAAAGAGAAAGAAAATGACCACTAATGCTTGTATTTCATTCAAACGTAATCCTGTTTTTGACATAAGTAAAAGCGTTTTCCCTCTGCTTTTATAATTATCAGAAAATTTACTTCTTTGCGGTGAGAAAATTTTATATTCTTGTCTCTTTTTATAATTCACTTCTTTCCGCTCTCCTTTGGTGATATAAGTTGCTGTCGCTACTGGTAATAATCATTATTATAAGTTCAAGAAAATTGTTACGTTCTTTCATTAGATTATTTCTTAAAATTCTAAAGGAGAATTTTTATATTATGTCTTTTTTACATTTTGTCTTATATGTATGTCTTATTTATGTCTTCATACGTAAACGCCAAGTTTAATTAGTTTAGAAAAATAGTAGGAAAAATATTAAGATTAAGCTTTGCATCGAAGCTCAGCTTAAAGTTTAAAAAACTTTGGTGTTATCATATATGTAAAGAATCCATTCCAAGCTATTCTTCAATGGGCGCGCATTTTTAATATTGATTTTAGTTGCTTTTCTGCGGACCACGGATTTTATCTATCTTATAACATTTATGAGTATGTAAGAGTTGAATTTCTGTATGTTAGCTAAAATATATTTGGTGTGCATGCTATCTGCTGACAGTTAATGTCTGTTTTTTAATTAAGGAAGAAAAACGGCAACCAGAGATTAAGAGATGTAATCGTTAAATATCAATTTGAATAAAATTTGATGTTTAATAAATAAATGTTTACTGAAGAGAGAAACTATTCAACTGCAGAAACTCGTAGAATATTTGATAATACATATTTCTAAAGCAGTTGCTTCATTGCATTCTATAATACTCTTGTGTGCTTCAATTTCTAAAACTAACTCGGCATCTTTCGTAAAAATTGAAGTTGCATTTGTAAAATCAAAAGATCAAATTATTGACATGCTTAGCAAACAAAAATACAAAATATTAAAGTGTATTAAAATGTAAGATATTGATATAAACAAAATTCTCTAATTGTATCTATCTGAGGTAGAGGCAGCTGCAGCAGCTTTGCAATAATATAATTGGTATATACTAATTAATAATATTTTGAGAGACAATATTGGTTAAATTTTAAATAGGACTGTAGCTATTAATATGATTTTTTTTTCTAAAAGAGGGTGTAGCTGTTCATATATCTGTTTTTCTAAATTTCAATATTTGGAACGATGTTTTTACCTGCTAGCTAGTTTGGATTACTTGATGACCATTGCAGATTTTAATCTAAATCTTAAAAAAATGGTAAATATCTAACATATTCTAATTTTGGGACGCTTACGTTTGTGACTGCCGTTGCCAAGAAGTTGTTAGTTGTTTGTTTTACAAATTGCTATTCGTCTTTTGTGGTATAAGTTTGAACAAATCTGTCTGTTACATCTACACCAGTCACTATTGAAATGAAACGTATTTCCTAAACTATAGTCCAGTGTAAAGGATGATATAGTAAACGTACACGCGACACGACTTAGTCTTCGAACGATTTTACTAAGCGGCAGTGTTCTGTCTCTATCAGTCGATCTCCTCCACATAGTGTATTTTTCGTAATGTAATTACGATTATCGAAGAAACGGTCACAAATGTAGAGGGGTGGACTGACAAAGACAGCACACTGTCGCTTAATAAAACCGTTCGAAGACTAAGTCGTATCGAGTGTACGTTCTGTATAAAAGATTAGGAAATTTAGTTATTTAATAGTAATCTTTGTGGTACCTCCTAGCCTAGAATTCAACTAAACATCTTGCAACACTAAAACCACTATAACATTTTCTGCAATGTCGAGGAAAGGGATATTATTTTTGAAGAAAACTATGAATTCTCTACACATTTAAAATATACTGACATTAGTTTTTCTGTAGCCTTTCTTTTGAAAAGTGATTTAAAATACTCTTAAAAGGCATGATAGATCCTATTACAGTTGTAAATTTTTGCAGAAGGCGTTAATGCGAAAATATCTTATTTTGCAAATCAGCATTATCTCAAATCAGTCAACAAAAGTGGTTCTAAAAATTAGTTTTGTTTCAATAGAGGCAAGTGATATTGTTACTACGATGACTTTAAAAGAATTACTTACAAATTTACTGTATCCTTGGCTAAACAAAATATGCAGAACTGAACTAATTTTATAAATAACAAAAAATGGCGAGGATTTTAGTCGTGTGCCTCAAACATTCGATGAAGAATTATCCACATTAAAAGATAGAAGTACAAACTAAAAGTAAAGTACTGGTAGTGCTAAATTATTATAGAAGAAATATAGTACTTGAACTTGTGTATAAGTCGTCAATTTTAGTGAAACTTTGTGGGTTTCTGGACGCCAAGCCCACCCTCCATTCCTGCTAAGATTTACATTACCATTTAGGAGATATAATATATCCTTAATATTTTTTGAACTTCTGAACGTTTAACAATAGAAAAAAATTCGCTAATATACAGAAAGTTACAATACAGACGGAACAACATGTATTACGCTTATTCTGACAGATTTTAGAAAATAACTGTAGCCACCATATTTGCCAATAAATAATTAACCCAAAAGTAATTTTCATCCTTACAGAAGCAAACGGTAAATTTACCATAAATTCCACAACTTATTCTGAGTAGCTGCCGGTAGTGGATAGCCACAGTAATGTGAGAGATCGTTGGCGTTCGATGTTCAATTCTCTGAGGAAACGGCGACATAAACTTCGGAGTATTGTATACTGATCGATCCAACATTTTCTGTTGGGAGGAAAGTGATTAACAGCGTAGCATTAGAAATGGCTGTAACGAGGCCACTGAACACATTTAAACACACACAAACTACACAGCAAGTGGTGGAGTGGTAGTCAAAGAAGCAATACAGCTTAAGAAGCTGCTCCAAGTAGCTCCCACCATAAACAAACAAAAAAAGTAATTGTGAATCCTATGATTTTTTTTTCTAATAGATACCACAAATTGGAGTCGAACCATAATTTTTAGTAAAAATAATCTAGTGGAACGCTGACTACTTTACTGATTATTGAAATGGTTACCGGTTTGCAATTTTGCAAACTGGATTAATTTATCGACGTGTATGGCTTCCGTGTATGGAAAAGAATCGTGAATCATCGAAATATGATAATAAAATTGTAATTTTAGGTTGAATACAAACTGTCCTCCCCAAAGGTATGGAAACCGATTTTATATTTCAGGTACAAAAGCTGTTACATCTCATCTAGAACAGATAAATTTGTTGATCCAGTAACATGAGCGTCATTGGGAAATATTAGGTACAAAACTAACAAGTATGACGATTAAGCCGAATATTAATAATTTAGCTCTAATTTATATTAGATACTAATATTTCGCTTACATTGTTAAAACTTTATCAGGATTAGAATCATAAAATAATAAAAATTATTTTTGCATTCACTATTTAGTAGCAGGAACAGTTGTTACAGTCGTTTTCTGAAATTGGTTCAAACAAGGGTAAAACGTTGTTTCGTCTCTATTGTATCTAATACCTTGTTTGTGAGGATTCACGTCAGACGAAAGATTTTTTTAAATGGTGTCCGTTATTGAAAGGTCATTTCAGTTCTTAAATGTTCAGACGTTTTCTTGAAAAAATTAAATTTAAGGCGTAATACTGTACTTCTTATAGCTTAGTAAGTTCTCAATACCATTTTGTTGTTGATTATGTTGGAAAGATATTATTCTGCTGACTTCTTAGGTGAATTCAATACTTTTAAATAAACAAATTCACATTCCTATAGAGAATACATCCTTTTGATGAAATAGCAATTTTCCTCTTCCCGATAACATTTATACCGAAAACTATATTAAAAGGTGATACTAAACCATCTGGATACAGTATTTTATAATATAAACAGCAGCCCTATAAAAATGATAAATTACCAATATTATTATTTATCTTAAATGTCCTTCATATACAAAAATAGTCCCTGTAAGGAATTGTAAACAATATTATTGCCAAAGATAAAACTTTATTAATCTTTAATAGAAGAGACAGTACGAGACATTAATCATCTAACAAATTAACAAAGATTTAGTACCTTTCAAAAAGCTTCTTCGTTTCCGCTACAAATAAGAAAATTTACGACGTAATTGTTACAGATCTATAAATTCAAAAGCGTCTAGTCTAAATACATTAAAACATTTTACCCGCATCCCACATATACGAAATTAGATAAAAACCGCGTCAAAGCGTTACATTCGAACAATCCGCCACTGGCGCAGGATAAATTTATCGATACGTAATGGAGCTGGAGCAAATGAACATCAAATTGGATTATAATAATGGCGCCCAGATTTACAGCGAATTACATTGACATTATTTACAATTACCAGTTTTGCGCGCCCTCTTTCGGACGTCCGATGCTAATTTCCTGTAATGTTCCCTGAAATTAATTTCATTAATAAATGGCGAGTGCTTTATGATGGGTTGTTTGTACAACGTACGGCTTTTCAAATAACCGCGCGCTGTCGACAAATTAATAAACATGGATATGGAATATTTGATACACAATTTACACTTGTTTAAATCTCAGTTAATATGCATATATTTACTTTGGAAAATTAATATAATATGCATTCGTTATCATTTATAAAGGTATGATATCAACAACAGATTAGCATTGAAATAAAATCGTTTCTAATCGTGAAATGTTTTTTATATAGTCGAAACTACATAACTTTGTTTTTATTAATGCGATTAAAATGTCGATAATTACAAGCAATATTGACGTATGGTGAAAGCGACTGAGGATACAGTCATAGTGACGCGACAAAGAAAGCGATAAGCGACGAGACTAGAGTAGCGATTTAAACAAGATGTTAGAATCGCGTCTCTAGCACTATGAACGCTAAGCTTTGACTGTAGGTTCTTGTTTTCGTCGCTACTCTAGTCTCGTTGCTTGTCGTTCTCTTCGTCGCGTCACTATGAACGTACCCTAAGATTGCGTTCATAGCGTTCAGTGCATTCGTAGTGGCTGTGAACTCGCTGTTAATCCTTTGCTCCGTCTGTGTTTCTGAATGTATGTAGTATTCAGTCATAGCAAGGCGGAAACACAACGCTATCGCTTTACGATAAAAGTAATAATAAATTTGAATGCGGTCAAAATATGACGAATTGTTAAATTTGTTAGCAGTTCCAAATCCCTGCCAAAATGTAGATACCCACACCTTACTACATAGTTCTTATAATAAAGTACACGGTATATCTCAATATCTGGTGAGGCTTTATGCGATAACACGAGGTGGTCATATCTTCTGAAGTAAACTGAATAACATAGCAAAACCCTACATTACAATAAAAGTAAGACCTAGAAGAATCGTAAACAGTAAAAATATACAGGGTGTTCCATTTAAAATACAGTAAGTTTAGTTTACCCTGTCTTTATTTGACACCCTGTATAGTTAAAAATATTTTTAGGTTATAGTTCCCCATGCGCTTCAACTTTTATCTTAATAATATTTTCTCATTTCTCTTACAATACAGGAGTAATTGGACTTCCTCACACTAATGCAGTTTTTATGTTTAAAGCAATGCAAAATGTTAAAAATGTAAAATTTTAGATTGTTAAGTTAGTTACAAAAATCGTGTCGGCTAATGTTATTATTTATGAAAGTATAAGTAAAGTCCGTACGAATCCTGTATTAAATACGATAACAATCATCTAACAAAACTTATGCAACACAATGTTTATCTGGTTTGGTTATTGTAGTAATATTTACTATTCCGGTGATGACAAGATATGCATATTGAGTAACCAATGTTTATCAATAATAGACTTTATTTAATAAGCTTTGAGTACCATAATATTTACTCACGCTTTGATAATATCCATATGTATCAGTCAGGAATTAATACACATCTAGCGAAGTCAATTGTATATGTTTAACAATTGAATTCGAACAAACCACGGAGTTTCATAAAATGTTTATGAATAAAGTTTACACGTAATAAATTTAACTGTAGAAACATCATGTATGTATGTACATATGTATTTACTTGGTATACATTAATTTGATGAACTAGCATATTACGTACATGTATCTTAGTTTAGTCTATAATTTGTAACTAAATCGAAAAAGATCTCTTGATATTGTTTTACGAGAATGTGTCTCAAGTATTGTAGGAATGATAGCTATGATATTTTAATAGTATTCTATAATTTTAGTCAACGCTTGTAAATTAAAGTTTTTAGAATATTTCTTATAGTTTGATTTTCTATCTGGGTTAGTATCTTTTGCTAGAAGTGCTTATAGAGATATTGGAAGGGAATGGCGATTTGACATAACGTTTGACTAAATCAGCACATAAAACTACAAAACATTGCCTATTTAAACAAATAAGAAAGATGGCCGTGCAATCCCACCCGATTTGGGACAACCTATATATTTGGACCAGTAGTAATTGCATTAGAGCTTTTTTAAAGATACTATGATAGGTACATACATAATTTGATCAACGTTTACCATTTACACAAATTATTTTAGAATGTCTTATTGGCCTTTAACCTTGTTAAATCAACTTGAACTAAATACATACATACATCTTTTGTTTTTTCGTGTTCTTTTTTAATATTAATATCGTTCACTTGATGATCGATGACAAACGATTCAAAATAAAATGCAACATATATGTATATACATAGTCTTGTACTAGCCTCATAAAAATTTATATTTCGTGTGTATTTATTAACAAAACTACAATTGGTTTACGTTTAAAAGATATTCTACATGTAGACCAAAGATTATCGGATGAGGTCATAATAATGGGACGGAATTGTTTGGTAATTTAAGTAAAACATTTTAAGGCAAAATTGACAAAAGTTGCAACACCTAATTAAAAATTTAAAACAACCTTAAATATCTGACGTTGGCTTAATTAGTTAATATATGTTTCTACCTTGAATGTAGTTTATTTCGTCGGTACTTTCTATTATTCATTTGTCCTGAAATCTATGTTCCTAATGAAACAGGGTAATTTTTAAAATAATTTTTGCTACAATTGCTTCTCCCTCTCATATTTATTATATAGGTTTTCCAATTTTACTTAGTATTTGTATTCTTTGCTAATAATGTACTTTTTGCTAAAATTGAATTCATTGATATGTTCATAAAATTATGTAAATCTCTTGGAAGTTATATACAAACTAGAAAGAAATATTTAAATGATGTATAAACAAGTGAAACCGCCACTGTATTCTTGCTTAGTTATATCAATTACCAGTACGCAAAAATCTTAGCCTTGATTGTATATTAACAATTCTAACCACGATCTTTATTTTTAGGTGGTCCCAATAATTATACATGTATTTGGACGTAATAGAATTAATTACACATATACATACATAACGTACTCGAACAGGCAACGATTTGGCATACATATCGATCTCTTACGCTCGACATACGTCAAACATCAAAAGAATAAGCAATTATCATAATGTATATGGAATATACGATCAACTTAACATAGAGCCGCATAATTATGTAATAGGGACATGTAACTTAATTCGGACAAATGGGTATTAATAGCACTTATAGTTTAATTTATTCATCGAGTAGGACTTAATTTTAGAAGAATATGCATAAGGAAACTGATTAATGCTATCATAGTATTAATTAATAAGTACTCTATGTATACATATGTACAGGATGTCTCTCTAGTGCGGCCAAGTGCCATATCTCCCCTTTTATTTTTTCGGAAAAACAGTTACACGGAGGTTACTTGAATTAATATGGTACATGTTCTAAAATTACTTTCACTTATACAGGGGGTTCACTGAACAGAATACAACTTTGTTATTTTAAATACAATGGTATAATTATTCTCAATGCAATCGATTCTACGCAGTATTTACAAATGTTTTGTATTAGGGTTCCCTAGCCCTAAATTCAACTGTTTCGAAGATATTTACAATTTTCCTTAATAATTTCTTATTCCACCATCTTAAAGAAAAATTAATATTGTAAAGCCCTTTGAAGCGTAAGGTACCAAACTTCTGCAAAGGAAAGTAAAGGGTCATAGATACTGAGAACTGTTATAACTTTCAACAAAATTTATACAGGGTGTGCGGAAATTCGCAACCAATTCAGATATCTTCAAACATTAAAAATTCTGTTTTTTGAAATGGCACATAGTAGTTTTATTGCAGCACTTGATCCAGGAAGAAATTCTACATCGATTCGTATTAAGGTCTCATATACCTATTTTTATTAGATTTTGAGTTATTAGAGATTATTGGTTCCAACTACGAAAAGTATACTATTGATGTACATACAACCTTGGCCAAATGTGTTAGACACCCTCATAAAACCCCCTTATTATAAGTATTATTACACTTCCAAGAAAATGAGCATCGAATTTATATTTAATTTACATATTTAGTGCTTACTTTGGGACAATAGGTAAGCAGGCAACAATGTTTCGATTTTAAATATTAGTGTATTGTCGACGCGATTGGAGAGAGGTATGTGTTAGGAGTTTATAACCAGGATATTTTGTGTTGGATACTTTCATTTTTATGGATTAAACTTAATTTAGTGAAACAATGCCAAAAGTTTGTGAATTAACCGAAGTAGAACGTGGGCAAACAGTGCTACTTAAGACACAAAGTAAGACTTTAATCGCTATAGCGAGAATAATGAAGTATTCGCGATGTGCGGTTCGTACCACCCCGCAACGATATGAATAGTGGATCGTCAACAAATCGCCCAAAAAGCGGCCGGAAACGCCTTTCGAACCTATGAAAGTAAAGGGTGTCTAACACATTTGGCCAATTAATTAAACATATTTTTATTTTTAAAAATATGTCGACCGGAGGTGGCGTCGAACCACCGAGCATACCTTTCACGGCCCACTCGCAACACCGTTGCGCTACCGGGCGCCTCTACTCCACTATTAATTTTTTTTTCCCAAATATATGCGAACAAGATGTAGAGAAATGCATTGCATGCATGTGGAGAAATGAATTATATATACATGTACTTACGCCAAGAAATAAATACTTCGGTGTTAAAATATACTATCTGTTATTTTTTTCTCATAGTTAACTATGAAAATAAAATATTTCGGTAAGAGTTGCCAAATGAGTGACAGTTTTGTTGCTTTTTATTTACACCAAATCTCACTTGCTCTCAGTAAGCCACATGTTTAGTTAGTATGGTCGCATTTTGTGTCGTTTCAAAATTCGAAAAATGGTTTTTTTGATAACTTTAATAGTTCCATAATTTAAAAAGTTGATTTCAATTCTTTTAAATTTCGCTACGGTCATAATTTGTGGATATTTTTCATTAAATGCACGACATATTCTTGCTGCTATCCTATATCATTTACCATGGATATAAAATAAATTTAACATATCACTATTAGTGAAGTTCTTCACTGGATCTCTTGTTGTTAGTGTATTTGACAATTATGTCGAGAATCTGGTCTGTAAAAAAATGCATTCCAAATTTTCTGTAGGTCTGTAAAATTCCTGACTGGATGTTTTGGTCCAGATAAGTGAACTACTAAATTTTTCTTTTTTTTGGAGGAAAACTATCCAAATACCACTTATGACGATTTTTTAAATATACGACTCTTTTTTGTACAGATACACAAGGACTTGTGGATGGTAAAGATATGTCAAATAATTCTTCTTCTTCTCCGGAATCTTGTGTGGTAGCCCCATCAAATACATCATTTTCTTAAATGTCAGTTTCCACTAGATCTTCAATCTCACTTTCAATTGTATAATCGTTTTCGAGTTCATCGTCTATGTCAGCTTCAATTTAACGAGCTATTTCTTCTAACTGTTCTTGAGTCAACGAAGGCCCTCTAGCTCCCATTCTATCAATTTTGTAGTACTACAATTTCCTAATTGTGTTCAAGTTACAATGTTCCCACTGACTACCCACATCTTGTTTTGAAAATTTTTTATGTAAACAAAATTGTAAACATTCAGCTTCTGAACATCTCCAAAATCATTCAAAATATGAATTTGTACTCTTGCTCGAATATTTTCTAACGATGAAGAAAAATTAATGGACGTGTACTGATAATAATAATAATAAGTGACATCAACTAAATTATTCTTATTATTAATTATTTGGCTCACGTAAGCTTTGGTAATTGTGTTATTGCGTAAAAATCAAGTTTTTCATTTGCCGTATAGTTTTAGTAAAACTCCCGTCTTTTTTATTTTCTGACCTAATAGAATTGCAAACTATATAACCGCAGACACAAAATATGTTTTTCAATTAAGGTGTGGTAAAGAGTACTTTACTGCATCTGTTTAGGTTACATAAAGTTTTCGCTTACCGCATTGTAAATTTCTTATCAACTGCAAAGATCTTAAATTTCTTAATGATGTTTTTATAAGTTTGAAGCGATAAATGTCAAGTGAAATCTAACCATTTCATTATAAATAAATGTCTACGTTAACAGTCAGTATAACCGACGTCAAAACAAGTAGATTTATGAAGATTTCAGATCAATTATTAATTCTTTAACTGTCTTTAGAATATTTAATAACCAAAATAAAAGCTTGACTTGTATTCTAATATACTAAAATACCCAGTATTAAAATATTAATGTTATACACATCATGTTTAATTTTAAACTATATTGTAAGAAATAGTGACGTCGTCAACATCTGTCAAATCGATAAATTGTAAAAATAATGAACTCCTAAAATTTATTCTTTGATTACTTTACTTTCTGACTGTTCTAAATAACATGATAGTCTGTGCAAAATTTTGCGATGCACTGGTACAAATTACAATCATTTGCCCAGTTAACGTAACTATTATACTCGTAGTAAGTAGTCTCTTAAATTTTCACTTAACTTGAATTTGTAAATTGCTTAAATGTGATAGGTATGTAGTATTATACATACCTATGTATCTATATGCACAGTATAAATATAAGAACACAGTTATAAATATAAAGAAAGAAGAACATAAAAACAATCTCAAATATAACAGTTTTCAAACCAAAATTGTTTTTGTAATCGTTAATTTAGTTTTGTAGTGGTAAAGATTTTACATATTAGGTGACGTAAATAGCGTATTGTGTAAATTGCGTAAGTTGGGGAATGACTGATCTGCATGGCCAATGTTGAGTATAGAAACAGGTCGTTTATAATGAAACACCCAATTCTAATCAACGCCTAATAAATCATTTTGGAAATGCTGTTGTTTTATTTTGGTAAAGCATCCCTTGGTGACATGGTTTGGTTTATGTGCTATATTCATGTTATACGGTTTTAAACATTTTTGCAAGTATGTTTCTTTTTGATTATATTTGCTTGTTAAATACTGCTGTGCCAATACCAAATTCTTGTTTTTATATACTTACAATTAGTAGTTTATATGTAGGATAACAATTGTTTTGTAACATGTTTAGATTTATTTCTAAGTTTACTTTTTTGAATATGTCCAAAAACGATCCATTAAATTGTTTATTAGACTGGTTTCGTATTTTAGTAGTATATGAGAAAAAAGCTGTATCTACCTGAAAATGGAGGTTTCAAATACCAATCTGTGTAAATTTGGCCTTTACTATGAGATACAAAAATATTCAGCGACTTTAAATTGTTGTTTACTTCATTTTATATAGTGAATTAAAGTCTTATATGGAATGAACTTAATTCAGTCATAATCTGTTTGTCAATTTATCTATCGTAAGCGTCAATCTTTCTTTATTAGTCTTAAAACGGGGCTCTCTTTTCGGTAGTCTTTTTCAATAAAGACCAGTTCCATATACGTTGAGGATCTGCTTACTAGATGATTCGCAATTTGCAATAACATTCTGGAGAATAGTCTTAAAATCTTTAGCCGCTGCTGTATCTCCACTGGAGGCTTCTCCCTTCAATGCCAAATTGTGCGGTCTAGCTATTGATTTAAATTTTTGAAACCAACCTTGACTTGCATGAAAAATTCGTCATTATGAACATGCTCTGGTCTTGGACTCTATTTATTGTTAGTGGTATTTTACGTTGATTTTGTTCTTCTATTCATTTAGAGAGGGGAGATTCTATTAACACGATTAGGGAGCTATTATGGAAACAAGCGAGGTCGTAGTGTATATTAAAATCATGATTAAATGGCAGCTGAGGTTAAGTCTGGCTTATATGTGTATTCAGAACTGTCAGCGTAGGCAGACGCACAATTTCACAATGCATTATATTATGTAACTGTAAAAGCGTATCATAATGACTTCGTTATTAACGCAAAAAAAAAAAAAAAATCTTGATCATAATTTTCTCTCGTATAATTTAATTGTTTTTTATACTCAAAATAATCCTTCGTTGGTGTTTGAGAATGTAGATGAAAATAGTTAATGTTTTTAACTTGTGTCATCTTTTTTATTATATAAAAGCTAGAGAGTTCATATTGTAACCTAATACAATAATTAAAAGAAAATGTTGTACTAGAGTGGTTGAAGCTTTTATTTCACAATTTATTCTACGAAAACTTGTTTGACGTTCTATGTACATATTCATACTTCCTGGGAATTTAATTAACTTCATAACGCGCCAAGTAGGTTATTGATAATATGCTAGCTATGCTGCATAATATCTTATCTTCGAACAATATTAATTAATGTGTTGAACTCTTATACATACATAGATACATATATAAGTGCTTGTGTCTAGTAGCTTGTGTTTGTAATATTTGTCTAGCTGGGTTATTAGGTGATAGGATATAAGATGGATTTATTTTCCAACTCCTTGTTTAGTTATGAGTTTAAAACAATGTGATATATGCAATTATAACCTTGGAAATTCAAGGAAAAAATAAAGAACCACTTTTATCGATCTAATCTTTGAAAACAATTGATATCACAATATTTATCCGCCATAATTTTATCACACCATTGAGAACAAATCTTATATTTAGTAATTGATAATCTTACAATATTTTCTGCGTAACGACGGTAAGTTGATATCTTAATACATTAATTAAGTTACATAGATAATGTTATTTGCTACTATTAGTGTATTTATTTACATTGTATGCACGTATGTACTTATTGTATGAATATAATTCTTCTTTTTATAAGCCGATTATTGGGTTACATTGCAATTTATTACTATAATGATAGATAATGGATTATTTTCATGTAAATATTTTATTTTATCTACACTGTTTATTGTGTTCTTTTATCAAGAACGGAAGCCGTTAATATGTTGTGCGGATATTCAATGATTTGTTTGCAAAATATTTTTGCGGAAGTGGTATGCAGGATAAAAGGAAAATCACAAATTTGAAAACCAAGATTTTACTTTTATTTGGGCACGTGTATACATCCATTATAGTACCTATAGAGTTAAAAACAATTGATTCTACAAATAAATAGAAAAGGACAAAGCAGCATTTTGATTTACTATTTTGAGATCTAGTACGAAATCAACCTATTTATTAAATGCATCTAAATCTTGATTTCGCCAAATTATGACATCATATTGCAGTTTAGCACGAATCCTTCACCAATGGGAGATGAAATGAGAATGACGTCATGTCCGATTGGTGTTTCATGACATCAGGGCACGCTTGTACATCTTGACACGCACACAGATGCACTTTGTCGCTGCGGCTACTAAACAGAATATTCGTCCTTGTTTTACAACACAGTATGGGTATTACAAAAATATGATGTGATGCGATGAAACATTTGAACATAAAACGAATAATATGAACCATATACAGTTATTATATTAATATTGTTAATAATGCGCTAGTTTCGAATAAAATAACTAAAAGTGATGGATCTGCATAATTGAAGTTATTAATAAATTATAATTATAGAATTTTGTAGTTAAACTTTACTTTTACAAATGTTTCAATTATGTGAGCTTCTCATGAAGTTTTCGTCTCCGTACATACGCGCAGCTTACAGATAAATTTTATATTTTAATGGTTTTCTATAACCTACGGCAATATTCAATGGCTTTCTAAATAATATCTACAAGGTATATTAAAGATACACACCGATGTCTGAGTAAATATATTTCTGATGTAATGACTGTCTAACCGTCTACTTCTCTACATATTTCTCTATTGGTATAGAATATTTTAAGCTCGGAAAGTCGCTTTATCTCATCTATACTCGTATCCAGTATGTAATGTCTATATTTCCTATATTGTACTCAGCTCCTAACAAAAGCTCTGGAAAGTGTAGTGATATTATCTACGGTCACGTTTGAATAGCATTATGTCGTCTGTAGTCGAAGCAGCACTCGGAAAACTGGGTCACCTAAAACAAATGAAAAATCTCAAAGAACAATTGCGAGACAAAAGTGTAACTCGACAGCAAATTCAATGGTAAAACTATGGCGAGAAAGATTAGAAAGTTATCGATCAGTAATACCTCTATTCTTTTTTAAATTCAAACAGCATTACATTTAAAATCAATATTATCTATTTCTGATGATTATATTTTAAACTTTCATATTTTTATCTCCACGTTTAACGTGAAGTTCGTTGTTTTAAAAGAGACTTTAATATTTCTCCAGTGGGATTACCTAAAAATGCTTCCCGATTGATGCTGAACTGTTGATCCATCGGTTTTCGACTTTAAAATCTTCTTTAATCTTCAGCTTATTTAATACTCGGTAGAGATGAAGTTAAAAGTTATGGGGAAACATCAATCGTCAGCTTAGGACGTGCTTTAGGTATTAATAGGAGAGTATGTATTCAACGGTAAAGTTATTCGCGGGAGATATTGTAAAAATTCATTCTAGTTTTACTTCTTTTTTTATACATATTTCTTGTTTTTTTTTAAATAATTTCTTACAGTTGGCAATTGCTTAGTATTTAAGTTTCTAGTTTTTACAATATTCTCTTTCATTTATCTACCTATGTTATACTAGCTTATAAATAAAGAATGGAAAAATATAGCATCTCTATTTATTGTAGGTAGATCATATCTTAGGTTAATAAAACACTTCAGAACTTAAAATAAGAAATCCATTGCGAGATTGGCTCAATGAGTTTAATTTTATTATTTGGAAGACGCTATTTTTAGGAAATCTTTAGAAATACATATATTCATATGTTTCGTTGATAATGATAGTGTTGGGTCTTGTTGGTGTATCTTTCATAATCTGAACATGTAGTACATGATTACTTTCTCTGTTCCACATTAAGGTATACTTAGGCCCTGCAGCTGAAATGCGGTCTTTGATTGCTCATTGGCTATTAAAGTGAAACATTTCATTTAATACATGGTGAAACTAGACATTAAGAAGTATATCTGAAAATTATTTTTGACTATACAGGGTGTTCCGAAACTCATAGGCACAATCACACGACGTTGTTTTAAATGGAATACCGTGCATTATTTTTGCATTTTTAGCAGTGGCTGACCATTATCTATACGTACACTATATAACTTTTTAAATGCGAATCGAAGTGACATAGGATGTAGGCAACCAATATAACAAGCCGTAATAAGGTCGTATAGAAGTGATGCGTAATGTTGAAATTTTCTTACACTGTTTTTCGATTTTAATTACATGATGCAGTGTTTTTTTACTATAACAATATTTTTTTTACTCTGAATAAAATGTAGGTCATTTTTTTCTCGCTACTAGGAGGGAATTTGCGCAAAATATTTTGGATTTTTCATATTTTTTCATTTTATATCAAAATTAATATATGTATTTCCTGACCTTTATGTACTTATCTTTTAATTCCTGATTTATTTCCACTTAGAGGTCAATAAAACAATAAATAATTAAATACCAATTTATTCCATAACATATAATAATACGTTTTCGTTAAATAACTTCTTCAGTGGAAGAAATTGACATTTAATATGTGTTAAATTACTAATAATATAAATATAAATTGCCATGCCTATCAACAAAATTATCTAAAAAACAAAGAATTCATTGATATATCGAATTTTAATTATATTCACAAGTAATAATGATTGAATACAACTATAGAAATTGAAATGATTTGAATTATTCGTATATCAATCTATTTTTTGTCAAGCTCTAACAATTCTGTTCAAGGACTAGGGAAAAACATGGCAAAAAAAACCTAGTCAAGAGCTTAAAATTAATAAAATTCAGGCGTGAATTAAATTATTATAAATATGGCTTAAATTATCAATATCCATTCTAAAATTTACCGCGTTTTCGTCTTTTTTAATGTATATCATTTCGTAAATTAATCTTTTTTTATAATTATTTTCCTTTTTTAAAATTTTAGTGTTTTGAAAATCAAAATTATGTCGTCTATCTTTAGAGTGCTTAGATAAAGCAGTTTAAGCGGTGACGTTATGTGTAACAGTGTATTGATGATTATAAATTCGTTTCTTTAAATATTGTTTGGTTTGTCCGATATAGCATTTGTTACAATCTTTGCAATCTAATTTATAAACACTGTTACACATAACGTGAAACTGCTTTATTTTTAGACCTAGATTTTCCTTGAACAGAATTGTTAGAGCTTGACAAAAAATAGATTGATATACGAATAATTCAAATCATTTCAATTTCTAATGTTGTATTAAATCATTATTACTTGTGAATATAATTAAAATTCGATATATCAATGAATTGTTTGTTTTCTAGATAATTTTGTTGATAGGCATGGCAATTTATATTTATATTATTAGTAATTTGACACATATTAAATGTCAATTTCTTCCACTGAAGAAGTTATTTAACGAAAACGTATTATTATATGTTATGGAATAAATTGGTATTTAATTATTTATTGTTTTATTAACCTCTAAGTGGAAATAAATCAGGAATTAAAAGATTTTATATCAAAGACACCCTGTATAGTGTACCTATTTTGTTTTTTTCTTTGATGCGTATGTTCAGTGCAATGAATATTTTTGTTAAAAAATTAATATGTGTGTGTGTGTGTGTGTGTGTGTGTGTGTGTGTGTGTGTGGCCACCTAGGTCTCTCGATCTAACCAAACTGGATTTTTATTTGTGGGGTCACATAAAAGAACTTGTGTATCGTGAGGAACGTACCACTGTAGGAGATATGAGAAATCGCATAAGGAATGCTTTTAATAATATTAGTCCAGAGACATTAAGGAAAGAAGGACAGTCCTTCAACAATCGCTTGCATCTTTGTCTGCAAATGAATGGAATGCATTTTGAAAATCTTCTATAATGTCTATTTTCTTTTTTTTTTACATATTTTACATGTTTACTTTTTTATTTTTAAATTATAAATAGTTACGTATTATGAATTTTGCATGTTTATCAAAAACGACTACAATTAGCCATAGGGTTATATTAACAAAAATTGTTTATAATTAAGCTCTTCGCCTGTTTGTGTGAAAATATACAGGGCCTTCTATTTGACAAACTCTAAAGAAGTTGCTCAGTTTCCAAAATTGGACAGTAAATTTCGAACACCCTGTATATTGCTAAAGTTCCAAATTTTGCCTGAAGTATCTACTATTTGTTGATCAAAAAATTCCCAGATATTTCATTTTAAACTTAACATTTATGGCAGTACCTACTGTTATTTTTAATGGTACTATGTAAATACATCTTAATTTTTTACCAAAAATATTCATTGCACTGAAGATACGCATCAAAGAGAAAAAACAAAATAGGTACGGATAGATAATGGTCAGCCACTGTTAAAAATGGAAAAAAATGCAGGGTGTTCTATTTAAAAAAAAACGACGTGTGATTGTGCGTATGATTTTTGGAACATCCTGTATAGTCAAAAATAATATTCAGATATACTTCTTAATGTCTAGTTACAGCATGTGTAAAGTGAAACGTTTCACTTTAATAGCCAATGAGCAATCAATGACCGGAGTTCAGCTGCAGGACCCTATATATTCTTTAATTCATTTTGATCTGATGGATGCCAATTGCAGTGCCTTCTTAGTCTATATTGCTCGTCTGACCGCTGTAGGTCTTACTATGTAGTTGGTGTGTGTATAAATGTGTTCAATTGTTTTGTTACAGCGCTGTCTCGGCAAATGGAAAATCGGTGAGAATACAATCCTCTGAGTAAAATGTCACCCTTGTATAAGTTTTTCTCTTTCCGCTTTTTCTTCGACAAAGCTGCATAACTTTGATTGCGCAGGGTTTTGGTACATCGACATGCACAATGTAACTGCACAGTTAATGCGTCATCTGCGTAGAGACCCGCGATTCGGGCCAATGCTAACTGCTAGATTCATCAATATAGTAGGAGAAAATCAACCCCGACGTATTCTACCCAAAATAATGAAGTTGGTACTCTTTTTCAGTATAACCGAAAGTCAGCTATCTCTGCAAATATTTTAGCTACAACGCGCTTTATGAAAAACTTTTGCTCAACATTTCAGATTTGTTCTACAAACGGTGCTTGAGACACTTTCCGCATAAGCTCATTGTGGGACACACTGTATACACCGCTTAAAAATTGACTAGTTTTAAGAGTTTGCTGTATTTACTCCAACATACACGTAGAAAGTGATTAGACCAATTAATTTTCTCCCTCTCTGTAATACCTCTTTATGATATCCTTAAGTTAAAAGTCATCTAACATCAAAGCTTTTTAATACTATCCTAACTTCAATTAATACATTAAGTATATTATCGCTCGTCGTTTGGCCTTGTTTGCTCCTTTGGCGATCAGAAGTCGTAACCTTCGTCGCAAACAATTATATTAAGACCGCTGGTGCCTCTGGGGCGCTGTATATAAGGCGACCGACGGGGCGACGTCCAATTTCTTAGAATTTCCTCGTCACTTTCGAAAACGAATACCCTCCCTTTCTGCCCTTTCATCCTCCTCCTTTCAGTCTCCCTATTCGCAATTCATATTTATAAGAAAGTAGAAGTTTTCCAGGAGACTAAATGGGCGTATTCTGATATAATTTTGGAGCGTAAGGGTTTCACTTCGCTCCGATAATTTTAATAATTACAACTCGCCTTTGCCCCACGGCTAGCACAGCACCAGTCTTTGTGTAATTGAACCGCATAATAAAATGTAAACGAATAATTGCGGTCTTACACGCCCGCAAGTTCGCGTACCGGATATCTATTATTCGTCCTTATCAATTTAAGATTTACGTTTTACAATTTGGTTCGAAATAAAGTGAATTATGTGCGTTGGATAGACGACCGTAATAAAATTTATTAATCGTAAAACGAAGAAGGGTACGTCTCTTATATATTACTCGATGGATTTATCAGGAACGTCCAAATTATTAATAATTATGGAAGATATTATGGGATGGTAATGAAATGAAGAGGAATGAAATTAATTAGAAACAGATTTTAGCTAAATGAAGTAGAAAATTAGAAATGTGAATCATGCAATTAGGCAAACAAAGCAGTAGGCTAGCAAAGATTTCACAAATTTAATAATTATTAATTTGAATAGGTTTGTGATTGTTGCTTAACCAGAATATAAACAAACAAATTAAAAAGTCCATCTACGAATGGAGACAAAATAGTTCCAAGGAATGGTGGAAAAGATTACCAGGACAAAGACAGGCTAAGGAGTTCCCAAGAAAACAGAGACCTGAGTTTACTGAAGACCTACTGAGTAAAGACAGGAAGACTGTCAAAGTGATAGTAGGTCTGATGACCGGTCACTGCAGACTGAATAGGCATATGTTTAACATCGGCCTGGCAGATGATGCTCTCTGCAGATTTTGTCAAGAGGAAGAAGAAATCCCAGTTCATGTTTTGTGCAACTGTGACGGCCTAGCGAGGACAAGGTTTCTAGCAATAGGCGTAGAGAACCCCACAGCTAACGGCTACATAAAAGCGCCGCTCTAAAAAATGATAGGTCTAATTAAGAAGGCGAAACTAGAGACTGTTCTCTAAGGAAAAGGGGGACAAGGACGCGGTGAAACAGACTTGCATACCACCCCATTCCTAACCTAACCTAACCTAACCAGAATATACCGTCAGCGAAATACTACTATATACACTTGCAAATGTATACCTGTTGATCGCCCGCAATAGTAAATTAGTAAGGAATGTATGTACTGCATACGAGGTCATCTTCATTTATACGTAATTATATTGAAGATTCTTATATGACAAGCGCCAAGGAGGAAGGAGTTGTACTTTCCTTACGCTGTCAACTGTTTCAATTCAAAGGGAAGCTTAATTTCTACGTTAGACGGTGTAGATGTAATAACAAGCCATTATGTAGCTGTAATAGAATGGAGTAATATGTAGATACAGTGACATAGATTAGAGACATAATAATGCAAGATATAGATATATATATATATACATTCATACATACATAGAAGAACAGGAAACAATCATATGGAATCACTTAAAATCTCTATAAGAAATACAGGAATGATGAAAAAGATTGTTTAGCCTAAAGATAAGGGAAATACTAAAGCGAAAATTGTGGGAATGAATTATTACAAATATTTATTTACTGAACTTGATGTACTTCTGAAGTACCGCCTAATGAATAGCTGGTGTAGTCAGTGCAAGTCATACAAACGACTTTTTATGGTAATTGATAATACGGAAAAGTCCATATTAAAGTTTAACTTTAAGGCTATTATGTAGCACAGAGATAGTTTGAATAGAGTTGTTGAAGAATTTCTACAGTAATATATTAATAAATTAATTTTTCAATCATGATTAATTCACAGACAATTCGAATGTTATATATATGCTTCTAAAATATACATTGGCAAAGTAATATTAGTGTTTAAAATTTGAAACACTAACACCGATTTATATGTTGACGCTAGACGTAAAAATTATGAAGACATGGTGAAACGTTGCTGAAGTCGTTTCTCAGGATAACAGAATCTTTTTGGTGAAGTTCCATATTAACCAAAAAATCACCCTAGGAAAGCAAGAGCAATGAAAATAGGTCAAGCATTAGAAATGGAATTAGCGTTCCCCCAAGTGCAAGACCTAATTATTATTACTTTAATTTATTATGGACAAAGCTTTCAAATCCTTTTCTTTACACATTCTTTATATAATGCAGACTTAGTCTAGCACATAGGTTCTAAATAGAACAAACAAAATATTCATTTATTGATTGTCCTTTACCCAACTGTGTAATGGCCATGATTCAGCTGCACTAGTATTAAAAAACATTTGCATGCTAACTCTGATCTATGCATCTATCTTTTCTCAAATTGCAGAAGAAAGTTGACAAAGGACATGGTGTTTCAGTAATTTGGTTGTTTTATTTTTAAGAGGAAACTGTTGGCTAGACTAACCAAATAAGCATTTCTTAAATCTCAGTTTAATTTACTCCAGAGATGATTAAACATTTCCAGCCTCTCTTCTATACCACCAACTACACCAGAAAACATGCGGGAAAGAATAAGAGAAGCCTTTGATACAGTTACTCTTTTAATGTTACAAAATACAAATAGGTCTTTAACAAACAGGTTAAATCTGTGTTTACAAGAAAATGGTAGATTGTTTGAATACTTAATTTAATCATGTGTAAAATTCTCTAATGTTATTCATAGTTAAATGTTAATACAAATTTACCGTGGAAAACCAAATAAATGGTTTTCCATAAATATCTAGAAACCCGTCGAGAATTTAAATATAGTTGTACTTACAAAAAATATTTGTTTTTTAATTCTGCATCAAGTGGTGAAAAAATATACAAGGTGTTCCGTTTGAAAAAAGTGAGAAAAATTAGTTTGAAATATGTCATTGTTCGACCATAATTTTGGTAACCCTGTAGAAAATTTACGAAATGTAAACAAGGTGAGAGTAACCTTAGACCTTTCTCGACTCACTCCATACTAAATCGTGAGTCAAAAAATTGCTCCTACGTTTTTTTTTTTATTTTCTATTTTTAGTGTGTAAAATTTCATTTTAATGACTTTTAATTTATTTCTCCGGAAATACCAGGAGTAATGAAATAATTTTTTGGGAATTGATAAAGTGCATTCAGATGAACTGAAATGTGCAACACAATACAAAGGGTGTCATTTAAAAAAATTACTTCCATATCTTCACACTTATTTGGGTCACCTTATATACTTAAAAATATTTTCCTGAAATAGACTCTTGCAAGTAGTATAGATTAGTATATGAACGAAATTCCTAACATCATTAGTATAGGAGCTATAGACCAGCGCGCGCTTAGGTGACAACCCTGTACATACAGGATAACAACTTGAACTACGAAAGCCTATTGATAGGAGAAGGTAGTGGGGGTAAAATTAAATGTATCCATTTTAGTATTGTCAACTGTTTGTATGACAGAAATGTCAGTGGTTATGTCAAATGCTATGACAAATTATAAAACCACTTTATAATTTGCACTTTTTCATTAATTGTGTATTCCATTAGGATAAAGTTTGATGGTTCGGTAAAATATTTGACATAACCACTGACATTCCTGTCACATAAAAAGTTGACAATAGTAAAATGGATACATTTAATTTTAATTCCCACCACCCTCTCCTATCAATAGGCTTTCGTAGTTCAAGTTGTTAGCCTGTATATAGATTCCCCTATTTGCAATAAAATTATTTGTATACAACTGACTGTAAAAGTGACAGTTTTAACGCAAGCTAACTGGATTAAAAAATACTTTTAACACATGCGAAAATGTTTATAACACTAGTGACAGTTACTTTATTGTTTGTAAATATTGATATATATGTATGTACATACATTAGCATTACAACAATTACTATATAATATGGATTCATTGGGCATGATCAATAATATCAATCAATCTCATTAAGATCCAGTTTTATTATTTTAACCATCGTTTGTAAAAAACGTCAACAAGACTTTCTTGACGTTTCTAATTCTCAAATATCAGTGCGTTACCATGGTGCCAGTCATGGTTCTGACGTGTTAAAAATGCCATTTTATTTCACTCGTCAAACTTATCCTCTCGAATATTCATTTCAATATCACCTTTTCTATTATGATGACTTCTGGGTTTCGACCGCGTCGTAGTAGTGTAAATATATACAATACAGAAAATAAAAAGGAATACAAAACAAAGTAATACAAAAAGTACAAACCATAAATTCTGTTAACTCTTCTTTAAAACCTTTAGAAAGTTTTCGTCTCTAACTTGGTTTATACGTCGAGTTACTGTGACCTTCTGGCGCTCCCTAGCCACTTTTGCTTCTTTTTTATATTATATATATTTACCCTATTATGATGCGCCCGAAACTCGGAAGCCCTCATAATAGAAGCTTGGATTGTGGAAGCCTTCGATATTATTTAACATCTTTTTCAATGTAATGCTTTACAACTTTGTCCTTTCTATTGTTATTAATTACACACTTTCAATATTATGCTTTCCAATATCTTTTGCCATCATCTTTTCCGATCCCTATATTTTTTTATGGATGACGCCATTGCGGAGGTAGAACAGTAGTTTAAAAGTAATGATCTATAATTAAACAGTGGTAAAACCCATCAGCTATCACTTACCACCAAAAGAGATACGAATCTAGAACAAGAGGCTGGCTTCCTGAGCCTTAGTATTACCTCCCACCTGGGCTGTAGACTCTCATATTAGCACACTGAGAAAACAATTGGCGTCGGCCGTGCGGTGAATAATACATATCGCAACGTATGATGCGGCCAGGGTAGCATATTTTGCAAATTTTTACTCCCGAGCCGTATACAGAATTCTGGCGTAGGGTGCGTCGCCCGGGGCAAGGACCATATTTCGTCTCCAGAAGCAGGCGGTACGACGGGCACTGGGCAAAGTATCTGCAAGATCATTATTTAGAAAACATAATATTCTAACGGTGTCGAGTGTTTTTGCTCCAAGTTATCATGTTCATCAAAGTGACTGTATACAGAAAAACACCGACATGCACAACTATCGGATTTGACACCGTGGCGACTGCTTTGCTCCGTTCTACTGTTTGAAAAGAAGTCAGCTGGCTACCAACTATCCAACTGGCAACCAAATAAGGTGTAAAAACTATAAACCTCTCAGATGCCATGTTAAACATGCACTGATTCCTTTTACACCATAGAGGAATTTTTAAATTTTATTTTCGGGATGTTGCGTTTTCGCTCTCCTCATTTTGTTTATACATATACTCTGTGTTGTGTATGTTACTATTATTGTCTCCACACTTGCTTGTAAATGTATACATGAGTATAGAGAGTGTACGTAAATGGTTGTACCTAACGTCATACAACATTTTCAGTTCGTAATGTTGGCAACTTGCGTACTACTCAATTTTGATTAACGTCAATCTAATCAGAAAATTGATTGACATTTGATTTAAAATGTATATATTCATTAAGCATTAAACTTTTGCGGCAAATTTTACTGTTTTGGAAGTATGTATGTAAGGCAAATGAAACATCATTAATACAAATAAAGTGTTTATTATGATTTTCTAACTATAAAATTACTTTTCACTTCATTTCGTCAAGTACACGATGTAACGGTGACAATTTTCTCGGAGAACTGGATTTCGATCGGTCTACCATTCGCTGTTGGGAGCAAAGTGATTAACAGCGCAACATTATGAACGGCGATATAGTGCTGTCACAAGGCCATTTGAACACAATTACACGCACACAAACTACACAGCAATAGTTGCAGTAGTCGTACAAACAATACAGTTTAACAAGCCACTACAACTAACATCCACCACACTTAAAAAATGCTTCTATTTCTAACCACACCCTGATCATTTTCTGTAAGAGCAAGCATAGCTAAGATTAATTTCTTTATAAATCTATATATCTCGGCTTCTATTTATAAACTTTTGTAGATTAATTATTTACTGTGTTATACGTTTACTTAGATCAGAACCTCCGAAAGTATCAAAATTAGATTTAGGACGTTTTAATAGTTTTAATAGTAACCGACGATATGTAAGTAATTCCATTATTTTTGTACATGTTTCTTGAACATGAAAACAGTTCTGTCAAATCAGAGAGTCAAGCAGAGAGCTTCTATTATGGAATATAAAAATTTATTTAAATATATTTATTTACAATACAATGGCACAATCATTATTTTTTCCAACAAACAGAGGTTGAAAAAGAACTGTTTTTGGCACAGATAAATGAATAAACTAACGAACAACGCAAATATGCAATATTTCTATAATTATTTATTAGTAAGTTTACGAGCATTAAAGTGAACAGGTGCAAAATCAGCTCTCCTTTGTCGCCAAAATTGAGTTAAATTATGAATGAATGTTTAGAGACGCGTATATTGTCGGTGGTTTGCTGTATTTTAACGTTCTTACGGGGGTAACGTTCGGCTAATCGCCAGATGGTTGTAAAGATTCATAAGTTTTTCAAATAGAAAATCGAAATTTGTCTTCTAGTATTATAAATTTAACATTTTTTGTGCAATGAACACATAGTGGGCGATTGTATGAAATAATTTTATCATAATTTTAAAAACTAAATGTATGTAAGACATGCACAAATTTATTAGCATTTAGCATTTGCGGCTGTAGTGAACCGTTTACACCTTTCTCATACTCAAAAATCTCCCACTGTTCCGGTTATCTTTTCTAAGTTTATCTCATTTTAACCCTGATAAGTCATGAATGTTAGGACTAATGCCGTGGAATAATATACATTTATGAAGTTTTAGAGATTTAAATTACTGGATTATGTAGTGGCAGAATACTTAAAATCATACTAAGATATTAATTGATAAAATAAAGAAGACTTGGCCTACGAACGCATTTGTTAAGAAATATCCTTTTAAATTTATAAAGTTTATAGGTCACACTTTACGTCCTGTACCCTATAGCGAAATCTACTAAAAGATATTCTCTCCTTACTTATTCGCGTAATGAAGTGAACAATATAATGCTCAACAAAAGCAAGAACACTTCATTGTTTCATAACAATCTGTCTTTATATTAAACCATGAATTAAAATTTCGAAATGAACTACAATACAATTCGCGAGAGAAAAACGGTGCACCATGTCAAAGTCCAGATGTATGTATAAAGTTGCGTTGCAATTTCTTTACTATCGCCTTATTCGATAGTTTTTTGACCTGTGAGATGTATGTATAGAGTTACCCGTTCCATGTATTTGGTTACGTTCTCGTGAAGTTTGCATGCGCGGAAACGCAACATTGTATCTGGAATTTCGATTCACTGAAATCTAGATATACGCGACGATCTCGTTGTCTGTTTGGAAATCCTAGACGACCGATTTACTATTTACTTTAGCTATTGTTTATATAAAGACGGATAAGATGCTGCGTATGTTGAAGTTTAATTTAATCTACTCTTGTATCTCGGGTTCACAGAGGAAAATGTTTATATATAATTAAAAAAAAACTTTTAGATTTTGTTTTTACCTTGATTATACTAATTGAGTTTAAATTTGCGTCAAAGATTTGATTTTGATTTGATACTTGAATGGGATATTTTTTAGTTATCCAAGAGCTTTTCTTTGAAGAGATCCTGTTTTTTAACGTGAGAGTAAACATTAATCTTCATCAAATTAATTATCTTGGAAAATTAAATATGAAGGCGCTATTTAATTTTCTTAAAACGATATTGTTTTTCTCACAGATTTGTTTGAGAAACTTAATTAAATCAATTTACTGCTGCTCTAAGGCGATAACATTTACTTAATTAAAACAAAATCATGAATTTATGGCAAAGTTGAACTTGTACAGACTAAATATTAGGGATACCTATTTGAAATCGTTTCATAAAGACTTTTGAGACCGATTTTGCGATAGGAATATTGTGAATTTGAATAACAAATGTGACAATCTCATAACATGAATTTAATACCCACCACTTACCAGTTGCATTATAAAACACAATTTTTCACTATTTGAACCAAATATAGACTTATCTTTGTTTAATTAATTCATTTAGAGTTAATTAATTGTGTATGCAGATATTTTCGAATAATTATCTCTAAATAGGATAGCTGATCGATGGCAATTAAATTATTACGTAGTTAGCCCAATAGTGAGGAGTAGGAGCAATATCCATTATATATCAAAGCGACAACAGTTATAATTTGATTTGAACAGGGTATTATGATATGGCTATTGTCTTGCCTATAAATTAGTAGGAACTACGCTTCGAATTTCAGACGGATTTAATATTGTGAGGAATTAATCAATGATTAGCATCAAATCCCCGTAGGGGAAATATGTGACGTAATACTTGTGAATGCTCGTGGGACAAACGTGGGAATTCTCAGAACCAGTGAATCGTTTGTGTATCCATTCATATTCCAAATGTAGATAATCAGATTCATTCAAAATTATTTACGATATTTTGTACAGCTTTGGTCGAAGGTCGTACATATTATTTCGTATATAGGTACATTTTCAGAAAAAAATTTGAACATAAGATAATATTTCACACACGAAAACATTCATATTAATGAAGATATTCATAGGATAAGCAAGCTTAAGAGCGTAAGGTCCAGAAATCAGATAAGCTTGCTATTTGTCTTTTTGCAAATTTTTTACCGCAATTTTTTACTAATAGCCTCACAAACAAGTTTGATTATTCTAAATCTATACAAGGTGGTGCAACCAAGATGGGGTGGACTATTCTAATTAAACGGTGAGGAATTTCGAAAAACTTTCCTGGAATTTGTTTCAGAGCTACATGAACTACGTTTTAAAAATATTTTCTTTGTTTTTTTTTTAATGGGACACTCGGGTGAAATTATTCGCCATTACACAGGTGATCGAGTTTTGTAAATCCATCTCGGATTTAGTTTTTTTAATTGAACAGCCTGTATATTTCCATATTTTAAAGAGAACTTCACCAGCATTCTAAAAGTACCATACACGTTACCATTTTGACTGACGGTTCTTAAGCAAATTCACCGCAAATGCAATATGTTGAGATTTGTTACATTTAAATATTTAAAGGCATCATGCAATAACGCATATAATTAATAATAAGCAAACCATAAAAAGCTATTTAGTATGCAACGAATATAAGAATGTTATACTGATTTAATGACAAGGAAAAATATTGTTAATTCAGAATTGCTGAGTATTACATATAATAGATGTTCAAATAATGCCCCGTGTAAACCAAGACGCATTTAGAGCTAATCGGTAAATTATAATTTCTGTTTTCGTGAAGTACGTGCCGGAATATTGTCAAAACTGCGTGTTTTTGAACAAATTTTTCGTAAATGCAATTTTCTGGCATTTGCTACGAATAGTTAAACTCATCCAGTTAGAGTGTTTTAATAAAGATGTTGTAAAATTTAACAAGTCAATAGTAACTGTCATTCCTGTCAAAATCCTGTCGAAATCTGTGATACATGCAGGTCTCACAGATTTCGTAAGAAAAAAACATCCCATGTGCAGGGAAAGAATTCTAAAAATAAGTGGAAATTAAAGATATTGAATTTTTATTGGAAGATAAGCACTAAGTAATCTATTAATATTACAAACAAGTAAAATAAAAAAAGTTTTTATTTGTGATCAAACATCATTATAAGCATAATATGAAGCATGCGATAACTAACCTCTCGAGAATTCAGAGATTAGCATGCCTATGTATAACTGGGGCTATGAAGAGTATCCCAACGGCTGCTATGGAAACCATGCTAAACTTGCCTCCCCTTGATATTTTTATCATGGGAGAGGCTAGAATGGGACCACACAGACTGAGAAATACTAACAGCTGGAGAACCCACTATGGGTTGGGGCACGCCAGAATAGAAACAATAGTACAAAACCCAATCTTTGATGTGGGCAGCGACATATCAATCAGCAGGATATCCTCGACAAACCCTTCAAAACTTTCTTGAATTAGGAATAGTGGAAAAATGGTGAAGGAGAAAACCGCACACCCAAAACTAGTACACAGATGGGTCAAGAGCGGGTACTAATTCTGGCGTTGGTGTTTATGATGAAGACCAGAGTTACAAGGTATGTCAACCACTTGGGCGATACGCAACGGTGTTTCAAACAGAAATATATGCTATACAAACCTCTGCGTTGGAGAGTCTGCTTTGCCAACCGCGAGGGCAGGCGATCTGCATTCTCTCTGACAGTCAGGCAGCCTTAAAAGCTCTAGCATCTTATTACATAGCCTCTAAACTAGTATGGGAATGTCTACAAAACCTCACTGTTCTGGCCAAAAACAACAAGGTCGCCTTGGTTTAGGTGCTGGGACACAGGGATAGCGGGCAACGAACCTGCATATCAGATAGCGAGGGAAGGTTCCCAAATGAAATTTACCGGACCGCAACCAGGTCTAGGGACCGCAAAGGGTGCAGTACGTGGTGCAATTAATGAGTGCATTATAAAACAACACCAACTAAATTTGAACCATGTAGCTGCACAAAGGCACAGCAAACGGAGGAACAACCGTCACAACGATTAACATGGCTATCTAAGAGCACAAGATGGGGATCTATAAAGATGAACCCCTATCCAAACTCTGTCATGATGAGGAGGAAACAGCCTCGTATATCATCTTCGAATGCGTAGCACTAAGTCAAAGTAGGGTTGCTATGCAAAGCGCTTTTGATTTACCACAAGAGATTTACCAAACAGGCTTCTAAGCCTGATCGAGGGAACTAACCTGTTTGAATAAAATGGAATCAAGATAGGAATAACACAATAATGGGCCGCTGTGTTAGGGATAATTAAAGACTGACCTGCCTTGATAGCAATCAATCAAACATCATTATAAATAGATTGTAGAAAACATAAAAAGATAGTCGATACAAGTTTTACATATTGCTCTAGTATATCGTATGAAAAGATTAATTTTTTATTACTTCAACTGATTTCACAGTTTATATCTTTGACATTAAATAGTTTGTTAAGTATTATTTCACTGGTGATTGTGAGTGTTTATCTTTCATGAGTAACAACGAACATAAATAATGCAAGTACGTACGTAAACGTTACGGCCGTCCATGTTGTTTTCCGTAATGCACTGAAAGTTGCTCCTCTTTGCCGAATTTAATGATGATAGTACAAGCCCTGCTGCCACACATATACATATGTATATACATACTGAAGGATATACAGGGTTATGTAATGTATCGTAATGTTTTTGAAACATTAAATTAAAAATAATTTAGACAAAAAATTGTTGGTTTTAAGGAAGATTAAATAAATATGGAGTTATGTATCTATATTACATCATTTTTGACATATAATTTTCTCTATGTTGAAGTAGAAGCCTAATTTTTTTTATAAACAAATTTCGAAGTAAAATTGAAAAAAAGTTATGATTATTAAAAAAGCTAATCACCATGCTTGTAGTCCTTGATTTCACTACTCTGGCTTTTTCTAGATCTCATTTGCGAGTCATATTATACGTTTCAGATAATGTTCAATCCACTTCAAAAACTCAGGAGACGTTTTCCTCTTATTGTTCTTTTGGTCCTGTAAAAGGTTTTTTAGAAACGTTTTTGTCATACTCTGTACTACTAATTTATTGTCTAAAATTTGATGATTTATTTCTCGAACTGAAGGTTTCGCATTGTACGGTTCATTTTTATTCGAGTCTCAATTTGCTGAAAATGCCCTAATTTAGCTGAAAAAGTAAAATGTGATCGTCAGCGAGTTGTTGACGTTTTCCAAAGGTTTTTTTATCACTCTGTGCTCAAATTTAAAATAATACTTAATAGCACAATATATATTGTTTGAAATTATCACTTTCAGAACGCCCTAGTCGGAAATGGTTCACAAGAGGTTCGAATTAACAAGCGACTGTGGGAAGCTCGAAACTTGTCTTTTTAGACCAATCTTGCAACCTGATATGACCTGTGAAATAGTATAATAATATAATACATTAAGCATGACCCAGAAAAACCGAAGTTGTCGACAAGATGTGATGATGCATGCAGCTAAGTATCTGAAATGGAACTGTGTAAATTGAATCAATTTGCAGTTTATTGCATGACAAACGAATTGTACGAAGAGATTCTGACTTCTATAAATTACTGAAACGTGTCCCCAAAATGATTACATGATGGAATTATGGTAAATTACGGCAATTGTAGTAGTCTTCTTTATATACGAGGATTTAAAGACTGAACATTTTTCTTCGAAGCTTATTTGAGACATTCTCTTGATGCAAGTAGTTATTAACTACAGAAACTTTACCTCTAATTAATTTCCTGCTTTGGAATTATCTCTTGGAGTATGTCGAAGAAGGTAGATTTTTGTGTGTTATTATATAATAGACGAAGAGGTTAGAGAACATACCTTATGTTTGGGTGAAGTTATCCACACTTTTCTATCGCAATAAAATGTCGAATGAAGTAATTATTTCAATGTAATACATGCGGTCTCTGTTTTTTTTTTATCAATTTTACAACAAAAGAAAGTGATGTCTCTATAGCGGAAGCTATTTTATCCATCTAATAACTAATCTGGTAAAACCGTAAAAAACCGTGGATGGAGTAATTAAACTACGACGTTTTTACGATTTTTCGATTTTTATTTTTTTTTTGAAGCCCACAAACGGGCAGCCAAATGAATTTGGTGGTTGATTTGATGCAAGACCATCATGTCAAAATATTATCTAGATTTGGTATCGAGGTACTCGAATAAATGAAGGAACCACGACGTTTTAATTACCCATCCACGGTTTTTCGATTTTTATTCCTTTTAAAGATTACAAGCGGCTACTCAAGTCAGAATGACTGTATGTATTACATTGAAATAATTAGTTCATTCCATCTTTCATTGCGATAGAAAAGTGTGGATAACTTTAGGCAATCATATTTTATCTTCTACAAGTTTAACAGTTCACAATAAGATGTAGAGTATACTTAACTGCTCGTGTAATGCAATTTTGCAGGCGCAAACAAGGTACTATAAATAGTAAATAGAATCTACATTTTGTTGGTGTGGAATTATCAACATTTTGTCCCAATTGTGCCTTACAGATTGTTTGAATTGCTCTCTAATACTATTTTTTTATTGATCGGTTTTTAAATAACTGCATAACCAGTAATTTGCATTGGGTTGGGTTGGGTCTATACCAATTTCAATGTATATTATACTAATTATTATTTATATTATTTATTTTGTACTGTAGTTCAATATTGTTACTTTGTCGTATTGAATGAAATTTAAGTTAAAAGCACGCGATAACCTTGTTCAAATAAGAGAGTATGAATAAGAGAATACGGATTTTGTAATGCGGCAAAATAAA
This sequence comes from Holotrichia oblita, assembly GCA_023690525.1. Classification (NCBI taxonomy): domain Eukaryota; kingdom Metazoa; phylum Arthropoda; class Insecta; order Coleoptera; family Scarabaeidae; genus Holotrichia; species Holotrichia oblita. The sequence goes on along the minus strand of CM043017.1, from coordinate 125,416,670 downwards.
TTTTCATAAGCCTAATCAAAACAGCAGCAAGTTAGGTTAGGTTTATGCCGCACCGCAATACTAATATATATTATTTAGACCGCAGAAGGTTACAAGCTTATGTACTTGTGTGGAAATGTAACAGGTCTCATTAATAATAACCCAATTGTTTTGGGGTAGAGGTTGCGTTTCTACGAGATTAACGCTATGTACATGAATATGGGTTGAATAAATAAAAATAAATATGGAAAAAAGTCTCGGGAAAATGACTGAATATAAACCGCCTTTTTAATTTACGATACGCGAAAGCGTCCGTAAATAAATAATTTGTTTACTAACATTGAAATAATAAAACGAGTCCGCACAGTTTTATTTCCTGATTTATAAACAAATGTGTGTAAATTGATGCAAAAAAATCTAATTTATGTGTATTTGTTTTAAATACATTCTGTTTTATAACAAACGTTAAGCAGTATCACCCAAAGGTCAGCAAAAGTTGTTATCTTAACGATTTACTTTGTTTTCCGTTGTTCCTAATTTCGGCATCGCATCTAAATAAACAGCTTAGACCGTTTGTTTAGTTTTCCAACTTTAATTAAGTGTCGTCTTATAACACTGTTTTAGGGTGTTTGATGTGAACGTGTTAACTTATGTCTTAGACGACAGGTCGTGAATGGTCTAAACATTCTCTAAACTGTTTTACTTTAGATCGTTTGTGTATACAAACTGTTAGTGTAGATAGTTTCTCCCTGAGGAATTTGCGCAAGCTTGAATGTATTGTAAATGTCTTGCGCTATTTCCACCTAAGGTCAAGATTACGCTTGCCAACGATTTATAGCAAACAACAAGCTACTACCGATGTTTTCAATGACGGTCCCAATAATATGTAGGTCCTTCAAATGTACACTCTTGAGCAGCCTAAATGTCCGGTCCTTAGCGATGGAGGCTTGTGTAACCATTGAATTTCGGTTTAGAATGTTTACTTGTAAACAGCAATGTCTAAGAAAAGTAATTGTCAACGTATTTTCATAAATAAACAGCTGAAAGTTAAATGTACAGTTTGTGTATTAAGTAATTCCGATTCGGTTGTTTTCGTTTGGTCGAGAAATTCTGAATACCCAACTATGCGTCTCAAATGTGAGCATTTACGAAAACGACCGAAAGGGAATGAGCGGAAGAAAGTTTGATAAGCGTTTCAAATGGGAAGACACAAACTGTATGTTATACAGAGAAGAAAGAAATACAAATGATACAAATGAGGTGAGGTACAATGTGATAGTAACTGCAATACTATAAGTACGTATATTTCATTCATGTGTAATATTTCTTATTATTTTCTTCGATTTTTATTTAGTTTATATCCGATCAATTTATTTTATAAGCAATAGCTGTTCACATAAAAATTGGTGTGATTATAAAATAGCTATTTTCTCTTCGTAATTTTTTCTTCTTAATTACAATTAAACACCTCACGAAAGAAGGTTTCAGAAAAAATACTACAAATGTATACTCGTAATAAAATATCGAAATATTAAATCATGCCATGCATATTAAAACATAATATCACATTTGTGTACAATATATTTTCTATAATTATCGTGCATCGGACACGACACTGAAGCGAATTACAGTCAATACATTGTGATTCACTCCACAGTTACAGCTGTTTGACTAAAATATATCTATTCTAAAATTGACCGTCTTCTTTTTCTTCTTAATATAGTATACCATTTCATATTTTTTTACAATTAGTTTCCTTTTTTTTAAATCTTAATACACTGTTGAAAAAAACGACGAGCACACTCTGTATAATCTGAACATGTGATTCTAACGCAATGAAATTTGGTAGTAGTGAAGTAGCATAACTTACTTTCACTTGAAGAGCGGCGCAGCATACGCACAACCATTACTCGCTCAAACTCGCTTAGATAACTCGAATGGCCTTCCATTACGCCCAAACTACGGCTACATAGTACCGCTTCGCATCACAGTAAGAGCGGCCGGTTTCTCCCACCCGCTTCGGTTTCTATGGCAACAGAATGTTGCACATGTTGGTGCCGCTCGGTAAAAAATGCGGCTATAAAAAAATTCGAAACTCGTTGCATCAAGTCGTCTAGAGGACATCTTTATGCACCGCTAAAATTATGCATGTATCTTCACGCGTTCAGATTATACGGGGTGTGCTCGTCACCTTTTTCCAATAGTGTACTTACAAAATCAAAATTATGTCACATTATATGAAACAGCATGTGAGTGGTACTAATAATAATTATTTCAAAAAAGATGGATTAAATATAACTTCATTACTGTTTTGTTACAGGTACGTTCCAAACAAACTGGAAATCTGTGTCTTTCTGCTTGCCGTAAGTAACATGGTTATAAAAACAAAAAATTTACCAGAATTGTGACTTTCAAATACGAGTAGAACATAAATCGATAATAATTGCTGTAAATTAATGTAGAACGGGTCTCCTAGTTTAAATTCAATCAAAAGCACTAAATAAAATAAGATCAGGGAAAGGAAGTTTCTACTGTGGAAAACTTTTTGATGGAACAATTACTGAATTGGTGGGATAACTCGACGTCATCATGTTACACTGAATCACTGAATAATAGTGACAGAGGAGCCACTATTTCTCGTAATTTTTTACATTGTGGACTCATAGAGCGACTCCAATTTTTAATATTGATAACAGAGTAAACAACAAAGTAAAACCCAACTCAATAAGTAAAAATATGTTTTTAAACGAGTTATTTGTGTTAGTAGTCTCATTATAAAACATTGCACATTGTATTGTTGCTAGTGTCCACCGACGCGACGTGTAGATACAGTATACAACTTTTAACAGTCGCAGATAAGAAAAAGCTAATCAATCGTGAGTGATATACGAGTATGTATACCATTCTGTATAATATTAAAATCAGTAAGTACATTAAAATCGATGAGTGATGAATATGATATATAAAAGTTCATAAATTAAAGTTTTCAAGAATGTTATTTTTAGTAAAATTTTATAAAATTTACTTTACTGTATAGAAGCGATGCAATTCCGAAAGTAACGAAAGGATATATTAAGAATTCCGGAAGATACAATTAACTCTAATGTGATTATTTCTAAATTATACAAGCGGAAAGTCTTAAAAATAGTTGAACGTAGTTTACATACTTCTATAAATGGCACTAATAGCAGTGAATGTAACCTCTCGTACATGTGTATGGGACTCGATATATTCATAGAATTACATGGTAAGAGACCACGCGCAGCACAAAATTACTCGAGAAGAATTCAAACACCGAAGGCAAACACCGCCTGAATAATTCAATTATCAAGCTGCTACAAGAGTTACTTACTTGCTTGCTTGCCTCCTGTATTTGTGGCTGAAGAAGGTCGAGACACTTGAGTGGGAACTACGGAAGTTAAGCAGCCGACGACAGCAAACCCTGTACCGGAAATGCAGACGAGACGAATGGAGTTGTTTGACAAATTCTCAATTAACTAACACATTAGAAGTTTTGAAGATCTAAGATGTGTATTTTAAGACTACAGTCTATAAGTTTGGAAAGTTGTGGAGTACAAAAGTATTTTTTATAGACATGTAGTGAAAATTTAAATTTATCTATAAAGGCGACCTATCAGTTTGACTAGGTATATTAAAAGCATAGCAAGACAAAAGAAACGTTTTACATTTAGTATAATTCCTTGGTCCTTAAAAACGAATTGCAACTAACGCATTGGAGTAGTAATTTTTTTTTATTTTTCGAAATTTGAGTTATAACCAAATTGTATTTTTATATACAGGGTATCCCGCGTCGTAAAGTCAGAACTTAGTGTACATAATCTATAGACCAAATATACTTGATAAAATCAATTACAAAACCTATAAATGGTACATCAGTGCTGATCTCAAAGTAGTTTCTACTTGGTCTACAACTTGGATTCACAAAGTATTGCTCTTTCCTTTGTGAATGGGATAATCGAGCAAGAAGTTTGCACTATAGTGTTAAGCAATGGCTAACCAGAATACAATATACTCCTGGAGAAAAGAATGTAGTCTATAATTCGTTGGTGAAGCCTCATAAAATACTTTTACCGTCATTAGGTACATATAAAATTAGGTCTGATGAAGAATTTCGTTAAAGCATTAGACCAAGAGGGATCAGGATTTCGATACCTTAAACAAAAATTTTCTAATATATCTGAAGAAAAACTTAAAGAGGGGATTTTTATAGGACCCCAGATTAATATGTTACAACAGGATCGAGAATTTGACATACTCTTGAGCGATTTAGAACGGACTGCTTGGGATGCATTTAGAAGTATGACAACGAATTTCTAAGGAAATCAAAAATCTGGACTTCTTTCCCCCGAATCTTGGCGATGTTAGTGACGAGCATGGGGAAAAATTTCATCAGGATATTGCCACTATTTAAAAACGCTATCAGGGCAAGTAGAATAGCGAGATGCTTGCTGACTACTGTTGGACTTTAATTTCGGAATGTTCTTCATCCCAATATAGAAAAAGAGAAAAGAAAGACTTTCTAAATACGTCCCAGAATAGCATATACTTAGTTAGTGTTAGTATTATATGATCAATATGAATTTCGTTTGTTTATAATACCAGACGTGATAGAAGATATTTGTTTTATGATAATTATTAGGAATATAAAACAAAATAAGTTTGTATATAATTCATAAAGAAAAATAAAAAAATTACAATTTGTTGTTCTCTGTAATTACTTAATTATCTGTTATCTATTTTCGTGTGGGGACACTTACACTTGTTAGAGCACAATGCTTACAAGCAGATCTTTTCTCGACAGCTAACATCTGCAAAATGTAATTCGTTTGTTTTAATAAGAAATCAAAATATTAAAAATTCTACAGATTAAAGTGAGATGATAGATTGGCGCTGTTAAGTCTCCTGAAGGATACGATGTGTTCTCACCAGTGGTCGAGGCCTATGTGGATCCCGCTACCAAAGATGCTACAAAAGACGATTCTCAAACCGAGAGGCCCTCTCTAAAGTGCTTCTGACCAGTGTCCTCATGTAAGCTGTCAATGTTGGAATGTCCAAGACTTTAGGGGTTTGAATGTTTAAGACAAACCAAGGGATCGTAATGATGATATACAAAACTCGGTTTTTAAGGACGTTAAGTCTCTGTTCTTGTGACTTGAAGGGCTTATTAATGAGCCGTACGTGCGAGTATCGGTTTGGAACCGTAAAACCTAGCAGCTGTGTTGGTGAAGTATTGTTTAAAGTGTCAGATGTGCATGACGCCTAGATATTTAACACATGACCCCCAAGGGTCCCTTGGGGGACCCTCTCACTAGCAGCATTCGTCATCACGCCAACCACCGAGGATACATTGATTGATATCATGGCAGCATTCCCATACAAATACACTGCTACCTTTATGTAGTGTATCATCTTCAAGTGTATCAAGTACAACACCTTTATGTAAAATCATTAACGTCGCAATTGCATCGTGTGAATTTCCTGAAAAATGGAAACGTTCTAGAATAGTTCCTGTTTTTAAAAAAGGTGATAAGTCACTAATTATGAGTTATAGACCAATCTCTATACTTAACAACTTCGCTAAACTGTTCGAAGAGCTCCTATATTCTACGATATATAGCAACATTATGCCATTTATCTCACCTTGTCAACATGGATTTGTTGCCGGTCGCTCAACAATCGCAAATTTAGCCAGTTTTACACAATTTTTTAGTGAAATTTTAGATACTCAAGGGCAGGTAGATGCAATTTACACCGATTTTTCTCGTGCGTTTGATAAGGTTGGCCATAGACTACTTCTCTACAAACTTGATCTTTTCGGTTTTTCGCCTGATCTGTGTAAGATAATAAAATCTTATTTAACAAAGAGATTGAATTACGTCTTTTATAACGGTTTTACCTCATTTCAATTTACATCTTTTAGTGGTGTTCCTCAAGGATCTAATCTGGGTCCTTTGTTGTTTATTCTATTTATAACAATTGTCCAATTAACTTCACTGTCTTGCTCTATTTATGCATATGCCGATGACGTTAAAATATTTTCCAGTATCTCCAGTCAGGATGATGTTATCAGCCTTCAGCGGAATATAAATGTAATAGTTGACCGGCCAAAAACTAATAATTTAGTACTAAATGCTGATAAATGTCACTTTTTGTCATTTACTCGGAAAACAAAAACTCATTATTCTACTTATCAACTTTATGGTCACTCACTCACTAAAGTTAATAATATTAAAGATCTGGGTGTCTTCTTTGATCCAACACTGTCATTCAATTTACACATTGAAAAAATTTGCTCGTCTGCCTCACAAACGCTAGGCTTCCTCATGAGATCCTTTAAATATTTTAATGATACCTCACTTCTCAGATCTCTGTACTTTGCATTCGCTTTATCCAAGTTGGAATACGCGTCCATTATTTGGTTTCCATTTTGTGCTTCACAACAATGGTCACTAGAAGGTGTTCAAGTTTCTTTGTTTAAAAATGGATGGAGTGTATCCACCCTGGTGCACATCTTACAGCGAACTTCTTCTTAATATAAAATGTTAATCTCTTACTTTTAAGCAATACCAGCTTTGAAGCTTTGCAGCCAATTAAGTTCTTCTTAGTTCCAATATCACATCTAAAATCTCGTTAAGAAGAAAAAGTTATCTTGATGCAGATCAGCATAGATTTTATTTGAAGAAAAAGAAAATAATTCAAATTTTAATTGCAACATTTTTGAAAATTGGCCTACTACATGTGCAGAACAATGTAGCCCTAGTTATTTGAAAAAAAAAAACTAATACTTTAATACTACAAAATATGTGGATCTGGAAACGTTGTATACTATGCCATATGTATATACTTAGATAGAGAAAGTTTTACAAATGCGATAAAATTTACCTGAATAGATTGAGTGTGGCAAAAGTTTTCTAGTAAATTCGTTCAAATTATCTTCAACTTCAGCGTTATCCAAAAACGAAAACTTTTATCAATTCATTCTTAATAATGTATGACAGATGCAGGAACTGAAGTAATTGAATGAAATTCTACTTTCTTCATGTCATGTACATGAGTTTACTACCGAAGAATGAGATAATATAATCAAGTTAATCGTGTCCGCATCTTTCAGACGTTTTTCTCTCGCAGAACATTATTTGTCGTCTGCAAATAAATATAAGACAGTAAGGATCTCATATTATCTGTGCTTATTCGCCTTAAAAGAAATGAAATTTTTTTATTACGTTTGTTTTTTTCGAACAGATATATGCAGTATATCATCGTTCGCGACAGAGTTTATATCCGGTTTGGCATATATTCTCCTCAGATGAGAATATTTTTGCGATGAAGCAAATTCAATCCTCTATAAAATGTTTTGTATTTATTTGAATATACATATATTAACTTACTCGTATATTGAGATTAGTTTTATTCCGGTTTTATTAAATTTCTTCTCCATTTTGGTAACAGAAATATATATATATATATATAACTAGTTTAAGTTCTCAAATTTTCGAAAGTAGTAGTAAAATACATTAATGTTCCACATAGAAGATTTTGTTGCCATCTGACGAAAAAGCTGCATTTGCAAATAGGTTCTCTGGAACTAATGAGATTTTGCTAAAATTGCACAACAAACGGCAACAGAAGAGATCTGTTGTTTTCGCATGGTTGAAGCAAACTCCAAATGTGGTTTCTCAAAATTCTGAGAGAAAAATACATGTGGTTTTTGTACTTGTGTATTTTATCTACGGGGCGACGACATTTGATCAAAGACTGATTTTTCTTGCGATCGTCGTGGTTTCGTTGTTACTGTTGTTGTTGTGAATACGTTTCGCCTAGAATATACTTTTCCTCCTTTGATTTGCTTATCGATTGCCGGTCCAACAAACACGCGCTCACACGTGTATAGGTCCCACACGTCTTTCATCGGAGCGACTACCTCCAAGTGCGAAACTCAATAAGAATATCCGCGACCGAATGTAAATTATTTCTTTCGCTTTCGAGAGCCTACTCGTGCTGTTCTCGACAGCGGATTTCCATCTTCGCGAGGCTACCGGAGTCGACTCGATTCAGTTACTGAGATTTTGGGTTTGAGAATCGTAGCGTCTCACTTCTTCTACTGTAGTTGCTTTCTTGCTTGCTTACCCTGTGATGCTTTCTTTCCAAACGATCGCTTATTTGTCGACGTTTCATGGAAACATTTTCAATATCGGAGATTACACACAGTAGAATCTCTATATATAGCAAGTGCGTATACTTGCAAAATGGTCTGGAAGCTAAATCGTTACGGCGATTATTGAAACCGGTAGCTTTACAACTAAGAAAATCGTTTCGTGCCAAGAGGACCGTTAAAGTATACTTAGAGAAATACGTATAGTACGTATACAATGTAATGCTACTATCTTTAACAGGATTTTATTTTCCTTGCGTAGATAGTGGAAATAAAATGTAACATTTTCTTATATCGACAGACAATGAAACCAACGTTTTTATTCAATTTAATTGCTAGTCTTCTTTTATTCTATTTACTTGAGCATTGATTTTTGTTTAAATTGCACTATACTTATCCAGAACACGAGGTTCTAATGCATTCACGATCTCAAAATTCTTCAACCTGCGTTCTTATAGCGGAACAAATTTTTGTATTTTGTTAGATTTTTTTCGCGACGCTGAACCATTAAAAAACGTACATACGTCAACCAGTTGTTATTAGACTTGATAGTTTTATTTCATGCAATAAAATGTTATTACATTGAACAACCTCTTTATTTTATACATATGTATTATATATACAGGGTGGGGCACCACATTCGCCTCGGTTATACAAAAAACAGTAACACATATTTAAAATCTTTTTGTTGGAGCATGTGTAGATCCATTGGGAGCACGTTCTAAAATTATTTTGAAATATACAGGGTGTCCCAGAAGAAAGTTACACATCAAAGTTATCCAAATTTAAATGGAAAACCATGTATAGTATTGCATATTTCGATGACGCAGACTAAATAAAGGCAAGTTACTGTTATATTCCCTATACCTAGGTTCAATATTTTCTGAGATATTTAACAATTTTTGAAAATCTAGACCAATATTTAGAAGGAGTACCTGGCGTACGTATTTAAGTTACGTGCCCTATACCTATGTATCTCTTATAGTTTCTTTGTAAAAGTCAATTTAGAATTTTAACTGGCGATTATGTACTAAAAATTTGGTTAAATCAAGGTAGCTTTGACATAATGACAATAATTTCAGATAATAAAAATTGTTTATCTCAGAAACTGTTGAACCTAGGTATAGGGAATGTAACAGCAACTTGCCTTTATTCAGTCTGCGTCATCGAAATATGTGATAATATACATGGTGTTCTATTTAAATTTTGATAACTTTGATGTGTAACTTGGTTTTGGAACATCCTGTATATTTCAAAATAATTTTAGAACGTGCTCTCAATAGACCTACACATGCTTCAACAAAAGGATTTTAAAAATGTGTTACTGTTTTTTGTACATCAACCGACGCGAATGTGCTGCCCCACCCTGTATACAGGGTATAACAAAAGTAAGGGGACAAACTGTGGCAACAAGCTCTCCACATAAAAACATGAAAAACGTTCCTATCAACCTATGTCCGCAAATGCACATTTTATGAGATAGAATGAAAAACATAGTTACATTCTTTTACTACAAAACGAACAATGTAATTGTTTTTAAAACGATTGCAAAAAGTATTATTTAACTTAAATATTCGATGTGTCCTCCTTCTGACTCAATGCACGCATGGCCACGCCGCATCATTGCCTGTCGCACCCTTTCAAAGATCACGAGGCAGTTACAAATAGAATATCAAGCAGCAAAAATGCGCTCACATAATATTTCTGCGTTATTAATTGGAATCGCAAACACTAAAGATTTCAAGTGTCCCCATAGATAAAAATCCAATGGATTGAGGTCAGGAGGCCTTGGAAGCCATGCCACTGGCGCAGATCTATCTATTTTGATAGGCCTCATCAAGTATAGCACGAACTGGTCGAGCGAAACGTGCAAGAGTTCCATCGTGCATGTACCATATGTTAATTCTTATTTGTAGAGGAACATTTTCTAAGTGGCCTGGAAGAATACCTGCCAAAAAATATCTGTACACATCGCTCGTAGGACGTAGTGGGAATACATATGGACCAATCAAAACATCACTAACAATACCAGCCCATACATTGATCTGGAATTGTTATTGGTGTCTAACATGGATTGTGGCATGTAAGGTTTTCATCTGCCCACATATACCGATTATGTAAATTTGTGATGCCATCTCTACCGAAAGTTGCAGTATCAGATTGACAGAATTCTGCCCATTTAACCTGTATTTTATCAGATTGGATTTGCGATTTCATTTTAGTGAGAAATTAATTGAATTAAGTTAAGATAAGAAAGTGTATTGTAATTGCGGTGGTGGGTTTAGTGTATAATATGTTTAAATATTTGTATAAAGGTGGTGGAAAATATTAATATAGAAATTCTTATTGAGTTTGTAAAGCTTAAGCCATGCTTATATGATAAGTTGAGTAAAAATTAATTTCAGTTCTAACATTATTCGTCTGAATTCACCTTTCTTCTCCATGTTTAAATTTACGGGTCTTACCCACCAACGTCTTGGTTTTCTGTCTTTCTGACATCTTATTTGTGTTTGACGTCGTCATAATAGAAGAACCATTAACAAATCTCTTGTTAATTTGTCGTCCATTACGCAGTATATGTACTTAGTACGTTAAGAATGATTTATATTAATAGATTTTATGGTAATAGATCAGGTTCTGAGAAGAACGAGAGATATTACCAAAAAATTGTCAGTTGTCAAATCCAAACACGCTTATGTCTTATAGCCATTACGAACAAGGCCTTAGGGATGAAGAAGTTGGTCATGAAGTGTCCTCCAGGCAACCATGTGATCTACATTGAACATTTCCGTCAACTGTCTAGTGCTAACATCTGGATTTTCAGCAACACGATCTAAGACAGCGGCTTGTTGACCATTGCCATTGGCACAAGTATGCATGAGAATCATGTCAGTTCTTTCACGAAAAGTATAATTTGCCATTACTCCGTTTGAAAGAAAAACATATTAATAAACACTTATTTTACCTATACCTCATAAAATGTGCATTTCCGGACATATGTTGCTAGGAACTTCTTTTCATGTTTTTATGTGGAGAGCTTGCTGTTACAGTTTGTCCCCTTATTTTTATTACACCCTGTATATAATAGTGGTAGTATATTCCACTCAAAGAAAGATACAAAATTATTAAATGTTATATTGAGAATTCGATCAACGAAATGAATGAGAGTTTTGTATTTGCTTGGGAATTTCAATCGTCTTCTATAAATATTTATAAAATATTGGCCTTTAGCATGGATTTTAAACCGCGCATCTGACAACAGTATTATTAGCAAACTGTGAAATAAATTGACTTCCAAGATCATTCGACTTAGCACATACATATAAATATATTGTATTTATATTCAAAGCAAAGATATGAATTTATTTGGAAAGATAATTTCAATTTCAACATTTATTATTATTCATTTCGACAGAAGAAATCTTCAATCAAACATGATAATATTTTTATTAAGAATATTATATATTTGACCGGTATTGTTAAAATCAAAAACTACATCATTTAAATCGAATATTTAACTTCTCAGGTTAAATATGTACCTATACATATAATAGATAGCTTTCACAATGCGCAGTTCAAAAAATTCTTAATGAAATCATGTAATCATAAAACAAACATAATAATTCAAGTTTTCGCAGTTTTTAATTTAAAATATTATATAGTTCTCTTTACTATACATATTTGGTATATTATGTTGGCTATCTGATAACATTGGTGTTAAAATATGCTTGAACCTCTTCTATGTAAAATAGTAAGTATATAATAGGACTTGTATAAAAGTATATAAGCTGTAACTCATGCGGTTCGACTGTTTGTGGATAAATGGTGCCTCAAAGATAAACATCAATATGAACTGATGAATAAGATATTTAATTTGAAATTCAACTTACGTCAAATCTCTTTTGAATTACTTCTGTTATCAAATAGGTATACACAAACATTATGTTTAGTTATAACTAACGACTGTCTGGGAGTGAATACATCGTGGGAATAATATGTTGTCTCTTTCAGGACCCACTTTTAAGATATTTTAGAGTTAATGCTTTTTTACTCATCAGGCTTGTCAAATTATTGTTTCCATATTTAAAAGTTTGAAAATCTTAAAATGCCAGGATTTCAGGCGGAATGGGCAGTATATTCTAATTATGAGAATAGCGATTTATTTGTTTTAAAAGTTTGTTTGTATATTTCAAACCTAAATAACACTGGTTGTTTTACGTACCGATTGAGATAGCATCAGAGAAAATAACCTTACGAGAATGGTATCTTCCTAGTTATTAAGTGGAACAAGTTTGCGCCATCTATCGAGAAGTTCACAATTAAAATTGTCGAGGCGGCTAATTTGAATATATTTAATAGTTATTAGGATATTGGCCGAGTTTTTTTATTCAACACAAAGATGTGATCGATTCAGATATGGATCGCTATTGGTAAAAATTAAAATATTAGCCAACAGTAATCGATTACTGGATGTCATCACAACTTTTTGTTGAATAAATGAGCTCGCTTCATATTTTGTTACGTTTTAAATTATTTAATGAATGTCATTATTTACATATTTCACTACCTATTTCATGAAATAAATCAAAATATTAGTTCTAATAATTTACAGGTAAAAATATACTTTAACTACATGCGTAAAGTTTATTAATATGAAAACATCAGAAAGTATTAACAATATTTCAGTGTAATAATATAGAGAGTGTACGTAAATGATTGTACGTGATGTCATGCATTAGTACAAATAATAAAGTATTCATTATGATATTACAAAATTACTCTTCATTTGATAATGTCTAACGTTTCATGTTCATTAGCCCCTATAATTGTAGCTATATAAATTACAACTGCTTTCTACAAATACTAGTCTTCAATTTGCGAAATAAATTGTAATTGTGGGGTATCAAATTTGAGAAGCTATAAGACTGCAAAATACAACCTATTAGGTGATGATCACAAAATTGTTTTGAAATTTCAATTGCATAGCTGTGCATATTAGCATATAATCCTGTTGGCGCTAATACTGAGCTAATTCATCATCATATACTTCATAAGCGATTCATCTTCTTCACAATTTGCATTTAAAGAATGATAGGACGCAAAATTATTAATTAATAGAGTTTTAAAATAAGATGCAAACATTCTTGTGGAAGGATTTGTATTCCAACCAGCATGTCTTCACAATCTCTCACACTACACCTTCTATATAGCACCATCTGAAGTAAATAATAAGTAATATTTGGTCAACGAAAATTAAACTAAAATATTACCATGTATTTTTCTTCTGCACTTAATAAATTTAAAATAAAGTAAAAATTGTAGGTCATAAAACAGTGTTATTAGACAGTTCTAAACGAAAACGTCAATTTAAGTGACTTAAGTCACTTTACCGTACTTTCAAACCTGTTTCCAAAAAAAAATGCGTATAGCGCCATCTGACGAAAAGTTCAGATTTATATCATCTTGTATCTCTGTCTTACAAATTTGTTTTACAAGGCTCCATTTAACTTAACCTGCCGTGGATAGCATATCAAAAAATTAATCAAGATTTCGTCTACGTCAGTAGCATGTTATCTGTCAAAATGGCAACCTGAAAAATAATTTATAAACCGTATTTGTTTGATGTGATAGTCTCTATAAATTCAAAACTCGTAAAGAAGCGACCATCACGATATATGTACTTCAGAGAAATTCAAATACTTGTGGAGCACTAAACACTTCAACCCACTAAACACCAACAAGTTTTAACTAGACACCGACGCTACCTATTTTTGATACTAAAAATCTAATATTGACGATTTCCTCAATAGATTAAATAATCGGTTCGAAACCATAAAATTCACTTGTGAAAGAGAAGAAAACGGTCAGCTACCCTTTCTAGATACTTTAGTAATTATAAATAACAATAGATTAGAGTTTGACGTGTATAGAAAGTACACTTATACATATATTCATTCAGATTCCCATCATTGTGTTCAACACAAAATGTCAAGCCTGAATTTTTTGGTACACAGACTCCTCACTTGAACAAGGCGACGTATGAGAAACAGCAACAATTATAAAAGATGCAGCTAAGTGTAATGGTTTCCAGCCTCAGCATATTTATAAGTTAATTAGGAAGTTTAATTATAAGAAAACTGGGAAAGAATCTACGACTTTTCGAGAGGATGTTAAAGCTTCACCCGTGGTGACCTCCCTTACGCTCGCTTTATCACTAAAGGTTTGAGTAAAATCTTCAACGAGTTAGATCTCAGAATAGCTTACAGTTTTGAGACTAGTTTACGAAGTCTCATCAGTAACCTGAAAGATAAGATACAACCTTTAGAAAACTCAAGTATTTACGAAATTAATTGTAAATCAAAAATATACCGGGCAAACCAGGAGAGCAGTCTCAATTAGATTTAAAGAGCATATAGCTAATCTTAGATTTAATAGAATTGAGAAGTCCAGCGTTGCCCAACAAATTTTGAAGCAGATTATACCATCGATCATACGAATGTTAAATAAATTCGACAAATAAACAATTGTAAGATTCTAAATGTTTTCGAAAGTTTAGAAATATACAAAAATAAGTCATGTGTAATGATCTGCGACAATGGTCCTATCCCGCATTCGTCATTGTTTTCGTTAATCGGAAATTAATGATGCGTATCGGATTGACCGTGCATAACATTATTTAGATTACCTGTTATTTGTAGGTTTTATTTTAATTTAGTTTTATTACCGCCTTGATAATGACAGCGTTGCTGTCGAAATGCGTCGGTGTTTAGTTAAAACTTGTTGGTGTTTAGTGGGTTGAAGTGTTTAATGTTCTACTTCTGTACTAAGAGATCCAGTGAAGAACTTCAAATACTTGTGCACCCGCCGTGTGTGGGACACACACACTGGTGAAACATTCTTTAGAGATTGGGTAATGTTTGGTTTCACGATTATGAGACACAATTGCGTCAAGTTTTTCCAACTTTGAACTACATATATAACAAGTAGCCTTGCCTCACTTGCCATTTCACGATTTAGAATGATAAAATATGCAATTTCAAGGAATGGCTAAGCTCTATTTCGTATGTTGCGCGGAAATAGGTGACGTTTAGAAAACTATTTGAACTTAGATTAGATTAGATTAAATGATATCGAAGGTTTCCACGGTCCAAGTCTCTGTTATGAGGGTTTCCGGGTTTTGGCCGCGTCATAGTAAAGTACATATATACAATACAAAATGAAATAATACAAAAATGAAAATTAAAAACAAAAATACAAAAATATATATAGGTATACAACTTACTCAAAGTCGACGTTTTGCGACCAATGTAATTGGCTTCTTCAGGAGCGAAACTAGGTGAGGGGCGCCAGAAGGTCACGGTAACTCGACTTCTGACCACAACTTTTGATACAGATTAGATTGTTAGTGGATCGATCGAGGCATTCAGTGTCTCTCTTGTTTGCGACCTATAAAATCTATTGTAAGTACTCTTAACGTTTTGGTCTCAATTAGTAGTAGTTGTTGTTGAGGTCTCTCCTACTGAGATCGAGCAGGGATTTAGTTTTTAGTTACTGCATCGAATGGTTCTGGTCCAGTGAGTCGAGACTTTTTCTCCAAAGCCATCAGTAGACTCATAACTCTCACATCCCCAGTGCCCCTCAGTGTTATAGACCTAATAAATAATTAAATACTTTGTAATAATGTTAGCGGATAAACATCAAACTAACATGATTTTTTTATAATTTTCTTTACTTATATTGCTGTCTATAATAAAGACCCATAATACAGGGTGTTTCATAATATATGCGCAGGACTTCGGGATGTGGTAGCTTGTCCAAAAATGTGAAAAAAAGTTCAATCAACTTACCTTCTAAAATGCACCATTTTCGAGATACAGGTTGAGAGATGCTGGTCGGAGATACTGGTTGACATTTAATTTTAAAAATCGTTTTTTGGAAATATCTTCGAACGATTTATCGTAAAGAAAACAGCTTTTGTAACCATTTTCTACTTATAATAAGCTAAGTTGTGTGCGGGCAAAAAAATTAAGTCATAATTGGTGAAGATTTTGAAAGGGTAGTGGTTGTTTTTCTCTCCAACTTCTACGCCACTGGAAAAAGTACGGTTTTGAGACCCCATTTGAACCGCCTATGTTTTCTACGCAAAAAAACTAATATCTTCAAAACTCACTTCACTTTTTCCTTTTTTTTGAGAAAACGTGCTGTAAGCACGAAATTGGTTCATTGTCGTGCTTTTATTGATAGTTATTTTTGCAATAAAACTTACCTATTAGTTAAATCGATGATTAGCAATTACTGCTGTATTTATGCTAAACGCTTTAAAAAATGTCAGAGCGCACTAGACGCCAAGAAAGCAAAACAAACCTGTATTTCAAATCTTGAGGCAATTCTTTGATTCTAGATTGATTATTAGTCAGTACAAACCCTTATATTCAATTAAATAACATATATAGATATAATGAGAATATTATGCGCTTAAATTTATACATAAACGAGGACATTACCATTCGACTTCATTTTAGTGATTTAAACGAATTCGAATGTATGTATTTCAGTTATATTATAACCAATTACCAAGTCAGAAACAATTTTATCTATGAGAAAATACGTCAGTTTACGCATTTTTGAAATCTATCATGGAAGTTAATTTGTGTAGCGAAAGCGAACGGACGATGACAGCGGAGACCGTAAGCGTACTGTTTGTTTAAAGCTGGATTTACATTGGTAAGTAAATCTGTCGCAAGTTAATGTTGGAGAATGGTCTTTATTTAATTTGTTAGTGTATACGGTTCTGACAGCGATGTTTGACAATGGCCCTATACAGTTCGTGTGAATTCTCTCGAATGCTACCGATTACCAGTGTAAACATATTTTTTGCGTCTGTCAGAGACCATCCGAAAAGTCCATTCGCTTTGGAATTTAAGCGCCATTTAGCGACAATATTCTTTGATACTCTATAACATGGTTGATCAGAAAAGCACTAGAGTGACGAAGAAAATACAACTGTTATGCGAAAAGTATTATAAATGTTATAATTGTTGTCGGGTTCTATGGCGGGTAATTAATTTTTTACTCAACATTTTCAAATTTTAAATAAATTTTAGGTGTCAACGTAATCTGTCATTAACTCTTGTAAGGCGTTTCAAATGTCAATATTGAACAATTTAAAATAGAAGAAAATAGGAAAGAATAAACTATTCTCGTTGCATGTGCGTCACTCTTACCAGACATATCCAAAAATAGGTACAATAAAGCAAATCAAATGTTAATTGTTTCTTTCTCTCTTCTTTTACTTTTCAGTCCTACGACAGAGAAGTGTACTTTCCAATCTAGCAACCATCGCATAACGATCAGGAAACATGCACGAAACTCAAAGTTTACTTTCCATTTCCAACGTGTTGTTACGGTTAGAAACTTAATTAATAAAATTAAGTTTATTTTATGAAAGTTGCAATATATAACTTTATATATCTCTACACGGGTGAAAATTTGGCGCCGTGAAGTGCGAGGCTCCGTTTTAAAGTAATTTGATTGCAGAAAGATATTGGGTTCAGTAGGATCGGAAAATGTTTTCTCCTATTCTGTTATAATTTCATCTAAAGCGTGGAGCTTATATTCCCTCTCTAAGTACAGAGTAAGCTTTTAATGAAATAGGCGAAAAGTACAAGAGTGTACGAATAAAAGTCTCAACAAAAATCGGTGTTCAAAATTATGACTTCACAGACAAGCTGTGACAAGTTGCTCACATTTTGCAAGTAAAGTGTGTTTGAAAATTCATTCAGGGGTATATTGTAATCTAACACGTATGTAACATAATTTCCAAACTCATTTCACTAATAAAGGTACCAACTTTATTTTTCTGGACCCAATAGTATCCTTGACAGAAATAATATCATCGGTTACGAAACAATTACGTTCGTTATTGTATTGTTTTTTACATGATATGAACATATCTCAATAATTCAATTTGGATTAATTTGTTCTCAAAAAGTATATGATTTCATTTGAGAGGGCTTTAAGGGAAACACATCCTCTGCTACTATTAAACATGACACTGGTACTTTACTTCTAGATAGATGAGTAAAACTTGGAAAATTAAAAATACCTGACAGCCGCAGTGGTTAGGCGACTGACTATCGTTCGGAGCGATAGGAGCCGGGTTTCGATTCTCTGGAGAGACGGTGACATTTTTTCGGAGAATTGAAATCCGGATCGACTTACCATTCGCTGTTGGGAGCAAAGATATTAACAGGGCGGTACCTATTATAAAAGGCTGTATTATAAAAGGCGGTATGATAATGTCACAAAGCCATTTGAACACAATATACACACACAATAACCTCACCGCGAGAGTTGCATGATTGCTATACAAGCGATACAGCTTACGCAGTCACTGCAATACACACAAAAAAAGCTGAAACACAATTATTAGAAACCATCAGATACTCTACTATTGCATTCTACATCAACAAAAGTAAATGCGTAAGATACGTTTAGGAGAATCATTAAAACGGTGCTATAAGTATTTTTTATTATTATAATAGTAACTTTCACTATTTTTTGGTGCTTGTATAACTATATGTTTTCCATTCAGTGGACAATTTAACGCATCTTTAAACCGTTTTGTATGTTATTTTAGTATTTTTAGTAACTACCGTTATTTGAAAGAACAACTATGTAATTGCAGATTTCCTCTATGTAGTGATATAATGCTTCACAACATTCTCGAATAAATATACTCATTGTGTATGCAGGAATTTTAAATATACACATTTAGAAATGGTACGATTATCTGCAACAAAAAAAAATAACAAGTTAAAACAGTAAAAGCCTTATACTAGTAGCAAGAAAATGTAAGATCACGATAGGTGTAATAGAACATTGTATACATGTATATTTCTTTGCTATATACACTACCGTCCATAAATCAGGGATCAGTAGCATACAAATTCGTCACTTTAGTAATTTACCTGCCCAAATAGCCCCAATCTAAACAAAATATGTGTGGTACTTTTGCAAGATATTTACAAAGGGGAATTGCATAAATCCCTACAATAAATAACAAGTTTTCAGATGAGAATAAACAAAGTTCTGTTAATCCATTTACGACCTGCAGAGGTACAAAGCCCGTTGTTATAGAAAGAAATCGGTAAAGCCACTTATAATACTGCAATATTTACGTAATTATTCTACGAATGAAGTATTTAGTTATTTAGGATATAAAACACTCATTTATCATAGAAGAAGTATTAGTTTGTGCTTCAGTGCTGTCCGATCAATTTGTGATATGAGTACGTAAGATAAAGAATTGTTTATCGCGAAACAATGGCAAAACGAAAAGAGTTGAGTGCAGAGAGACTTTACTTTACATAAAGAAAATTGTTCGTTACGGCAAATTGCGAAAAAAACTGAAATTAACTTACCAAGCTGTCCAAGAAACAGTGAAACGCTATAAGACAACAGGAACAACGCATTCCGGAAAGCGATCCGGAAGACCCAAAATAACGAACATGGCTGAAGATCGACGATTGGAAGTAATATCCAAAAGAAACCGACGCCTAACAGCTCCACAGATTCGAGCTTAACTCAATGAAAGCCGCGAAACGTTAGTGTCCCTTACTACGGTAAAGAGGCGCTTAACAAAAACAGGGTTACAAGGACGCATTGCTGCTCGCAAACCGTTACTGAGACCACAAAACCGTCAGAAACAGTTGCAATGGGCTAAAGAGCATCAACATTGGAACATCGATATGCGGAAAAAAGTGTTATGGACTGATGAGTCAAAATTTCAAATTTTTTGTGTGTTTACGTTCGACGCAGACGAGGTGAAAGAATGCGTGATGATTGTGTTGTGGCTAGTTTGGGGAGCATTTTCCTTCGACGGTGTTGGAAATCTGCATCGAATCAACGGAATATTAACAAAAGAGCGGTACAAGGTCATTTTAGAAGAACATGCTATTCCTTCGGGGTTGCAATTGATTGTAGAAGGGTTTCATTTTCAGCAAGATAATGACCCAAAGCACTCTGCTCTACTTTGTAGAAACTATTTGCAGCAAAAAGAAGCAGATGGAATACTTGTTAACATGATTTGGCCTCTACAATCGCCAGACTTCAATCCTATTGAACTGCTCTGGGCTGAGGTGGATAGAAGGGTGAGTGAACATTGTCCACGATCACAACACCAGCTTTGGGAACATCTCCAAGAGGCATGGAACGCAATTCCAGTAGAGACACTTCAACGACTTGTATTAAGAACGCCCAAAATATGTAAAGCAGTTATTTAGTGTGGCGGTGGATATTTTTCTGAGAATAAATTAAAATAATTTTATTGTTTTGTTAAATATTATATGGCTTAGAATTTGTAAATATTTCTTTATTTTTTAAGAATTCACCTTTGTTTTGTTAGAGTTATGTAATTTTTTTAATATACATCGACTAATTTATTATGTTGCTTTGTATCATTTTTCTTCTACTGATCCCTCATTTATGGACGGTAGTGTATATTTTCTCATTATTCTTAAAAGATATAAGAATTAAGTTTTTACATTATTGATCACTTTCAACTGTAATTTCTTGAAGAAGTGTGCTGTATGCTTCTTTAGTTTCCTGCGAAAAATTCACTCCCACATTCTACCGATATTTCTTATTTTTCTTTTTCTTGTTATTGTAATCTTGAATAAGTTGTCAGTTTGTTGTTTTCATTTGCTGTCATTTTGTCGTGGTTGCATATTTGTAGATTACTGAAGCAGTATACCTAACCTTTACAGAATCTGTCAAAACAATTTATGTGCAAGTTAGTTCGTGCTATCATTGCTGCCAATTACTCACTGCTCCCTATTGAAAATTTTAGATGACTCACCCTTCACTTGACTTTGTTCACCCTGTATAATCAAAAACGGCACAAGTCAAAATTGCAATTACGCTTCTGTCCACTAACTAATAATTGTGAAAAAAATTAAAGTACAGCTCCATAAATAATTTTCTTCTACTGTAGTTATACATATTTAACGTAAGTTATTGTAAGGTCAATGTGTATTTATAATAATTATTAGCAATTTTTTTTATATATAATGAATCTAATAATCAATTATACAATAAACTAATTAATTAAAAAATCAGTTCTAGTCCACGTATTTTGCTCATCGAATATGCTGCATTTTTTACATTTAAATGTAGAATTTTCTAAACGGTTAGTATGTACATTTCATAATTAATGATTTACGCAGGCATTCTCATTAAAATGTTGTAGTCAGTCACCTCAAAGTGTTTGCGTAATAATTATGGCGATAATGCATGGATTAACTGAACGCAGTACGGTACAATTAAACTTTTCGAACTTTAAATTTAGCAATGTTAACGCCGCAATTCTGTAAGTATGTATGTATATAAAAATTCTAATAACACATTTGCTTGTGCTTTTTTTGTGGTTGTTAAATGTCAATTAAATAATTTTGGAAATTTTGGCGAGAATATATTATACTTTACAGTGTGGCTGTAAAGTGTTCACTCCTCCCCTACCCCTCCCTCTATTTAGTTTCAAAGATTGACGACAGGGAGTGATATAGTATCAACGTTTTAAAAAGAATAGCGGGTCGAGTGACACCTCATTTTAAAGAGCTCACTGGGTGGTGGCAGGCCAAAATTTCATAAAATTGTATCCACTCATATGAACATAGTAATAAAACAAAATTTTGTTTCATTATAGATTTTGCGTTTGCAGTTAACTACTCAACACAAATTCAAAAGTCTTAGGTAGCTGTGAATTATAAAACGTGTGTCTTTTATGCCTTTTAGGTCTATACTACCTTGTAAATATCACAAAATAGAATTTTATGGACGTATGTAAGTGCCATAATCAGTTAAATGTCAATTTTCTTTGTTATTTTGTTATCCGTGATCTGAACTCTATTCCGTTAATTTAAGGTTTAGCGGCCATGACTGCTTGGGACGTAATGGCTTATTGAATTCATGTTAGAAATGTTTGACATTTGCCTTATTTAAATATCTTATCGCTGTCACTTTAAGTGCACACTTTAAAACCGCACTGTATTTTTTTCAACAACAATCATTCAGCTCAACTCTGTATAGTTATTGGTTAGTAACTAGTATTCTATGGTGAACGAAAATATTTCCATATAATTACGAAATATTTGGTTTAACTATTGATTGTAGTATTGATATTGTGTTGATTATTTACACCGTCAAATACACTTCCGAATATACAGGCTTCTATAAAAACATAGTGCTAACCAGTACTAACTTCACTTCATACTTAACAACGGTGTTTATTGGCATTTGTTAAACAACTTCTTATTTTTTGAAGTTCATGGAATACATACAAACAACATTTGTGCACTTGCTAAAAATATTGTTAAATGAGTTGCTAACAATCAATGGCTCTTAAGTAACTTATTTCAACAACTAAGCCGCGGATTATTTGTGGTCATAACTAGCTTCATATTCACTTCTTCTACTCCACATTTGGCGTGATTTTAAAATCAGACCAAGTAAAATGTGTCATGTATTTATATTATTTATTTATATTAATAAAAATACATCTTGTAGTGAAAATATTTTTTAGCTTGGCAAGTGTTGAAAAATATCTTGTAATACGGTAATGATGCTGCGCTGTTAAGAATCTCGTCGAAAAATAGAGCAGATTGTGTTCGTAAAGTTCGATGTACGTTCTTGAATGGCCTTTAGTAGGAATGTTACTGTCTCAAGGTAGTCTGCTTGCCTAAGTAATAAGTCATTGATCTTATGCGGCGCGATCCTTGCCGAAGTTGTTGCTTGCATCTATCTCAGTGCGTTTTAAAATTTCGTATCTACTTAGGAAAGTTGTTCAATAATTAATGAATTCAATTTAATATAGTACCTTTCTTAATTTTTAATTAATTCGAAACCAAAATCGTCAATATTATGTAGAAATAAAGTTAGTAGAAAGTCAAACATGCATACATATCATGGAAGGTTCAATTATAATTTCAATCACAGTTGCATTTATGTCAGCAAGCTTTCCATTTTCGATTATCTGTGAAATAACATATCTACATAATAACTTTTTATGCTTTTTAAAAAATGTATACGTAACGTATTACCCAATATATAAACAATAAATAAAACACCAAACTTGAGCATAATTTCGGTTTTAATCAATAGTGATGTTTTCTTGTAACGTTTCGGTGTAACTAACATATTTTTTAAATCCAAGAAGATATTTACAATACAAAAAATTTGGCTGTATGTACGTATTTACACATTACACTTAGAACAAGAACATCAGTGAACTTAAACTTAAATTAACAAAATTTTTATAGCACAGTGAATTATTTGTGAATATGTAATAATCATAATAAAAACAATACAGCTCGATAATAGTAGAGCAGCAGGCTATGGGTAGAGCAATACTTATGATGCGCGGTTTGAATCTTCTCCGTTAATAACATTAGCCGACACTATTGTTATAACTGACTTAACAATCTAAAATTTTAGTATTTTGCATTGTTTTAAACAGAAAAACTGTATTCTAACATAGGTTATCACGTCACATTTTTAAAATAATATTTCTATCTACTTTCACTTAAACGTAAAATGTAAAATTAAAAACGTCTTAAAGCTGTTGAACTTT
This sequence comes from Holotrichia oblita, assembly GCA_023690525.1. Taxonomy (NCBI): domain Eukaryota; kingdom Metazoa; phylum Arthropoda; class Insecta; order Coleoptera; family Scarabaeidae; genus Holotrichia; species Holotrichia oblita. Next base: position 125,392,890 of record CM043017.1, on the reverse strand, counting down.
ATAATGGTAACTCGAAACCATAAATTCTATTGGTCCATTCTACAAACACGAAAGAAACGTATGACAATATGTAAACTATGTATATTGGATCATATGCAACATTCCTATTGGCAAATCTGTGGTGATCTTAAGGATTCCATGGATTGCAAGGAAGATTTACCAAATATTGTTGTTTTTTGTGTCTGTGGGATAGCCGTCGGTCAGCAATATTATCAAATAAAAGAATGGCATCTACAGATCAACATTGTGCGTGGAAAATTTGGTAATTCTGCCCGCTTTACAAATTAGGATTTAAACAGGATAACAGTTTGTGAAAATACAAAAAGAAGAACACAAAAGAAGGAAAAGTTCTCGAAGAAATATTTGTTGGTCCACAAATTAGGAAGCTTTTCAAATAATATTTTGAACGAACCGTAAATAATTTAGAGCAGGCAGCATAGGCTTCTTCTAAACATGTTTGCAAACATTTTTGGGAAATCAAAAGAATGAAATCTACTAAGATATTGTAACATGCATTCAAAAAGGAACACGAGGAAAGATTCCATCAAGACATTACAGAAATGAAAAAATGAGATCAGGGTAGGTGAGATTCCGTCCTGATGGGATATTATTGATGGTTTCTCATTAGAGAAGCACGGGGACATACATATACAGAGTGCCCACCTAGTACGCGGAAGTCCAATATCTTGGTTGATAAGAGAGATAATTGAACCTTTTTTATTTCACGTGTCTAGTTTTCTCAAGATCTACAAACCTAAAATAATGCCGATTGTGCAGGGTGTTCCATTTCTTCTGTACAGCCACCAACTTTTTAAATACAAACCTATATTTTTTATAATTTATTTTGGATCTACATACAAAATAAAAGGACTCTATGCATGGTATTCATATGAAAAAAGTGGCGGTTTTGAGAAATGGAACACCCTGTATAATCGGCATTATTTTAGGTTTGTAGATCTTGAGAAAACTAGGCACGTGAAATAAAAGAGTTTCAATTATCTGTCTTATCAACCAAGATATTGGACTTCCGCGTACTAGGTGGGCAATTCTGTATACAGGCTAACTACTGGAACTACATAAGCCTATTGATAGGAGAGGGTGGTGGGAGTTAAAATTAAATGTATCCATTTTACTATTGTCAACTTTTTATATGACAGGAATGTCAGTGGTTATGTCAAATACTTTACCGAATCATCAAATTTTATTCTAATGGAATACACAGTTAGTGAAAAAGTGCAAATTATAAAGTGGTTTTATAATTTGTCATAGTATTTGACATAACCACTGACATTCCTGTCATATAAACAGTTAGGAATACTAAAATGGATACATTTAATTTTACCTCCCACCACCCTCTCCTATCAGTAGGCTATCGTAGTTCAAGTTGTTATCCTGTATATATACATATATAACCCAAAAGAAGACTCGGTGATTACCGATTTAGTGATACATATATATACATTCACTTATTAACTTATACGATCCAAGTATGTATTAACAGTAATAATATAAATAACAAATAGTATAGCACAACTGCTACACCCTGTACATGTCACTAATGCGCCTTGTGTTACAAAATTACTTTCACGAGAAAAATTTCCTAAAAGTCGGAATAAATTGAATGTCACATTAGCAGAAATTAGCATGTGTTACGTTTGAATACTGTCCTGAAGCTTATCATATTCACTTCCCCGGTGGTAATTTGACATAACAACAAAGTAGGATTTCCACCGTCAACTTATTTTGTCAAGTATTTACAATGCATAAAAAGGACGCACACTTATAACATCTCTGTTAGATTTCTAAGCACGGAAGCAACTTCCTAATAAACACTTCTGAATATTTTTACATACATTAAAAAGCTGTAAAATAAACAATTCGCTCGTTTAAATAAGTTAAACAAGTATACTCTCTTGGGAATAACATTTTCTCTAAAGATATATAAAAAAAAAGTATAAATTTAGTTTTTGTAAGATTTATAGTGCCTGTATTACACAGTTTTCCGAACTTTTGAATAAAAATTTTACAATGTATACGGATAATACGTGCTTCTTTCAGTTTCTATACAGTTTGAAATGTAGGACAAGGACTTTTGTTGAATGTGTAAGTTTATACGTAAATGGAAGGGTAAAAAGAATAAGGAAGGCGAAGAATAAATTTTATAACCGAATACTTTAGCCACGGCTGTGGAAATTTGTATATCGCTACTGCTTCTAGTATTGTATATTTGACTTGTTTTTTTATCGATACCTTGTGTAAGTTATTGAATGAAAAATATTAATTTGTATCATGGTGTAGGAGAAGATACATAACCGCTCTATTGTATAAACAGCTTCAATGAGTCGATTGTTACATTTAGTAGCACTATCCTAAAGTTTTATATTTTAAACATCATCTTAAATATTATTTGAATATTTATTTAAATTGTCAATAACTATAAATTGGAAACCAATTTATGGCGAATTAGATCTATTTATTTATTTATTTGATTTATTGTCCAGCAGTACATGGATACCAAATACAGAACAAATTGAAAACAACAATCATGTAGACAAATATAAAAAAAGAAAATTGATCAAACACTACTATACACATCATCGTACATATATTAAACAATATTAATCAAACTAATACTAAATCTAACTATACAAGTATTGTATCTAAAATAATAGCAAAGTAAATGATTAACTTACTACAATTCATGAAATTGATACATCAATTAAGTTTTTGGTAGAGCAATTATTAAATACATCAAAATAATCCACATATTAATTATAAGAACGATACAATAACATAATAGGAGACCTTAGCGGTATATTTGTGTACATGCCTGTGGTAAATAAAATGTTCGAGTGTTTCTCGCGGTAATGCGAGGTACACTAAAATTTAATTTACCAGAAGATTAGGACAATCAACCTGGTAATGTATCAGCTTGTGGAGTAAACATAAACCAGAAACAATTCGTCTAGTTTCCAACGAATGTATGGAAAAGGCCCGAAGTAAAATATCACATAGGGTTTCCATGTGATATTGAACGGTACACTTTCTTGTGTAGCTCATCGCATTGCACTTAGAGATATTCAAAGACAATCCATTTCTCTCACACCAGTCATGAATCCTTGTTAAATTTTCCTGAGGAAATATGCAATCTTCCTCCGAATCAATTGCGCAGAATATCTTTACATTATCAGCGAACATCAAAATTTTGCTGTTAATACAAACGGGCAAATCGTTAAAAAAAGGCAAAAATAAAAGCGGCCCGAAACTGGATCCTTGTAGGTCATCTGAAATAATTGCACACGAGCTAGAAGAGAAACCGTTATAAAAAACAAAAAAATTAAGCTTTGACAGTAGCATACCATGATCAATACGGTTAAAGACCTTAGCCATATCTGCATATACAACCTTGGCCAAATGTGTTAGACACCCTTTACTTTCATAGGTTCGAAAGGCGTTTCCGGCCGCTTTTTGGGCGATTTGTTGACGTTCCACTATTCATATCGTTGCGGGGTGGTACGAACCGCACATCGCGAATACTTCATTATTCTCGCTATAGCGATTAAAGTCTTATTTTGTGTCTTAAGTAGCACTGTTTGCCCACGTTCTACTTCGGTTAATTCACAAACTTTTGGCATTGTTTCACTAAATTAAGTTTAATGCATAAAAATGAAAGTATCCAACACAAAATATCCTGGTTATAAACTCCTAACACATACCTCTCTCCAATCGCGTCGACAATACACTAATATTTAAAATCGAAACATTGTTGTCTGCTTACCTATTGTCCCAAAGTAAGCACTAAATATGTAAATTAAATATAAATTCGATGCTCATTTTCTTGGAAGTGTAATAATACTTATGATAAAGGGTTTTATGACGGTGTCTAACACATTTGGCCAAGGTTGTACATATAACATCAACCTGACTCTGAATGTCGAGAGCTTCAGATACATACTGAGAAAAAGTTACAGAGGTTGCTCACAGTGGAACGCTTAGAGACAAAACCATGTTGTTCTGGAGCAATAAGGTGCGATATGGAGAAGTAAATATATTTGCACAGTGTGTTGCCGGATAGGTGTCCCAATAAGAAAAACTTTTTTATTATGGATGTATGGAAAAAATGTTCTTTGTAAAAGTTGCTTGATCTGAAATATTCAAATAGTGCTAGACTTCTAAATTAATATCATAATAATGCGTAAAATAATTTGTTTTGGTCAATTTTGGAGTCTAATAATAATTTCTAATAATAATTTCTAAAAGGGACTTATTGTACGTTACTAAGATTTTTAAAAGTTAAACATTATTTGTGTATTAATTAAAAACGTTAATAAAGAATATATTTTTAATAAACCCATAATAAAGTTTTTCTTTTTTTGTGTCCACATTCTGACAATAATTAAATCCTGTATGACAGTAGTTCATCTAATACATGCCTAACCTAACAGGATATGCAAATGCATTACGTTCAATGCAACTAAATGTGAGTGCAACATCATACGGACTTAGAAAAATGTGACTCCAAAATTTATAAAAGCCAACTATTTTACGCATTATTATGATATTAATTTAGAAGTCTAGTATTGTTTGTGTGTTTCAGATCAAGGAAAAACTTTCCTGAAGAATGTTTTTTCCATACATCCATAATAAAAAAGTTTTTCCTATAATCGACTCAAAAAGTTTGGCGACATTAGACTGTATTGAAACAGGTCTGTAGTTAGATATTTTATTTGGATTGCCTTTTTTAAAGACAGGGCATATTTGAGCCAATTTCCACGTTGATGGAAAGATAGGGGATATGTGTCTGAGATGGCATGTTAGATGAGATGGCATACCACAGTGTTTACTAAAAAAGATTTTGAATTTGGTGCTTTAAACAATACTTTCCCAAAGTCTCAAGACAAACAAAAAATGTTAGGTAGTTTGGCTTCCATTGGTCAACAGTGTACTTGTTTAGAGCACCAGATGCAAACAAGTGTCCAAGATATATTTTTGTCTGAAACAATAAACAACCACATCGTGCCTGTTTCAAACAAAAATCAGTAAGTAAATTGATTGTTTTATATAGTATTCTTACCGGCCAATAATGTATTAGTGTTAAAAATTGCGTCTTCTGTTGGGTTTATTCCGAAACAGCAGTTCTTACGGTTCGCTGCAGTTTTGTCTTAGATGCCATAGTGCAGTTACGGATGAGACGGCACAGTATGCCATCTCAGACATATCGATGTTTTCAAAATAAAAAAAATTGTTTCAGTCATGAGTCGTTACAAAAGAACTTCATCTTGCCAGTCGTGGGCAGAACAAAATATGAAAGAAGCTATACTTGCAATTCAGCAGCGTACGATGGGATGACAGTTGGCTTCCAAAACATATTCTGTACCATCTTCAACGCTACGTAGGCGTGTATACCAACAGAAACTGGGTGGGGAAAAGGTTACCTGGGGGGTAGTAAAAACACATTTGATAAAACTTTAGAAGATGAAATTGTAGAACATTTAAAAACTTTAGAAACGAATCTGGCTTATCAACTGTACCATCAAAAAATACCAAGATCATCGCTACCAAAGGTAGAAAGCAAGTTGGCATCTTAAGTAGTGCCGAACGGGACAACGCCTCACCGTCGTATGTTCTATGAATGCCGTGGGCACCTTTGTTCCACCGGCATTCATTTGTCCTAGGAAAAACATGACATGTGCGTTGCTAGTTGAAGCGCCTGCCGGTTCTGTGGGTTTTACACAAGAAAAGGGATGGATGACTGCTGATGTTTTTCTTGAGTGGTTAAAACATTTTGTAAAGTATGTAAAACCCATAAAAGATAAGAAAATTCTACTTCTTCTAGACGGCCACAGTAGTCATAAAGATTTGGCAGTTCTGACATTTGCAAAAGAACATGGAATTATAATGTTTTGTTTCCTCTTCACTGTACACAATGAGTTATACATTTTATTTCGAAGAGGTGAAATGTGGATAAGGTGCCAAAAGTACAAAAAATGGTGTCACAATGAATGTGTAGGGTTGAAAAGCCAGAACGTTCACCTGTGATATTTGCAAGGAATAACAAGTGTAAGTAACTTGTTATTCCTAAATTACCTACATTTAAAATACATTTAAATATAGCCATTATTGCATTTTGTTTATTGTAAGTAGACATACGAAATAAATTTGTTTCTCTATCTCTTTAATTTAGTGTCCGAAGTACCCCGAAGTAGGTGTGCCATCTTATCATAATGTATCAAGATGAGATGGCATATACTGCTTAAATAGATGAATATTTTTTTGGCTACAATTTTAACGGTAAAATTTTTAAATTATCTTTGAAACCGTGTATAGTTCAACTACAAATATAATAGTATTGCAAATTTTTCAAAATTTCTTTATTTTACTTTTTATAGCACAATTTTAAAAAGTATGCCGTCTCAGACACATTTCCCTAGCTGTGCGTAATATCAAGTTAAACACCGAAAGCAGTGGCTTAGACAGCACGAAACGACAATCTCTCAACAGAAAACTTCGAATTTTATCAGGTCCGGTAGTTAATTTATTTTTCTGCGATTTTAGAGCCAAGAAGATATCATTCTCAGTAAAAGATATGATATTCACGAAAGGTGCATTCACAAAATTGCAAGATCTTGAATGATAAAAACTACGTTTTTCAATTCATGGCTACATCTTGATATCTAATATAAAACCTGTCATGATTAATGTTTTTATTATTGTAGTGTTTATAAGAAACAATATATGAATAGGCTTTCTGCAATCCAGAGATCTATTATGCCTAGTTGTGAAACATTTTTATTTTAAAACATTACCCTAATGGCTATTTCTAATTTTCTAACGGACATTAAATTTTAAACCTGGAACAAAAAAGCATATTTTTATGGCACATTCTATTCTCTTATTCTTTACACTTTGCAGTTTCCTACACCAATAGCAATTTTTATTGGATCTTTTAAACCTAAGTAATCAATCAACTATTATCTACAACATGATTCTAAGTCTATATGAAATAAAAGTGCATTCATACTTACATGGTCCCTCATTATCATTATTTATGATAAAACAAATATCTCAATTCTCTGTATAATTTTCTTTTTATCGTTTTCTTAATTCTTAATTCGCAGAACAATTCAATGACATATAGAATTATTTTGACTCTTATTTAATCAACGATACAAATCTGAAAATTATTTCTAATGATAAAAAAGAAGGAACATTGGTAGAATGACGAACAATATGCAAAGATACGGTAACAACTATTATCAAAGAAGTGGCGGTAGACATTTTGTATATCAGTAACTTTAACATCACGAGTTTGCTTTATCACAAAACCGCTTTTCATTTTGCGGTGTCTCCAGATTCAACATCAGACACGATATCAGGGTAGCAGCGGTATCGGTCTGGGTAGCAGTTTCTCTTACCGACGTATTTAATTTCATTAGGTAGCCTAAATCATATGAACGCCGCCGCGCCATCGAGATAGTCCTCCAACGTTGGATCTGAATACCGCTTCAAACTGTAGTCATCAATAGAGACAAGATAGAAACAGACCGAGCGTTGACAATAGAGATGGAGCGTATAAGGGAGGAAAATTAATTCTTTGTTATGAAGACGACGTCTCATCGACTTCCACTACTACGGTTATGACGAAGAAGAAGCGGAGGTGGAAGGAAAGAGAAATACTGTTTTGCGTAAGTAACGGGATTATTTCGGGGTCGAGAATTTATCGGTAAATACCGAAATTCAAATTTTGAATCTCTGTCTATCTTCTCCAGTATCCCCCCGTCGTCCCCACTCTTCCTGCAAAGGAAATGCCGCAGGCGAAATTAATTTGTTGATATTCTCTCTGGAGTTGATTCAATACTACCCATCAGATAAAATTTCATTTAAACGTTGTTTCATCTCTTTCTCATTCACTGTGACTCTCTAATTCGTGTTGTACATTGAGCAATAACACAGACAGACAATTTGTAAACATTTCATTAAATAATTGCTTTGGATGCTAGACATACAAAGATGTAGATAATTAATGCAGAGAATTTATTTTATACACAATTATTTCTAACAATAAGCGAACAATTTAATGTAATTTAACGATAAGATATGTAATTTCATTATCCTTAGATTACATAAAAGGATCAACAAACAACACTTGAAACTATTTATGAAATTTCTTAATTTTCTGAACCTATGTATGTATATAAAGTTAAGGAGTCTAGAGGCTACTGAAATGAAGCAGCCTACTAGCAATAAATTCTGTAATTATAAAACACAAGCCCAGAATTCTGCATGAAAAAAGTTCAAATTAATAATCTACAATCTAAGGAGGATTAGGTTATTTTCTAATGGCACAGCTAGCACAGCTACATCAAAGTTTTTTGTGTCTGGAGATAAGTTGTTTGAAGTGTTCAATGTTATGAAAGTTGCCATAAAGCGACTGCAAGATATTTCTAACGTTAAAATTGCAAGTAGACTTGATTAGATTCAAACGATTCGAATTCTTTTGCAAAGGCGCCAATTGAAAAGTTGAGTAGTTGGAAAAGTGTCTAGGTTTATAAATTTAAAAAGAAAAATATTAGCTGTATGTTAAGAAATATAGAAAAATTTAAGCTTTAGAATAGACGGAACCAGATGTAACACGTGGAATTGAACATCATATTGATTAAATCTCAACAAAGAAATTGTGTCAAAGAACATAAGTTGCTCCTGACCACCAACAAACTGCAAACCTACAAAATGTGATAAATTTTTGTTGTACTTGTAGAACACTTCGAACAGTACTAGAAATAAATTACGAACATTACAATCAGCAAGTACCCTGTTTAGTTCGTATGTAAGAAGCTCTATTTTTATGCTTACAAACCTTCTCGCTTTCAAGGCTGTAAAAAATAGAACTATTAGGCATATCATTCGGAAAAGTGCGAACTTATGAAGTATATTCTTTTGTCCAGGAATATACTAAGCCTTGACTGGTCAATTTTTAACAACGGAGTGGGAATTTTTCGATCGACAGTTCCACTCACAAAAAACAGCAGTACTTTGTGTACCCCAATTGTAAATCGACTAGAATTGCTACAACTTTTGAGGTCAGTGCTGATATGCCATTTGTACACTTTGTAATTAATTTTGTCGAGTAGATGAGTCATATTTTCACAACTTTCCTTCATGTGGACTTGCGTAGCCAATCAGGATGGATGGATAAACGTTTTCTATGTGAAGAAGAACAGCTTTCAAACTTAATTTCGAAGCTTCGATAAAAAGACGCCATTCTTCTGGGTTGTGTTGATGACCTAATGTCAGCATGAAATCATCGACATTATTGTAGAATGAAAGATCTTCGGTTGAAAATTACTGTGACAGTTCTTTCAGGCGCTTACGATACACAGAAATATGTGTGCCTGGAGCTAACAGCTTCCATCCTCCTCCTTCTGATCTCGAATAAGGTCACTTAATTCTGATTTACTAAATGAGGTCCGTCATCTGGAGATGACAAATGTTCTTCACTGAATCACTGGCCGATACTCGGAAATTTCTTTCTCTCCATCTGTAATGGCATATTTTTCACTTGAAATACCTATAAGTCTTGACGCGTAACAGAAGACACACTAGCGTAACTAACCTTGTTCTTATTTTTGTTGGAGAACGCGAAAGTTTTCGTGCAGCAAACGTAGCAATCAGACGAATGGTCCGTTTGTTCACGCCAAATCATAGGTCTTGCAAATAGCGGCGTTCTTAGCGTTTTACCAGCCCCTCAGAGTAACAGCACACCGTGCCCAGCAAATGTGAGGAGTCCATTCTTTGTCCTGATACTTAATTTTTAGACCAAAATAGTGAAAATAGAAATGTACTATTAAAAGTCTAATATTCCGTTTATGTTCTTGGGTAATGAATTCTCCACATACATAATAGAAGCTTTTGGAATTATTTGTACCCGCACGGGACATTAACAGTAACGACATTCCACTATCACAAACAGACATAAATTGCATCTAACGAGTCGTGCCTTCCTAATTTCATTGGCTTCAGAGCACAAATGGCATGGTTTAAATGCTGTGACGTAGGAATCAGGCAAGGGCATGTTCAAACATGTCCACTCAATGCTCGGCACTACAATATGTATTGTAATATCTTTCTTATACAAAAGTCACTTAGAAATTCTGTAAAATTTAATGAACTTTTTGAAAAAAATATTTACAAAAATTTCTCAAAATCCTGACACGTTGGAGCAAATTTAAAATTAGTTTCACAATCAGAATGAAAAACGACATAAACACCATTGGGTGTTGCCAATGATGTATGAGAAAAAAATGTGTTGGACAGCAATACTGTAAAAAATTGCGTGGAGAATTAATTAGAAGTACCCGTATAATTTTAATTAATACGGCATCATAACCAAAATTTACCGGTTAGCCGTTAGTACAAATGCAATTACAATCAATATCCATGTTTCAATCTTCATTTTCCATCTAGATGGACATAACAAAAAGTAGCTTGAAAGATTTGGGTCACAGTTACTTATAAGTTATTGTTTCCATAGCTTGCTATTAAGACAATGTTATAATTTCATCCAAACTCTCAAAAACTTAATAACAAATGCACAACAATGCCAATACAGTTCGGAGCAAAACTTAATTCTGCTTGAAAAATGGAAATAAAATGGGTCATTATATTTGAAACAATGGAGTTTTATATTGATCTGAAGTTTAACTAAACGAAACTTAAATTTGAAGAGTCTGTAGATCCAATTGTAGGACTGTACCAGAAACGTGAATATTTTCTCCATAACCTCAAATTTGGAATTTTCGCTTGCAAATGGAGAAGGTAATTTTAAGCATTGTAATATAAAAATAATAAAAATGTTCGGAGAAGTCAAAAATCTTTAAAAGAATTATATACACTTGCATAAGCATGACGAATATTAGTAAACGTCCTTTACAATAACGTCTAGATTTCAATTAGTATAATTAAGTAAGGCTAATATCACACAAAGTTTAGCAGTTGAACTGAAACTTGAACATACTTTATTAAGCACTTTATTCGCACTAATTACTAATCCAAATAAAATATGTATTATTAAATTTTATGCGATGATAAACTTTTACTAAGGAATAGCTGAGTAAACAGATAAAGAGCACTAGGTGACAAACTGGAATAAAGTATAAACGACAAGGATAACAAGTAAGGAAGAAACTGAAAGGTCTCCGAGGGAAATTAGCATAGCAAACAAATCGTTCGTTAATACCCTTTTAACATCTGATGGTGGTGGTGGTGAATCCTTTGATAATTTATTTAAAATTGGAAGCATTCCTATAATTAGCACAGAATTCCATAAAAAGAAATGAAGTATGAATGTAATCCTCTTATATAAAAAAAAATTAAAAAATGTATTAAAATTTAATACATCAGGTAATCTATGGGTAATGAAGTGTATTTTAATAGACTTAGCGAAATTATATTATATATTATATAGTACTTTTAAGTACTTTACACATAGAACTGATGAGTTGTAAGTAAACCAATTAGCAAAGCTAAATATGTATATACAGTAGCCAATACAATATTCCAAATAATTTATTTGTTTTCGAAAGTTAATAGACACCACGCAAATTATAAATCTTAGAGATGACATGGAAAGTACTAATCAAACCCTAGCCTAAAAAGCTTTTTTGACAACCTAAAGTTATGCATAATGTTACGTAAACGTAGACCTATTACCATATTTGGTAAAGAATGCTATGAGTAATCTACATGGGATTGAATAACTCCACGTGGTGAATTCATTTCGGAAAATTATTCTATTACATAGATTCTAACATAGGAGTCGCATATTCGCAATCAGCATTCATTCATCAAGTCAAATATTTATACTGTACATTGCAATTGCGTAGAGATTGATTTAAAAGCTATCGGGTTATTTTCCATCTATAAAATAGTGGCTAATTTACTGAAAGCAAACGAGCAAGTTCGTCTTTTTTTCATAAATACTCTCGAATATACAGGGTTATTCACGAAACTGGTTCGTTGGAACTTTTCGATGTTTCTGGAATCCAACAATTCTGAGAACTTGTGGTCATGGATATTGTTATCTGCTCGTATTGGCGAAATTATTTACGCTTGTGTATCATTTCCGGTTTACTTTATTAGGTCATTTGGCATAAATTTGGATATCTGTCGTCACATACTCTACATGTGCTATTCACAATGCTACTACATTCTCCATGAATGGAAAATAAATCTAAAATATTGTTTCTTTTCTGCAATGCATTTCATTTGCCCATTTTCCTCGACAGATGTAAACTATTTGTAGTTATAGTACAAATGCAATATTAATTATTGTGACATTCAACGATTACTAAGATTTTAAATGCATTAAAAGGCCATATTTTTTGGACTCTCATCAAAAAAGCATTTATAACTCGAAAACCATAGAAAATACAAGCTAATATATCTAATAATGAATGATAGAGAGAATTATTAAGTGTATTCAAAAATGCAATAATCTATACAGGGTGTTCCTAAATATCATGTACATAAGGAAGGGGATAATTATTTGGTTTATTTTGTGCCTAAAACTTCATATAAGCATAGGTCTGCAAACGCTCCGTTACCAAACTGCAGGGTGTTGAAATTTCAAAATTTTTTCACTTTTTACTGTATAGCTCCTACTATTTTTGAGATATTTTGCTCAAATTTGGAAGGTAGGTTATGCTATAAGGCTTGCATCGTTAGCCATGCCAAATGATGATGTAAATCTACAGGGTAATAATTTTTTCGGGGTCATGCCCTCTTTTCTCACCCTGAACTTTTTTGCGATGCGCCACTGCTAGATTCTAAAATACGCAATGAATTTTCTGTCTTGTTTAGTAACTTTTTGATCTCTTGTATTTTTTTCTTATCTCTGACCGTTATCGAGAAAAAAATAGAAAACAATTTTCTGTAATTCGCCAGAGAAAATTAAATTTTTTTAATTTTCTAGCAGGCTCTGGCTTTATTCAGATAATCACTTGAGTTTATTAATTTTAAGAGTTAAGGTGCTACTACCTGTTAAAAAATAGGATGACCCAGTTTTCGTAGCATTGTTTTATTACAATACAAAGTAACATAACTAATAACAATAAAAACCCTAATTAATAGCAATGCAAAGACAAGGAAACTATGCTACAACAATTGTTAAAAGTGTCCTCTTCCAACCCTTATACAGGCGTCCGCACTTCTTCTCATTGATGCTCGCACTCTCTCAAATACTCCCGGAGTATTCCTTATCGTTTCAAATCCATCGATTATTCGATTTCGTAAGTCATCAACAGTATTCACAGGTGTTGTATACACTAGAGATTTGAGATGTCCCCACAGGAAAAAATCTATACTATTTAAGTCAGGGGACCTGGGGGGCCAAGGCTGAGGTCCACCTCGTCCTCTCCACCTATTCTCATATACCTACTTCATTTAAATAGTCCCGAGCCAAAATAGAAAAATGTGATGGGGCGCCATCGTGCATATACCACATTTGATTTCTAAGTAAAAGGGGCAAATCTTCAAGTAATAAAGGCAATTCATTCTGCAAAAACAGCCTGTATGACTGACCAGTAAGTCGATTAGGCAAAAAACAAGGACCAATCAAATTATCTCCAATTATACCACCCCATACATTTAATGAGAACTGTTCTTGAAAATGCGTTTGTAGAATTTCATGTGGATTTTCATCTGCCCATGTGTCGTTGTTGTGGAAATTCATAATTGAAGTCCTTAAAAAATTCGCTTCATCGGTAAAAAGGATTTTACAATTAAAAATGCGGTCTGCTGCTAGCTTATTAAGGTACCATTGGCAGAAATCAATCCTTAAAGGGAAGTCTCGGTGAAGAAGAGCCTGCACTCTCTGAATATGGTAAGGGTATAGCAGGGAAACACGTAGAATACGCCAAACAACTTGATGACTATTATTTAAATGTTCACTGATTTTTCTGGTGCTGGTGCGAGGATGTCTGTCTATTTCATTCAGAACAGCCCCTTCGATCTGTGGTGTTCTAACAGTACGTGGTTTACCTGCATCATTAGTATTCTTTTAAAAGTTTCAGTTTCTCCAAGACGCCTATGAATATTTGAAAATATTCGATGATCGGGAATCATTCTATTGGGATAGCGCTCCATGTACAGACGGCTGGCTTCTCTTGCATTTCCATTCGCAAGGCCGTAGATAAAATGCATGTTAGCCATTTCAGAACGAGTGAAATTTGGCATATTTACAAAATTATATCGAGTATCTAAACACTTCTACACCTTACAGTTTGCAATTTAAAACTTTACTTATACAGACACAAGTTACGATTTATAATGTCAGTTGTCAAATTAATAAACTCAAGTGATTATCTGAATAAAGCCAGAGCCTGCTAGACCACTTAAAAAAATTTAATTTTCTCTGGCGAATTACAGAAAAGTGTTTTCTATTTTTTTTCTCGATAACGGTCAGAGATAAGAAAAAAATACAAGAGATCAAAAAGTTTCTAAACAAGACAGAAAATTCATTGCGTATTTTAGAATCTAGCAGTGGCGCATCGCAAAAAAGTTCAGGGTGAGAAAAGAGGCCATGACCCCGAAAAAATTATTACCCTGTAGATTTACATCATTATTTGGCATGGCTAATGATGCAGGCCTTATAGCGTAACCTACCTTCCAAACTTGAGCAAAATATCTCAAAAATTGTAGGAGCTATACAGTAAAAAGTGAAAAATCTTGAAATTAAAACACCCTGCAGATTGGTAACGAAGCGTTTGCAGACCTATGTTTATATGAAATTTTAGGCACAAAATAAACCAAATAATTATCCCCTTCCTTATGTACATGATATTTAGGAACACCCTGTATATTTGTTCCATGTAAAGGACTGACTTTCATCGATGTGAACTTAGTTAAAATGAACGTTAATTTTGGACGGTCCTGTGTACGTAGACATCATTTAAAGCCACAGATTTGTTGCCCTGTATTTCAGCTAGTAACATGTTAAATATCAAGAGTTCAGAATTAAAAAAAAATTGAATAACTCAAAAACAGCTGATTTTGAGTATAAGGTACCTTAATAAGTTTTGATGCAGAATTACATGAGCGATCTAAAACACTCATAAAAAATATACCGGGCTATTTAAATTAAGAAAGTTGACGTGAACTTCCGGTAAATCGAAAGTGATACAAAAGCGTAAATAATTTCGCCAATGAGACCAGATGACATTATCCGTAACTGCAACTTTTCAGAATTGTAGGATTTCAGGAACATCGAAATGTTTTAACGAACCAGTTCCGTGAATAACCCTGTATATTGTAACGGGACGCGAATTTTCAGTTATTTTAGTTTATTAGATATATTGACGTAGTAAGGAAAGCAAGTACTTATTATACATATTATAGAAATGTTATTTTATTATCTGTATATTTCCATGACTGTATATAATTTTCCCATGTTAAAATTCTATGTATCTGCAATAGTTAAAAAATGTAACTGTTTTAACCGACAACGAGCAAACAGGTGACTTATGATTAGAACTGTACCGCGTAGGAATTTGGCTCGACTCCGCATGTAATAGAACATTTCCCGTCAGGTCGCCGAGGAGTCTAGTCCGCTCTGCAATTAGTATAAAATAGTTTGTAAAGTTAGGGCCGGTTAGTGTTCTTGTGTTTATAATATTTGTTTAAATAATCAGTATTAAATAAGGTCGTGGTTACTGGGTAGGTCCAGCACGAAGCCAATAAATATAAAATACTGGTAAAAGAAGATTACAAGAAAGAACACGCTCGAGGCCCCAAGACAAAGCACCCGAAAGAAGCCGACATTCTGCGGGAAGGATAAGCATCCACGAGCGTACGCGAAGAAGAAGTTGTGCAAAGGTATTTGGCCGCTAAGCTATTATATTGTTTAATTCCGGGCTCGTAAAATATAGATAAATTAATTATTGCCTTTTATAAATAAAGTTTGCCGTTGCTATTCTTAGATTTTAACATATTCAGCTCTGTTAGTTCTTTAGTCATCTAAATCGCGTAGTTGTTCCACTTTACTAAAAGATGCATTTATTATTAGGATTTTGTTGCATATGTCCTAATACTGTGTATTTATATTCCTTCGTTTCGTTTAATATAATTGTTATTTATTTACTTGAGGCATTTTTATTCATTTAGTTGCATATTTTTCTGAATATTTTGTGTTATTATTTATTGTTAAAATATTACAAATCCTCCATTTACCGCACGTCCTGGGAGCGTATAAAGAAAAGATTATGAGAGAATCTGTAAAGTAAGTACATGTTTCTCTTTATTACGTTAAGAGCGATTGCGACCGACATCAATTTCTTTATTTCGGTATCAGTAACGTCCGTCATCGGGGGTAACTCATATACCGTGGCGCCCAAGAGATTTTAAACACATTAGCACATCGTAAGATCGTTCTTTCGCAACAATATGGTGCCCAACGTGCGCCTGTCTCATCACAATATAGAAATTTTATACAATGGATACATATTAGTAGTTCGACGATATCAATTGACTTTATTACGTTATTGACATTTTTTTAATGGATACAGAGTGATTGTAAATTCAGGGCCAGTGAAACTGCAGGAATGTTGATAACAATTTTATGTATGGAAGTGTTGCAGCATACTTTGGCAGTTAATAGAGAATTATTGTTTTGTTTGCATTTTACTCATCACCTTATACGATTGGCTTCAAATTAGTTATCTTTTCGATAAAATATTAATTTATTGTCTTATAAATTATTTATTTTCTCTTGCTTGTTAAAAAAAATGTTGATTGCTCTGCGATTATTGTTATATTTCACCAATTTTTAATTTTTTACTTATACATAATTTAGTTAGTGAGTAGTAGTTTGCTCATGGCATCCTAGGATTAGCTTCAAATTAGTTACAACTCGATGATTTCAACTTGTTATGCATTAATCAAGTACGCACTGGCCAGCGAAAAGTAGGAATAATGGAGCTCACATAATAATAATAAATAATGGAGCTCACATTTTAAATATACTTAGGAAGACCAGATACCTCTAAGTATGTTAGCGGCTATCTGAACCCTATCATATTTTCTACCCTTGTCACACGCATATATGTATTCTTTTCTCTTACTTTTACTACATTCGTAGAACGATTATTCTTACTTTACTATTATAATTTAATGTTATAGTGTATGTATTTTTTCGCAAGGGAGAAAATAAAATACTATTATTATTATTAAGTATTATTATTATTATAAAAAAACGGGTCGGTGGCCGCAGTGGTTAGGCGGCTGACTATTGTTGTGCGAGAACGATAGGTGCCGGGGTTCAATTCTCTGGAGGGACGGTGACATTTTTTCAGAGAGTTCAATCCCGGATCGACTTGCCATTCGCTGTTGGGAGCAAAGTGATTAACAGCGCGGCATCATAAAAGGCGATATGATGCTATCACAAGGCCATTTAAACACAACTTACACACACTAAACTACACCGCAAGAGTTCCAGTGATAGCCAGACAAGTAATACAGCTTACGGAGTCACTGCAACTAAGCACCCACCCACATAAAAAAACAATTATTATTATTATTATTATTATTAGTATGTATTAATTTTGGTCACATAGAACATTTTAAACGTAAATATCTTGTCAATTATTAACTTTAAGCCTATACATGTCCCATAGTTGTTTATATACAATTATATGATTGATTTATTTAAAAAATACAGGTTGTTCCATAAGAAAAATCAAAGACGATTAAATTTCTGGTTAATCCCGAAGTTGATTTTACGAGTTTGTACTCCTAAAATACTTGAAATATCTAGCTGCGACACTTTCATACATAAAATATTTCCTATTGGTTTCAACATTCCTGCAACTTCACTGGCCCTGAATTTACAATAACCATGTATAGCCGTTGAAAATGAATCAAAACCGATATTATGAAGAAAGCTAACTGAATGTTGTTATAAATAACAATAGAAGAAAAAAATTATAAACATTAACACGAATAAATAGAAAATATCTATATGGAAATTCTTTTATTGATTGTAAGATAACTTGAAGCAGATCTCATGCTAAATAAAATTACCGGCCCTTTTTATAGAAATGTCTGGAAAAGTTTGCTAAATATTTTGCCAAAACTATTAAACGTGTTAAAATTAAAATTTTTCATACTTAAGAGCTTTTGTGTCATCTAGAAGGGCGTTAAGTCGTGGAAAGCATGAAAAGTTACATTCTATAGACTCCAACAGTAGTAGCATTGACACAAAGTTACTTTGACCAAATGACCTATAATATTATTATCAGCTTTCAGTAATAGTATTTAAATTATTTTTATGACCTTGCAGTTTCAAATTTTGATACGTACACTAGGCAAAAAAAACGCATTATTGTAAATTGAGGATGTTTTTAATTTTGGATTGAACAATCCAGTAATCATGTTAGCTTTTGAGAGCCAACGAACTTTATATATAAGCATCAATAAATCTAGATTGAATCTTGATAAACGTATCGCAGTATTAAATCAGGCAAACTTTACGAACTCTATAAATAAGAAAGAATCATACTGAAATCTTTTTTTTATCTTGCAGTAAGAGTACACATTTACCAATTGGTTAAAAGTGGACAAATGCTTACACTAACTGTGTTATTTTTCTTTATTCTACCATAAACGTGAAAACCTGTAAATAGAAATAAAAATCTCCACAAATATCATAGTACTACTGCAATTCGTAATATATTTTTGCTGCAAAATTCTCGATGCAGCGACAGAAGCATTACATTAAAAACGAGCGCAAAAATCTGAAACAGGAAGAACAAGAAGAGACGGAGCGGACGATTTACTGCAGTAAGGTTTATTCTGGGAATATAATAATTTTCCACCCGCAGGATATAAAATATAAAACGTTTTAGATGATCACGTGATGCCGTCTAGCCGGTTCATTACAAGAACTATAACGTTCACTAGCACACGCTCAGCACTGCACACGTACACAGGATAGAGTGAACGTCTACTACTACTACACACAGTTTATTAAATGAAGCGCCGTTTTTGATAAGGAAGTTCCTATTAAGTTTAAGATTGAAGCCAGACATAAACCTGTAATCTTTCTTTTCGCCGTCGTCGTGTAACGCTGAAAGAGGTTCATCTTTAAATTTTAATATTCTTTATCAGGTTTGGTAGTTGATTCCTTTCTCCATTCTTGGTACGCCAACATTCTTTTTACATTAACTTTATTGTCAATGGCATGTAATATAATACATGCAAAAAATTCATATCCCTGAATAAGGTTTTAGTAGTAGATTCATTGTTTAAAGCAATCGAATAATATAAGAGGAATATGAATACTTAAAATGAATTCTTGAACTAGTTATTTAGAAAACTGTTCTTTCACTTGAGAAGATTCGATAAATGTCAATGTAATATGCTCTTTAGGTTATCCTAAGCAAGTTATCTACTGTAGGAGTTAGGTCAACTGATATTTCTTCAGAACAAACAGCTTCTACCTTGTCGACAGTTATATTGTAAGGCATAGTTTCGATAAAGCATGATTATACTCTAAAGAGTAAAGTAGTAAATTTTTATGACATTATATTTGTATTTTCTTGTCATACGGATAATTTTTATATTTATAGTATAGACTTTCCGATTGGCATAGAACAAATGTAATAGAGTATATCGAAACAGATGGTTTAATCCTGTCATTACAAAGACTACGCGATTTTTCTTGGAACTTTAACCTTACAGAATGCCGTTATGGTGAGATTTCCTTAGTATCGTCGCACTCGTAAAGCCAACATCGGAATTCTCTCTGTTTTTGTGATCAGTTTTCACTCTTCAAACCTACTTTCAGTTCTCTTTGAAATAATGGCTGCTTCTTTAGTGTTTGGTGTGTCAATGGTGGAATGGATTTAAGAAATTTTAGATATTTAACGCCTGCTTAACCTTCAACCCTCACACATGTCCTATCTAACGTCGTGTAGTGAAGTAATTGCCTATATGTTACAGCAGTAAATATGTAATATTACGAATTCTAATAAATTAAACGAAATTGAGCATGTGTCGTTAAGGATCCCATATTACTTGGAATATAGTTTTGCCATCGGAAACCGTGGCTTTTCGCGTTTGCGCTTACACAATACAAGTGTATCTGATGGTACCAATGGGCCCACTTGTTCTTTATTTTAATTTAACTTAATATTTATAAATGTTATCCTGCCTGCATATTGCTACAAAACTTTCAGTTCAAATAATTTCTTGTACCTATGTATTATCCTGTAGTTGAGTATCGTTTTCAAAACTGTAAGATTTGGTAACTTTGAAAATAAATACCTAATAATTCCATGAGGAGAACTGTAAATGAATAGTAAGTATTTTCATCTTTCATCTTTCGATGATGTTTATTGATGTCTTTTGTAAATTTTATTCGTGTCTCGATTTTAGTGTTGTACAACTCATGATAAGAAACAAAAAAAAAATATTTTATTGAAATTTTTCAAATTACTGAGGTACTTTCAAATAAAGGTGGAAAGTTTTGCACATACAACTGGAAACACTGGAAAATCGCTGGCCACTAGTTATGATAAATAATAAGAAGAGACCACAACGGGAATGCAAAGTATCTCATAAGATCTGGTCGGAAGAATGATTTGATTAAAAACACATACCAGACTGGTATTGCGAATTTAAAAGAGGACGGATATAACTTGGCGATGAGGAACGTGCTGGTAGGCCCTCTTCTTCAGTTACCGCTGGAAACATTGATAGAGTTAGACGTATGATCGACGAAAATCTAAGATGCACCTATCAGGCGATTGAGGCTCTTGGGGTTGGATACGCAAGAGTAAATTCAATTTTACATGATCATCTTTAGGTGAAAAAATTGTTACTTGTTTTTACTCATTTTACTATATTTCTACCCGCCAGGAGAGCCGTCTGTGGATCCACGAAGATGCAGCAACACCAACAATGGTCAAAAAGCAGAGTTCTCAAAAAAGTTATGTACGCAGTTTTCTTCAGTAGTACCGGCAGGTTGGAAAATCAACGTAGACACACAGGAAACAGGTACACCACAAAATGTTTACCTGCAGTTTGAATCACGACAATGCATCGTCCCAGTGCACAGCAGACAGTTGAATTTTTACGTGAAAATGAGGTAAGTCATTGAACATCCACCGTATTCGCCTGATTTGGCCATGTATGAATTCTGGTTGTTCTTTAACCTAAAGAAACAATTACGTGGTCGACATTTCACGACGGAGGATGAGATATACATATGAAGTAATTCATCTATTTTTTGAAAGTATTCGAAAAGATAACTGGCTTCAAGCTTTTACGTTGTGGAAACTTCTGTTACAAAAGTGCAGTGATGCAGGAGGTGATTACTATTGAACATAAATAAAATAATATTAGTAAAAACTTTTTCTTGTATATCAAAATATATAGGGCGCCCTCGTACAATAGCTTAAGAAAAGAAATTCTAAGCTGTCTTAAAAAATTATAACCTAACACCTTTACCATTAAAACCAAAACACTCAACACAATACCAAAGCATTTCAATAGCTGTCATTGCTAAAGCAAAAACAATAATAATAATAATTCAGTGTTTGCCTGTGGTCTTGTGTTAGGGGATTTATCCAGTAAGTCTGCAATTATATGATTTCTAGCAAACGCAGATCGCAACATATGTCATATACCACGGTATATGTTCAATTAAATCACTAATAGATACTTTCAAATACCAGCAAAATGTAAAATGGATACATTGACCACATATCATAAGGAAAATCTTTCGAAGACTTTAAATGTTTAGTGCGCTCTTGTACGTTTTCGATAACACAATTTGAACTTTCTTCTTCTTCTGAATTTTTACAGGAATTAGTAGATCTGAGTCATTACAGGCAGAATCAACTGTAAATTCTCTTGTCTTTTGACCCGCTCATCTTCCTCATTATCATCTTGGTCATGGAATAACCTGTTTTCTGTTTCCCATATTTAAATGTCATAGTACTGTAATTTATTGCATCGAGTGCAGAACTTGATTTTATACTATTGATCGCATTATCTACAGCAACTAACCAAATTATGCTTTGAGGCATTAGTTAGGTTAAATTGGATTACAACTGATTGGAGAAAATGATGAGGTCGGATTTAAAATGAATGTTGATTGTAAAAGTCGAGTTATTCGCAAAAAGAAGGGGTGTTTCTTTTCTATATTGTCATAAGAAATGGTTAATCGGATATAGTTTGAGACAGCATGCTATTCAGAGAGCTAGAAAAAAATTGTCATCAGGACAAGGTCCTCTGCTCTAGCAAACTGATGAAATATGTCATACCTAAAGAGAAGACTTGTTAAATAGAAGTTGATATCTTAAACATTTTTACTTATCGGCTACTATATTAACAAAAGCTTAAAGGAAACTAAAATAATGTTTTTTATGTGTTGAAGGTAAAGTTCAAGAATGTCTTTTTCAAATTAAATGCGATTTATTCCGTGGGAAATGTGTATTTAAAAAATTTAAATAAACGCTTTGCTTTAAAACAAATTTACTTAGTTTAAAGGAGTTAATTAAAACAGTATTTTGTTTAAGGAAATAAAATTCGTTATAAAGCCAAGTCTTTATTTACTAAGTAAATTTAATTTAGTGTTCATGTCGGTTATATATAAGTGTTACGAACATATTATAGAACATTTTTAATTGATTTTCAGAAAAAATTTCGGTAAAAACAGATTTTATTTTTTGTTAATACACAGCTTTCCGTTTCTACGCTTGAAAGATTCAACTAATCGGAGGTTACCTTATGTTTTATATGTAAAATCCATAAAGCTCAGTGTGATCGAGTCAGTATTAGGAGTTCCATTACGGATAAGTTTCCGTGTACCAATAAATATAAAATATTGAGTTACTTGATCTTATATTCGTCTGCCGACTACCGTGTTAGCGATAAGGCTTGTTATACAATAGAAATGTTTATATGGTAGAGACGCATAGATACTGCATTCACACAAATGTCAAAATGTCAATCAAAAAAATCCTTAAATGATACAGTATTATCGTTAACAGAAATTGCCTCCAAAACGGTATTAAAATTTGGATGTGTAATAGTCTATGCTAGTAGAATATAGAATGTTGTTTTCACAAAAGTACCTGCACTAGACAGGATGGTGGTTTCAATCAAAATAACTTTTTTATCCGTATGAATTTCAAAGCTTCCCAACGAAACTTTACGGTTTGCACGAGGCTGTACGTCTAGATTTAATCATGACGCACTTTTTCCTTATAATTCCTTAACGAACATTATTAATTAATTATAAAATTAAATATTTCAAAGATGAAACAGACAACTTTATGTATACTAAAAAAACGACTTTGATTCATTAACATACACTTTAAATTAATTATCCACTAACTTGATGAAGTGATGTGTATAACAACCGACTTCATCTTAATTACCAAGAACATATTGCTGCAGAATTCATTATACCTCCGATACATAACGATAGAACAGTTTACGCCGTTATCTTCCCTTTATATTTCGTTTTATACAGTATTGATGTTATATATCAGAGGCAGAAATATATGATGGGAAAAGTCAATCGAATTCGTTGCTCGATAACTAAGGACTGACATGTGGATAGATAGATTATAAAGAAACGTATTTTTGCCGGCAGTAGATTCTGTGAGTGGATGTGTGTGTGTGGTAACATTTTGAACGTGTCAAGAATTGATTGGAACTTTTATTCACGTCATCCGCGGAATAAAAAGAAACCATTCACAGATATACTGCAAGTGACATCGGACAGTGATAGTTATATTAATAAGAGAAAATTTATCGATATTAAATTCGTTATAGATATTAAAATTGATTGTCTTGCTTCATACATATATGTTATTCTAATTTAATTTCGATTAGCTAAACATGGTATATAAATAGGTTACTTGCACTAAATTGACGGCGCACTTAATTCACGAGTTTTATTTCAGAATAAGTAATTCTAGTGGACTTTCTACTCCGTGCCTAACTGATACAGTTAGGGCTCTATTATCACTGTTTGTTGGGAAATAAGGCAATTTTTGCTGGCAATAATTTTTGTCAAGAATGATTATGAATGAGAAATCATCATTAACGTATTGTTAAAATTTAATTATAGACTAATGGACGACTAATTAAAAAATTAAGTAAGGTAATGCTAGAATTATTAGTTCTTCGTAATGGTGTGAATGACTAAGGTCTTCAAAATAACGATGGCCACAATTCTTTAATAAAGTACGCTGACGAACGTTTTCGGGACCGAGTTCAAAATCACATTATTTTCAAGATCTGGAATCTTCAACGCATAAACTTTTCTGGGTAAATTTAACAAGACTCCTATATTGAAATAACTATGATAGACGATTTTTTTCAAAGTAAGGACGAATTTTGCAACGAATAGCGCGAAGTAGAGGTAAAGTAACGGTTTTGCTGTAAAACAAATTTAATTACTCTTAAAAAGTTTATCAAAGCAGTACTGTTTAGAGAAATGACATTCGTTTAAGAACAAAACCTTTATTTACTAACTGGAAAATCCTTGCAGAAAAATCGCATTTATGTAGTTTTGAAAAACATGATACACTAACAGTAGTTATATCAACGTAATGAGCTGATAAAATTCATGATCAGGAAGCTAACGTTAAGACAGGAATAATAACCGATACGTAGTTTGTACAATAAATGATAATTAAGACAGTAAGCAATAACAGAAATATAAACACCGACAATACCGTCAAGCCTTTACGAGCTTTATACGGTCGTAGCAAGAAATAATGAGCGGTAAGATTATAAAATAACAGACAACGCGTATTTCAGAAGAGCTTGCTGATAATTACACATGAATAATTAGAATCGTAATAATATGAACACATACCGGGTGGGCAACTAAGAATGGCGCTCAGCCATATCACACGAACGGTTTGTAATACAGCTTCGGGAAAAAATATCACCGATTAAAGTGGACCCGAGAAACATCTGGAAATTATGCAGGGAACTCTAGAATGACCGCTAGATGGTGTAACTGTACACCAAAAATTTTAATTCTTATTTTATACAAAATTTATTCACAATTTTTTGAATTTTCTGAAAATTCCTCATATTTTACACGGTACAAGTTTTTTTATATTTCGTCAAATAAGGAGTGAGGAAGAGGGGAAACTTTGTTTTAAAGGAATACTTGTAATTCCAGTTCTGTTGAACCGAGTTTTGGAAACTTAGTCTCGCTGGAAACAGCATTACTTCTCCAATCTAATGCGTACAAATTCCAACCAATCTAATAAGGTGCAGCTAGAGGGCGATGTTTAATTTTTTTCAGAAATTTTGTCTTTTATCGAAAATATTAAAGAAAAACATACATTTTTGACAACAGATTAAAAAGTACATGTATATAATGCAATTTTTTCCAAACGCCAATTAAATTAAACATATTTTTATTTAAAAATATGCCGCCCGGAAGTGGAGTCGAAACACCACTATGGCTATCGCGGTCTACCGCAACACCGTTGCGCCACCGGACGGCTTCGACAGCACTAATAATCTTCACAAATATATGCGAACGAGACGTTGTAATGACCTAGGATAGGCAACATTTTTGACACCGAACTGTATTTATTTTCTTGGCGTATGTAAGTACATGTATATAATGCAAATAAATAAAATGAAAATAAATTGTGTACTTAAAAGTATATTGTTAACATAACAATATCACACGTTCACGATGACACATAAATTTAAAGAAAAATTTACATAGTTCCAACATGTACTCTTACTACACTTTTAAGAACACAATTTTAAGAACAAAATTTTCGTTTTAATGTTTTACAGGAATACAGTATAATATAATCTTACATAAGTTGATTTACCGACGTAGTTCGTTTTAATAATTTAAGTTTCTGATGAAGCATCATGTTGACATGAGCTAAACGTCAAATAATAAATATTTAAGTTTATTACTACGAAATGATGGATGTCATCACAAGAGGGGTGAAAGGAAATTATAAATATACAACCAGCGTTACAGCATTTCAAATTTATTATCTTAATTTGACGTATTACATAAGTACGTAGTTATATGTTTATGCACTTACCTTTTAATTCTTACTTATTCTTTGTAGTTTGAATTAATTTTAACTAAAAATTGTTAAACAAACAATTAGGTAGTAATCTTTATATTTGTAATAATTCACAAAATAAGAAATATTTACATACCTACGTAGAAGCTACGCAAGAGCACAGATATCATTACTTTCTTATTTTGTGATGTCCAGTTAACTGAGGCTTATACGCTTGTTTCTATATGATGATTGTCTCTAGACTAGCTACTTGTCGAATATACCTCCAAGAAAACTTCAGCTTTGTGGTGGATTTGCGAGACGCACAGCAATACGGACAAATTATTTATGCTGTAATAACAAATTTTATATATTATTATACAAGGTGCAGTCGTTCATTTTGTTTTATTGGTGGAACAGAAGTAAATACAGATACAACTAAAACGTTCTATAAACTTCGTATTTAACTGTAATGCCTCTAAAACATCTTGTAACACATTTTTAAACGATCGTCAAATTTACAGCGGAATAATAAAACGATACGGTACAGGACAGAACTAAAAGAACCGATAAAACGAATAAACGAATGCAACTAAAAATAGTAGCTCAATTTAAAATTTAATTCCTTACTTACAATGTATGTACAGTGGACAGAAGCATAATCGATACC
Organism: Holotrichia oblita; assembly: GCA_023690525.1. Taxonomy (NCBI): domain Eukaryota; kingdom Metazoa; phylum Arthropoda; class Insecta; order Coleoptera; family Scarabaeidae; genus Holotrichia; species Holotrichia oblita. Next base: position 125,366,154 of record CM043017.1, on the reverse strand, counting down.
GTTACGGAATTTCCTAAACCTTAATAGCAATGCAGAGGGGGTTACGTTGTGTGACCTTCAGTTAGGATCTATAGTAGATAGTATATCATTTCTGTACTATTTACAAGAAATGGTGTTCAGTGTAGAACATTGAATATTCGAACCGTTTTTCCTTGTTTGTCCAAGAATTTTTTGATGACGTTACGAATATCCACCTTCGTGAGAGGAAACTCCCAATTTGCAACAACACCCAATGTCCTTGCAATGAAGGCCTCTTTTTGAGCAGTTAAAACGGTTGGACGACCAACTGCTTTCGGGTGTCTACCGACGATTCTTCTTCCTAACGTAGTCCGTTCTACTCCAAAAGTTTCAGCCGCCAGTTTTTTCGACATGCCCGCTTTTACTGCTTCTATCGCTTCGCGCATGGCCTCCTCTGAATAATCGCGGGGGCTCCCGGGGTCCTATCATAGGTACGAACTATTTTTAGGTTCTATTTACCTGTAACAATAGAAAGCCGGCCTCAGAACCCGACATAACATAACTAAAAATAATAAAAAAAGAATCGACCGATGCGCGTTGTGTGCATGTTACCCCGTACCCCGTACCCCCCTTTTCAGCACATTTTCCAATGTACCGCCATACGTTGTAACTTTACAACGTCGAAATAATTACATTGTACCGACCTACTCAAGGACTATCCATAGGTGGTATAAAAATTGGGAAATGCTAGCCATAGGTCAAAAAAAAATTTTTTTTGTATGTGTGAGTTGCACCGTACTTGGGGCTACTTGCACACTTAATAGAAAATGGTCACAGATTACTTACTAAAGCCTATTTAGTGCATGTTACCCTGTAGTCGTGTGAAGAAACCCCTTTTCTTAAACCATGGCCTTAAAAACCGATTAAAAAAACAATATTTTTAACGAAAAAATATATTTTTTTATCAAAATACACGAAATTCAAAAACATTCTGTATAAATGCTTAAAATGTGAAAACTAATTGTAAAAAAATAAGTAAATTTTCTCCTACAGAAAGTAGGCACATTCTCTGAAAAATCACATTTCACATTTTCACAAAAAAAAACACTGGTTAGTCATTAGGTTGGAAGTCCTTGTCGGCAACACTGTCATCGAAGGGAGATTCACAGTCTTCCGAATCATCACATCGGTCGCACACAAAAAAAGGGTCTTTGCTGTCTTTATTACAGGGTCCACAAATCCACGCGAGACATTTCGTGCATTGGATCCAAACTATTGCGCCTTTGTAGTCTTTCCAATTAATCCTACAGATGCCACATTGGGAAGAGTTGCCCTTTCCTCCTCTCTTGCTCTTCCTCGTAGGGGCAGACGTAGGTTCGTCAGCGGTTGTTGGAGATTTCTCAGGATCAGCTGAAGGTTTCTCAGAAACTGCAACAGTGCGAAACGCATCAGTTCCCGGATCGACTTTTCTCCCCCTTTTACGTTTTCTCTCGGTCCCAGTTCCACGATGCTCTTTCAGCAAATCAATCAAGCTGTTATCTAAGACTCTTTCAACCTCTGCATCATTTATACCACCAGGAATGCGCTTTAAAACTTCTTCTGGGTTTGCAGGATGCAAACCAGTTGCCCTAAACCCTGATTTGAGATTCTCTGCCACATTTGGACCTATTCCTCTCCACAATCTGTCCAATAAATGGGGAAATTGCTCTTTCGGGATGCTTCCTGGGTAGCGAGTTTCCTTCCTCCACTGATCGGGAATCTCCCTCCACTTCTTCTTCATTGGGGCGAATACAGCGACATCTAGCGGCTGCATCAAATGTGTGGCATTGGCCGGGAAAGATGTTATGTAGATATTATTTGCACCACATGCCTCTATCACTTTTGGTGAAAAGTGGCGAACGAAACCCTTACGGCGCTATTTGTAGTAGCAAAACGATATAATTATATATGCCACGAAATACATATGCTTAGATAGGACAAATTTTAATTATTCGTAGGGGAAAATATTTTGTTATTAATAAAGAAAGAAAACATATAGGGAATTATTTAATCTAAGATTGCTCCAGTATTTTATGCATCTTAACAAAAAAACTGTTCAATGATTTTTTTATATTTTATAAATTATGAGTGAATTACCTATTGCCGACGAATTTTATTTTACAATCAAATCCAAAATGTTACTATTTCTGCAATATATTAGCATAGTGCATATAGAAATGTGATTTCCACCTGTTATGGATTAAAGAAACCATTTAAAGATTTATATATTACTGTGGAGTTGAAACTTTGCATAATAAGTTTTAATCCGGAGTTTCCAGAAACGGTAATGAGATGGTTCATCAAATGTTTATAATATATCTTTGACAGATATTGTGATAACACGCTGTATGATACAACGAAAATAATCGAGAATACGCATATTACCTACTTAAGAGGGTCGTGTACCAGCTGATTATTTTACAGCGGTGCCATATCTACATAATTCTATAAATCGTTTTATTTCAATATAATTTGAAAATTGGGCTGCATACACATATTTCTACAAATGTTTTACATCTACATATACAATTTTGTCTATTAATATTCGGTATTAACTTCACAATCTCTGTTCCCGTTACAGGCCGTTACATGGCCGTTACCTTGATGCGGGAATCGAGATTACACTATTAATTTTTAGATTTAATCACTGAAATTTGCTATGAGCATTCAAAATACGTCTACACATGTGTGTATGAAGCCCAATTTTAAAATACGTTTTAAATAAATTATAAAAACATTATATTATGAAAAAATTTAATTGTGGCAACATCGCCAACTGTCAAATGGTAGTCGAGCCTCTTACATCGTATTTTAAATTTCACAATTATGAAGTCACAAAAGATGATGGTTTATGGTAACCGCTATGAGATTTTAACAAACCTGGAAATGAATTTTAGGCTAAACTTTCGTATGTCTACCACTGAATTGGTAATTTATATGCAGTTTAACGGAAAGTACACGTTTTACTGAGTTCAAAACGGCCCCCCATTTTTTTGTGGAGATCAGTCTAAGATAGCTAAAAATCGATCTAAAAGTGCTATTTCTAGGTTATGTTTCGCTAGTGTTTTGACATTTCTGCGAAGATTTTCAGTTGATATCCAGTCAGCATTACGAAATAACGAGCGGCGATTTTAAAACGTCGTTCGGGAATAAAAAACATTTTGTAGTATTTTTTAATACAATTAGATAGATTTCGGCAACTAAAAAACATATCTCCTCTTGTATTTTATTAAATTCAGTGCAAATACATATATAAAATAGGAACGTAGGTATCTAAAGAATTAGTTTAGTTTTAATTGCAATTAATAACATTTAAGAGACGTTTGACAAGATGTTAAATCTAATATTTAGAATATCTTCAAATTTAGTCAAAATAGTATCTAAATATTCATAATTTTCTTCTTAATATTAACTTACTCATTTAATTATTGTGTATGACACGTAAATAATTGTTTTAAAAATAAATTTATATGCATTAACATCAAATTTCACTGTGTAAATTTAATAAAACACAAAAGAAGATATGTTTTTTAGTCACTGAAATATTTTTATTAATTGTACTAAAAGATACGGCTAAATAAAAAATGGTTATTGTTTTTACATTCCTGAGCGACGTTTTTTAAAACTGCCGCTCGATATTTCGTAATTCTGACTGGATATCAACTGAAAATCCTCGCAGAAATGTCAAAACACTAGCGAAACATAACCTAGAAATAGCACTTTTTAGATTTTTAGGTATCTTAGACTGATTTCTCCAAAAAATGGGGTGCTGTTTTGAACTCAGTAAAACTGGTACTTTCCGTTAAACTGCATACATATTGCCAATTCATTGGTCGACATACGGACGTCTTACCGAATTTTAATATCAAGTAGGCCAATATGGCGCGAATGACTATAAAGCTTTTATATTTTTGCTTTCTAATGTGTTTAAATTATGTGTGATATTTTTTTAGGAGATGAAAATACATATACATATCTATATGTTACACATCATAACATTATTCAAAAGGGCTGGTTACAAAATATTTTTTTATATCTCGTTACCTACATCCTTAAATCGTACAAACTCACACAGCAAGGATAACATTTTGTATTGCATTTGATTGCGTTCAATTAAAAGTATACCGGCTATGCCTACGCGATGAATACAGTACTTAACTAACGTCATTTCAATGAATGCGGTATGCGTGCGTTGTATCTTGTTCGGAGAGTTTCTTAACTGTTCAATACAATTGTCAGCAGCACGCACAGATTATACGTATATCCGCGCAACTAATTTTCGTCTAGTGTCGATAAGGTCGACGTTAGCTTGCGGTGGTGTCGATTTAAAGGCTGACCACTGTACATGCTTTATTCAAACTAATAGATAATTAAATTTTGCTTTCAACTAACCTATAAAAATATAGTGTTTCAATTTGAAAAAATGAAGATTTTCGCATTTCAATTGTTTCAAAAAGACACTGATTTCTAGAACACGCTATATAATGTATTTAAGTCTACATCTGTTTACTGTCATTATAGGAGATGCTTCTAACGTTATGTTAAGTTTCATAATTTTACATTCTTCCGTTCCCGAAATAATGGCACTTTTCTGAAGAGAGCAAAATGTCAAAATTTTCAAACAAATGTCAATATCTTGTAAACTATTGAAAATAATTGAATATGATGATGATGATATATAGGATGTTCTATTTAAAAATGTAAAGATACTGATGGTTACGGGCAAACTAAATACCCTGTGTATCGTAGAATAATTTTACGTTATAAATTTGATAAAACAAAACAACATTTGTATTTAAATATTTGCTGTATTTTGCATAAAAATGGAGATATACGAGGGAGCGTTTTTATATTCGCGGAATGGGGATAAGGGTGCAAATAAAAAAACCAAATTATTTTTTCTTTTTCAATATATTCACCTGCAAGACGGATATATTTTTCACATCTTTCAATTAATTTATTTATACCCTCATAAAAAAATGATTTCTCTTTATCTGCAAAATACGCCGAAACTGCCTCCTTGACTTCATCATTGGCAGTAAATTTTTTACCCCGCAGCTCTTTTTTCATTTTCGGAAACAGGTAATAAGCACTCGGGGCCAGGTCTGGGCTGTAGGGTGGGTGATTCACAATTTCGAAGCCCACCTTATGCAGGGCAGCTAACGCAACGCGGCTCTTGTGGACGGGCGCGTTGTCGTACAACAGCAGCACACCTTTCGTCAATTTTCCCCGTCTTTTCTCTTTTAATGGCGTCTTTTAGTCGCTCTAATATTGAAGCGTAATATTCTCCGGTTATAGAAACACCTTTATCTTTATAATCAATCAACAATATTCCTTCCGAGTCCCAAATACCGTTGCCATGAGTTCCCATCTAATTGTGTCCACTTTTAAATTTCTTGGGAGGTGCTGTGCCCTTTTTTATGCCACTGCATGGAGTCTTGTTTGAACTCAGGTTCATAATGATGAACCCAAGTTTCGTCTCCAGTAACAATTTTGACTCAATACACCATCCTTGTCTTCATTACAGAGGTCCAAAAATGCACGCGAACACTCTACGCGCTGTTGTTTTTGTGGCGGCGCTGCGGGGCATTCTCGGCACCCATCTTGCGCTGACCTTAGACATGTTGAGATGATCGTGTAGATTTAAAAATTGTTGTATCGGATACTCCAACCATTTCTGCGAGTTGTTTCTTCTTTAGTCGAGCATCTTCGAGTACAATTTTTTCAACTTTTTGGATAAGTGCTGGCGTGGTCACCTCAATGCTCCTGCCCGGCCTCGGGCCGTCTTCAAGGGATTCCCTTCCTTGTTTAAATAAACTATGCCACTTGTACAGCATGGTTTTTTCTGGACAAGAGTCGCCGTAAACCAATGACATCTCATTCATTATGGTCGCGACTGATTTTCCTTGCCTGGTAAGGAACTTTATAACGGCACGATATTCGATTTTTTCCATATTTCACTTTTCACTCCTGATTATGTTACTTGGTTGACGATAGCTCAAAGGCTAACTATCTAATAACAATGAAACTTCGTATTTATACTAATTATGAGTCGCTGCACATGCCACGCCCCCAATGCGCCTAATCACCCCCTACAACCCCCTCATTCCGCGAATATAAAAACGCTCTCTCGTAGAAGAATATCGCACTATTGCTACACCCTGTGTATACGTCTTTAAATCATTTTTAATCTCAATTAAATCACTAATGACAATTCAATAGAAAGATGTGACAAATTCGGCTATGATCAACAAATATAAATCCATGGCAATCTATTAAATTGTGTTGAACCCTCCTTAAAAAAAAGCTAGTGATTGCCTATAGAGTTGTGTATCTAATTGTGTGTGATTTGTGATTACTACTTCGTTTTTTAATAAAAAAATTCCGCACAACCAAGAAAACAATACAAAATTCATTTCTCGATTATGTTCGCGATTTGCTGAACCATGATTGGTGTATAGAACACGCCATTCTACCATATTTCCTTGGCCACACAATTGACCCCACATTTGACTTGTTTAACTTGTATTTGTGGGAACGAATAAAATATCTTTATTTTTTACAAAGCGACCCACTGCTTGTAATAAATTGCTTGTGAAAATAGAAAATACCGTTCTACGGCAAAAATAGAGACTGTAGTTCTATCCACTTGGCGTGGAGTGAACGTTTCCATGGAAAATTATGGGCGATTATTTGAAGATTTAGGTCGCCAGTGATGTTGACTGTTCTGTTTTTTGTTGTTTTGCTGCATTGTTTATTTCAATCATACTGTTAAGCTTTTCACTAACATCTTAAGCTTTCAATTCATTATTTTGTAGTATTAGCGTAATTATGAACTTCCACGCACTGTTATTTTCAAAAATCGCAACATTTGCGTATATAAATTTTCTTAACGCTCTCTCGCGGTGATGGACAAAATAATATTAAACAGTTTGAATCACTACATGGACCAAGGAAAATCCTTTCTAATAAGTAAGATCAAATTTGCTAAATTCCAGTCAGGGGAAGTAGAATAACGTTTTTGGTGGTATCAGTTCATGTCTTCTGACGCCTCCTCTAGCTCTTCTACCAAATATTTATATTCGCCATATTCGTTTTACTTGTCGTTGGTCCGGTAACATTACAAGATGGCCAAACCACTGAAATTGTTTTGCTTCTGTCATCTGTGCTACACACCTCACTCTGAGTTTTCTTCGGATGGATTTATTCCTTAGTCTATTCATTCTAGTTACTCCTTCAAATGCTTGTACCTTTTGCTAGTTATTATTTATTCCTTACCCAGGTTTGGTTTCCATACAAGTGCACAGGCAGTATTGTAGTCTTGTATATTACTAGTTTCGTTGTTTTAGTAATGTTTTTATTACTAAAATAGCTATTTATGTAACAAGTACTTTTCTTGGCCGAGTCGAATAAAGGCGAGGCCAAGAAAGTACGTTTATATACGAGTTATATACATAATTTTATGTTCGGCTGCCCTATTTTATACAATAAATAATTAAAATGATTACTCCTCTGACAGATCGTAAGGTTACGATTAGCAGCTGGGTATGTTGACAGCTATGGTTGACAGTATTTTGTTATTTATACAAACGTCAAGTGACTTATTAAAAATGTCAGGGTCTCAATCGCAAAATCAATGTAGAACAAGAACTTATAAAACGAAATATAGTTGTAATCACGAAAGATGATCCTGCGTCACGTACATATAACTCAATCAACGACATTCAAAGAATAATTTTCATATCCAAATATCTATTTGTATGACAAGGACAGCCTGGATGACAGTTTGTATTTTGAAACTTCCCTAGCAGAGACGTCCGGCTCGTGCAATTCACTTGAATACGACAAAGACGAGATTAGTTCGTTGTCTGCGCTTAGCTATATATGTCCACTTCTTGACTTAAAATTTGACATACATTTGACAATGCATCTCCGTAGACATTTGATGGAACTGTCATTGATTTCGTCCTTACAAATACGTATTCGTTTAACAATTTTTTTAAGTATAGTAAATACATAGTAGAACATTACGGTAGGTACAATTACAATAACTTATTTTAAATTTTTACGGCCTGTCAATAAATCCCCACGCACTTAACCCAAAAATGAAAATGTCATAGCTGCCATATTCATTTTGATATTTATTTAACATGACGCCGAAGTACTGATTTGAATCATACAAATCTAATTGATGACACAGGGATCATCTTTCGTGATTACAACAGCTGCAAATGCTAGCGATTAACTTTACCTAATAAATCTAAGTTACAGTACGAAACTATTTATGCGGTATACCGCAAATGGTATGCATCAAATAATATAGTAAAGTTTTGAGCTGATTTTGATATTTATTTACACTGACATAAGAATCCATTTTTCAGTTTTTAAGGACTTTAGTACTTTAAAGCAGCACTTTATGGACGGTAAAGTAGCTCATAATGTAGTCGAATATAATATGCGTGGTATGCGTAGGTTTTCACGCTTGTAGTCTGTTATTTATTTAACTTTTACTCTCGGTGCTATCAATAACACTTCCGAAAGATTCGGTGTATGTTGTATTGTTTTTCCCATTCAATGTGACGTTTGGCATTTTTTCTTCCTTCATTATTAGCACTATTTTAGATTTTTCTACATTTATTGTCATATTCTCTTTTACACAGTCTATGTCTTGACGTTCTTTTGTATATTTTCTCCAGTATTTCCAAAAATTGCCATATGATCCGGAAAAAGGCATTCGCTTATTCTTATCGTTTCTAAGTGCAGATATGTCACCGATATCCCCAGTACCATCTTTCTAGCAGTGTCCTCTAATTATAAGATGAACTGAATGGGCTCAAATTTCCTCCTTGTTTTAATATTCTTCCACTACGCTAAATTCTTAGGACAAACAGTTAAGTTAAGTTATCTAAAAAGGTGAACTTAAGAGATGTCAATGGTTTACTGAACGATACTAACTCAAAACAAATTACCAATTTTCTATATTTTTAACGTTTCAGAACTTTATTGGGACTGATATATTTGCATTGAAAGTTATATAGAAAAATGGGAAAAAATCTAAAGATTGCGATAAAAGTTTGAGTGTAACTTCTTTACAGTTGTGTCCAAAAATGCAATAAAGTTAATAACAAATAAAAAGATTTAAGGGCAAAGTCAATATCAGTTTAAGTAATGAACATAAAGAAAATTATATTGTAGTTGTGACCACTGATGACCAGTAAATTGATTTCGAATGCCCTGGCTCAAAGAGCAAAATTTGCTTTGACTTCGCTATAATCCGTTATATCAATTGCTGCTTATAGCCACACTTGCAACATGGATTATAATCGTTTTTAATCGCTGCGAGTTACCACAATTTTCGACATGATGGTCAAATGTAATTCTTTTAATTCACTACTGTGATTATATAATAGACTAATAATCGTCATTTAGTTTCTATGAAATTAATTATTTATGCAGCAACATAAACAAGTGAAGCAGCTTACAACTTACATATAACTGTCAATTATTTCTATGCTTGCTGTAACTAGCGTAGTATCTTTGTTAGTTATGAGAATTTTCCAGTTGCTAATACACGCTGCTCAAATTCCTATGAACTTGTATTGCTTATTTTTGTTATGTACTGTACAATATAAACCTTTTGTGTTTTGTTATATATTATAACAAAATAATTATCCGTTTTCTTTGTATTATTTTATTTTAGTTGAAATTTCGTAAAATGTAAGCTTCTGCTGTACAAACGTGAATGTAAAAATAATAGGAAAGCATAGGAAAATAATGAGCTTTAAATATCGTTCAAATGAAAAAGAGAAAAAGCGTCAATAGCAATCATCAGCTTAAAAAGAACGGGAAAACAGAAAAGCGATGGCAATAACCAATTAGGGGTGTTTGCCTAAGAGTCCGCGATTTCGAGCCGTTTAGAAGGTAAACACAGATTAAGCTGGTCGGGAACGGTACTCAAAGGAATGATACATTAATTTGTCAAAAGGAACAGGAACGGATGCCGGGAAAAAGAACTTCGTTTAACGAATGGGACGATATCAAGGTCAACTCATGGCAAGGGGCAGGGGTCGCTTTGATGAAATACACAAAGATAAAGGCAAAATCAAAGTTACCCATTCTGTAGACACTGTACCAAAACGATGTCACATTGGCAGCCTCTATGTATTTTTAACAGTTGCTTTGAACGTGATCAACAAATAGATTAAAAAGGATAAGGTGATGTATGTACAATAAAACCCTTTGAAAATGATCTCAATGTGAAAATTGAGATATTATAATTTATTATTGTTTTAATTAAGTACCCGGTGCAAAATCTTGTAAGATTAATTGTAGACAATAAGTATATACTGGCTACTTTATATACAGGTATTCTACAAATATATTTTCAAAACATTTAACCTATATCTTAACTTTTATATTGAATGTCAAAACAGTATATTTTGTTATGGTTAGTGTCACAATATAAAAAAAGTGATAAATATGAACAAATTGGATGCTAAAATTTAATAGGAATAATAAGTCATAACGGAAGCTCAATGGTCTCAGTCACAGAATAAACAGAAAGGACAAAAGCTTTAAAATTGATGTCATGGTTTTGTGAGCATACCTGGCAGACGCCATTTCTAAAATATGTCTAAATATTCTTGGAATGTTATTTACATTTATTGTTTGTTTGATGATGTTTAGATAGTTCTTATTTGTAAATTTATGTTGGCAACTATCCTAATTATAGTAAGGTATAATTAAATACTATAGTTATTTCTGGTAACTGCAAAATTTATTGTTTGATTGTTGTTTTAAAACCTTAAATACCTATTTTTATATATAATTATCTAATACTTTATGTACATTTCGAACATATCTAACCCACATGCTTGAAATCAAACTTTTCCGCCAACATTCTTGGACATATTTTCAAAATGGCATCAATAGCCTCAGGTCACTCAGAATCGATATTAAAACATTAAAGATTCCGAGAAACTTGTCCTTTCTGTTTATTCTAGTGTCTCAGTGTTAGAGGCAGATCAGAGTTATCGATCGAATCGCGGCACTGTGGTGCATCTCGCTAGGATCTGATCCCCGAACGAATACCATACGTTGTTAGAAAACAGTTTACAGTACAATATTACTTACGGCCATGTAAGGACAAAACCTAAAAACCATATTTACACACACAAAGCAACACAGATAAAAAAACAAACAATAAAATCAGCTACCTATCACATATTACCAT
>CM043017.1:125318391-125354424 GCA_023690525.1 Holotrichia oblita | reverse complement strand
ACCACCGCTCCCGCACTAAATCTATGAGTTGAGCACATAAGGGAGTTGGCATCTGTAAGCGAACAGTTTAGGAAATGTACTTTAATACCAAATCAAATTCTATGACAAAGAAGAACAAATTTTGATGGAATGAATTTGTCGGAGTCATAGGAAAGGTTTATCAATGAAAATGTACAAGTTATCGTGAAAACATTTTTGAACTAACAGCCAAGAGGCAACCATTTAAAAATAATATACCAGAAGTTGGGTGATATAAGACGTTTTTAAATCCTGGCATATGTAAGAGAGTACCAAAAGCAGTAATAGCTGCAAGTTATATAATATTGCCTAACACCTGAACAAATTAGGCATCAGAATACAAGAGTGATAATTACTACTCGTTACCTTCAAAAGTGAGTTTGGTAAATACTGACAATAAGTCAATTTGGGTTAATTTACATCACATTCAATGGCCCAAACTACCATTGATCGTCGCATTAATAAATCATTTCTAACATAATCTAATTACCTTCCGGCAAAAATAAACAATAGAAACCAATAACATTAATTAAAGAATTCAACGTATATTAGAATATATACCATGAAAATTATGCAAAATTTATATCCCACTCATATATCTACGAAATGACTTAGTAAGTTTTACCGCATTCCTAAATGTTGTTTTATCATGTCTTTTAAGGTTTACCTACTAATAATAATATAAAATGACATGACAAAATATCCTGCGGCAACCGTTATTAGAATGTATATGGAAAAATTATGATCATAATTAGGAATTAATTATAATATTATTAATAGCTGATTGAATATAGATATGAATAATTTGACGTTGATTTAATGTTATTCAGTACCTATATTATACATATATACATACATATATTAATTTCTAAAGATCCACAATTTGAAAAAATGCTTCTGAAACGTATATTATTTCTGTCTATAAATATTTCTTAAAAATATATATCCACAGTGGAGTATGTTATATAAGTGAATAATTTGATAATATTGATAATAAAGATCGAGAACAATAAAAATATACCTTTTATTGTACTGTGTTTCTCGGTCTACTCAATCATAAAATCCAAATTCAGAAGTTTATTTAGGCTTCATACGCTAAATTGCTTGTTGCTACCGCCACAACTGTCGCTACATACCTATTTAAGTATGTATAGAGTGTTTGATACCTTTATTACATACTTCAATACTGCAACTAGAATAGTCTTATCGCTAAACCAGCAAGCTAATTGCTCCAACATATCCAATTTTTCCATGATTTTTTTAACTATTCTCTCCGATATTGGAGCTGACAGTCATCAAAACTTCAGTGGTACATATACGAACTATTAATCAAGCCTTAAATTTGCATTATGGTTGTCTGTGATTAAATCTACTTATTGTAACCTTAAATAAAACGTCGATCAAAGCTACACAGAAAATTGATATTTTTTATAGAATAATATAAAGTTCCAATTATAATTTTCAAATTTAAAAATGAAAAATAACCACTAGCAACCATGTTTAGATTATACTGTGGGTATTCTTGAAAGCCGTATTCATGTATGGTAACTTGTGTAATAACCTTTTGTCTTCCTCGATGTTTTGCACAAATAATTGTCCCTCAATTATGCAAAGATGACCATGTGTTGTTAATAGTTGTATTACACTTTTTAAAATCAATGAAATAATTCTCTCATAATACTAGAATATTATATATGGTAATCATCTTGTTCGTTGATTGGACGGCCGTTGCCTTTCTGGGACGGGGTTGATCGAATTGCTGCCGAGAATTCAATGAACACTTGCTTCAGGAACATTAAACAGTTACTAATTCCTTCAGTTTACTGGCATACTTTCTGGCGTTATCAGTTCAATTCAATTTTCAAAAATCACAAAATTTACGTATGTAAATTTCTTTTACACTCTCCAACGGTGATGGGCAAAATAACAGTTTGAATCACTAAATGTAAGCTAAGGAAAATCCTTTCTAATAAGACCAAATTTGTTAAGTTTCGTTAGCGGAAGCAGAATAATTTAAATTTATAGACGAAATTCTGACATTTACACGTTTCTCAAATATCTTCGGATAGGTAAAAAATAACAATATCCGGTTTTCACTGATTTGTTGGTAATTTTGCTTACCTTTTTAATCTGTAGTCGAAAATGTATGTTCCCATTTAATATTTTCGATAAAAAGCAAAATTTCTAAAAAAATTTAAACAGCGCCCTCTAGCACGCACATTACTTAATAGATTGGTTTGAATTTGTAAGCATTAGATTGGAGGTGTAATGCCCTTTGCAACGAGACTAAGTTTGCAAAATTCGTTTCAACAGAACCAGTGTTATAAGCGTTCCTTCAAAACAAGGTTTCCCCTCCACCGCTCTCCTTATTTGGCAAAAAAAAAAAAAAAAATTGTCCAATGTGAAATATGCAGAATTTTCAGAAGATTCCGATTTTCATATTTGTGATAGACCTTAAGTTGGTAAATTTTGTATAAAATAAGAATTAAAACCTACGGTGTACAGTTACGCCATCTAGTGGTCATCCTAGACTTCCCTAAATAATTTCCAGATGTTTCTCGGGGCTACCTTGCTCAGTGATATTTTTTCCCGAAGCTGTATTACAAATCGTTCCTGAGACATGGCCGAGCGCCATTCTTAGTTGACCACCCAGTACATATACAAGATAACAACTTGAACTATGAAAGCCTATTGATAGGAGAAGGTAGTGGGGGTAAAATTAAATGTATCCATTTTAGTATTGTCAACTGTTTGTATGACAGGAATGTCAGTGGATGACAAATACTATGACAAATTATAAAACCACTGTATAATTTGCACTTTTTCATTAATTGTGTATTCCATTAGGATAAAGTTTGATGGTTCGGTAAAATATTTGACATAACCACCAACATTCCTGTCATATAAAAAGTTGACAATAGTAAAATTTAATACTTCTCACTACCTTCTCGTATCAATTGGATTTCGTAGTTCAAGTTGTTATCCTGTATAATATTTATATTATGACCCGAGTCTATCATCAATGAGCGAATTATTAATTGATTAGCTGGTTTGATGAATTAGTAAGAAATAAAATCACTCAATCGTAATATATTTCATTATTTAAGTAAAACAATCCACCTCTATCTCTCTCTAATTATTTTATTGCAAGGTTTTAGATGTTTTCCCTACTACACATTTCTTAGCTAATTTTATTGATTAAATCACATCTGACATCGTTGCTAGGCATTTATTAAAAAAATCCACAATTTTTTTATTTACACTTTAGACAAACAATTTAATAGTCTTAAATGTAGATTTAGATAAAGGTGAATTTATCAAACTATGAAAAAAGCTACAAGCAACATTAATAACAATGAAATGGTTACCAAAACAAATATTAATAACACTGTTGCACTTAAAATATAAGAGTTACCAAAAATACATATGTATATACCAAATATTCCTGTAAGATGGATTGCATGAAATATACAAGAAGTGACATAACAGTTAACAAAACTCTAATACACAAACAATAATTTACAATTAAACTCAGAAAAAGCAATAACACTATAGAAAATAGTCAATTAAACAAGTTTGGTCACTAATTTTTATAGTGACAATAAAAATAGATACACCTTTCGCTACACAATCCAAACCATTATTCACTCCATTTTTCATGTAATTGAGAAGCCGATCAATGGAATTTAACCTGGGTTGTTTTCTTTATCTATTTACAAATGGATAGCTTTAATTGTTTTCTTTAGAAAAATATTTAATGAATTAATGCAAAATAAAGTATTTATGCCATAATGACCTAGACACGTATGTAGATTAACTTTGTTGTAGTATCCTGGTTAGCGCTCGCCATATATAAATTATTGATATTATAGCTCATCCTTGGACTTTCAATAAAGATGATCGTAACTCATTCTTTGAAAATAAGGTGAAAACGTTTCGAAGATTTCGATCGATACGATATTTAGAGCGTATTGCCTGGATTCAACAAGTTAGCTATAATTGAATGCGTGTGCCATAAACTGTTATACAAATAACAACTTTGTTCGAAATATGTATGAGCCGTAAATGTTAAAATACTCGCAATATGCACTTATGCCTCGTGTTATTTTCAATTACGTACTTTTAATTTGCGGTATAGTACAATTATTTATGGTTAAACCGTTTTATATCGACATGAAAGGAACGTAGTTTTATCTGTAATGTTGGTTGTATATTTCTCAGTTTAAATTACGATATTTACAGTAACTTCACATTCAAAAAATTCTATAAAATACACATACAATCAAAAACTTAAAAAAAAATATTGACCACATTACTAAGAAAAGGTGTTTTATAAAAATGATACGAACATAATATTAAATTTATTAGTAACCAATTTTTATCAAATTGTTAAACATCTAAATTTAAAATGTGTTACATTAAATCTCCATAGATATACAGATTGTTCTAAGTAAGTGTTAAGTGCGCACCATTGCTAACTTCGTTATTATTGGAGCTACGAACTCGGTTAAATTAGCAAACTAGTAGTATTTATCCTGCTGATTACAATGGTAACAATAGAAAAATAATTGAATTTCAACTCTTTTAGATATTCAAAAAAATATATTTTTTTAATGGAACATCCTGTATATTTTACTGCAGTTTGATTGTAAATTTAATTGTGAACAAAAAAGTTTTAATACAATATTATGAAAAAATTAAAAATAAGGAGATTATTATGACATTTTATATGTATTACTTCAGCACCTTAATTTAAAAAAATAAATCAACCTAGCTATGAAATAACTCTTGGGTTTGTTTATGTATCACCTGTCAGTAGTAGCAATAAATGTTCTGAAATTGTGACTGTGCGTAAGCGTTATTAATGGCTATTTCAAATATAAAGATGGTGTTTACTCATTTAGAAAAATGTGATATGGTGGAAGCGTACATAATATGATATATCCTGGACGCAACATTCCGAACCAACGATATTTTTTGAAACTTTACAGAAAATTTAGAAGAAATGAGGAGGTCTTCAAGAAAAAAAAGACGTATAAAGCAATTTATAATCGACGAAGAAACCGAAATAACTATTTTAGCTTATTTTCCAACACATCCAAACAATTCCACTCGAGATTTATCAAGAGATGCTGGTTTCTCTCTAAACACCATCCACAAAACTTTAAAAAAGCATAAATTTGTCCCTTATAGATATCAACCAGTGCAAAATTTACACGCTGGTGATTTCGAAAGACGATTGGAATTTTCTCATTGGATTGGAGTAATACAAATCCTTTACTTGTTCATCCTAATAATCCACAAAATCGTTTTAGTGTAAGCGTTGTGTGGTTATCGGGTCTAAAATTGTAGGCCCGTTTTTTTATCATGGATCTTTAACAGGACAGCGTTATGTTGAATTTATATCGGAAATATTAGAAAATTTTCTGGATGATTTAAACTTGTTAGACCGATTACTTGTCCATTTCCAATAGGATGGTGCCCCAGACCATAATTATCATGGTACACAGCGGTTATTGGACAGATTATTTGAAAATCGTTGGATAGGTACAAACGGACCAGTTCGATGGCTTCCACTGTCACCAGACATGACACCGTTGGACTTATTTTTATGGAGGCACGTGAAAAATGAAGTCTACAAGGCACGATATGAAACGCTAATTCAACTACAAAGTAATACATAATTATTTTAAAGGCAACTCGCAGCGTTTATAGAATGGTCTTTATGTGTGTTCAGCAAGAAGGCAATGTTTTTGAACAATTACTATAATTATTATAGTACAAACTTATAACTTTATTTTCATAGTTATGTTGATTTGTTTTTACAAACTATGTAAGGTACTGAGTTAATAAAAAATGTCATAATAACTTCTTTATTTTTAATGTTTTCGTAATGTTGTATTAAAACTTTTTTGTTCACAATTAAATTTTTAATCAACCTGCAATAAAATATACAGGGTGTTCCATAAAAAAAATATGTTCTTGAATATCTAAAAGAGTTGAAATTATTTTTCTGTTGTTACCATTGTAATAAGCAGGAAAAATACTACTAGTTTGCTAATTTAACCGACTTCGTAGCTGCAATAATAACGAAGTTAGCAATGGTGCGCACTTAACTTAGAACAACCTGTATTGGATTTATTGCTGATGTAATAAGTTTTATACATTATGGTACGATCTACTAACATTTAAGAGGTAACATTCACATAAACAGTATTTGGTTATCAAAATCATAATACAATAACTTCCAATTGAATAAGGTCCTAGAAACAGCATGTTTCTATAAAACTAATTAGATCAAAATTCCCACAGAAGACAGTATCCTAGAAAACCGATTGTTATATAATAGAATACTGGAAATTAAGTCAGCATGACAGACGGCATGTTTGTCAACTGCATGTTTTGCTAATGCTCACTCCAATCCAAGAACAAGGATTTTGGATATTGGGGAGTTAGTAAAAGTAGTTGAACCATATTCTGAACGACCAGAACATCTTCTGTGAATATATATGTATACACAAGAGTGTAGTCACACATTCCTTGTGGAATCCAAAACATAGGAACAGAAACACGTACTTTGCTTTAGAACTGGCACCATGAACTTCTTTTTAAAATCTTTACAATTTCTGTAAAATCAAACTACCAAGATATCATAGCTATCTTTCATGCTAAAAGAACTATAAAAAACCTACTAAAATATCGCACGAAATTCTTTTTTTTTCAGTCACATTTCTTTCCTGCTAATTTAGGAGAATTGAGATTCCATCAAGATATTGCAGAATTGGCTACACCCTATCAGGGTAGGTGGGATCCCGTCAGGATAAAAGAAAGAAATAACTCTATTTATGAGAAACTTTGATATGTCCTCAATTTTCCTTTGTGTTAAGTGCTTTTGTTTAATAATTTGTGAGTATATTATGCAGTTTTGTGAAAACAATATGCACAATTTGTTTAATAAAAAGACACATTTCGCAAGATTAATCACTATTGTGTGATTTTTCAACAGTCCTGTAGTCATTATATTTATTGTTGCTTCTATACTAATTTAGTGCAATGGAACATGACGTTGCACATATAGTAACAAAATTAAAAAGTTCGATGTATTTATGCTTAGTGTACTGACATGCATATGAACGTGTTTCAGTTCACTGCTACAAATGAACAAAATATTATGTACTCTTCCTCCAATCTTAGAGAATCTCCTTGAAACGTTCTGTACACACCAACACCATAGTCGTTTGGTTAGATATAGTGCGACCAAATAGATTTAAAAAATATATACATATATAACAATCCCCTTAACACTCATCCGCGCACCGTCATTTTTCACATTTGACCATCAAGTACAGTCCCGTTCCATTTGTTTATTACTCATTTGTCTATGTTTTGCTATTCAGGTTAGAAGAAATTCAAATTTTGCGACAACTTTTGTCTCCGAATGTACCGGGTCTCAATTCTACTTGGTTGTACTGTAGCATAGTGAAAATACACTGGCTATACGTAACATATCGAGAACTTGATTTTGTATGGATTAGAACTAGAGAGATCAACATGTTACAAGTGTAAATCTATGGAAAAGAATTTCTGATGATTGATGTAAACTGAAAACTTAAGTGTTTCATAAAATTTATTGGACAAAATCTAATATTTGTTAACAGATTCAATCTGTTTGTACATCTTTGAAAATGACAAGTGTTTCTTGTCGAAATAACTGTGAGATTTTATCTAACAAATTTGGCGAAAGGGTTGAGTGTTGAGTAGAATCATTAACAAAATGTTTCGGCTGCTATGAACTCTATCAAAAATTTTTGAGTTTGTTTATACGATTATTATGACTTTGTTTTAGTTTACCAAGCAAGAATTTTGATAATTATCACAAATAATAATAAAACATCAAATTGACACGACTATGCTACAACAATAGTGTACAAAAAAAGTATACTGCATCATTCTCTGTGTACCAAAGCAAAAACTAAAAGAAATAATCATTAGCTTCCACAATATGACTATTATCTACTTTTAAATTGTTTCTCTTAAGTTACCTTTACGTTTATCATAAGAAGCTGTTACTGATAGTTTGCAATAATCAGACAATCATATGTGAGCAGCAAATTTGTTTATACTCGTACACTGAAGCACATCTTAAAATACATCTTTTTTGTCGTTGTTTTCTTTTTCGTATACCGTGATATTGTTCGCTTCACACACATACATTAACAAACTGTATAATGTAAAATAAAAATTAATGCATTTCTAAACCGTGATCTCTGGAGAGATAAAATTTTCAGATAATTTTTAAATTCTTTAAATGAGTAAATATAGAAATATAAATGTGTTTTCTTCCTACGTAAACTATTTAACCAATCATCATAGAAAATTCGTCTATAAATTTCCAGCTCTCTCTAAACTTTGATCGTAAACTGTGTGAAAAACTCTATTAAAACCGGTAGGTAGTCTTCAAGCTTAATTGAAGAAAAAAGTATATAACTATTTTCTTAATCATGATCCTGCTATACAAACTCATACTATTTGGCTTAATTTCAATTTAATATCTAGCATAAAAAACAAAACTTCCTAAAACTTTACATTTAACATGATATTGATTTTGTCCGCCAAAATAACTATTCGTTGTATCAGAAGCATGAGTACGTCGCAAATGAACTTACTTAATTAAAAAAAAATTAAGACTAAAGTAACAAATATCAAATAATTAAAAAATTATCTCTCAATATAATTTCACACGAAGATATTTATTACTTAAAGTTAATAATGATGAAATAATGATAAAATGTTCAAAATAATGATTGCAGATTAACTCTATATTTCTATAGTCTAATTCTTAAAATTAATATATCCAACTATACACTTTTTACCAGTATAGGTACCAACTATACTTTTTTATAATTCTCGCGAAAATTCTGTGTTTGATCTCTTGGTGTCATTTCAACTATTATCAATTTCTCCACTAATAATTTTAACAAATTTCAAAGTATTATCAAAAATTATAAGTCCACTACCGTGAAAATTTCCAAAATAAAAAAAAAATAAAAAATTGCACATTATTTATATTGAAAAAAAGCCCTTACAATTACATTATTATTATGGTACAATATACATTAGCATAATTAAACGCTCTATAGATATTCTTAATAATTAAAGAAAAACTGGACATCATCAATCGTATACTAGGTAAAAAAATAAAATAAAACTCTATTTTTATATACAATGCATACAATGTCGTTTTAACTAAAGCAGTCTGCGAATACTGGCTTGAAAAGTAAAATTCCTAGTTTATTTTCCGTAATAGCGGCCATCATAACGTGGAAATGCTGAATTAAAAGCTAAAGACCTTTGAATTTCACCGGGAATTGCAGGTTGTTTTGGCAGATGAGCTCCTTCTGGCCTGTAACCGTTCTCATCTGCTATGTATCTTGTGGAATAAACTACTCCATCCGGACCTGTATAGCTAAAACCTCCCTGTTTGACTTGAGCTTCGTTAACACTTCCTAGATTCTTTACAAATCCTTGTTCCTGTGCAGAAATTCCATTACCAGTTTCGTAACTATAACAAAAATTAGAACTAAGTAATTATGTAAATTTCATTATCCTGGAATTTAAGAACCTGTAAGTGTAAGAACCATCTGGATTTGGATCATATTGATACCTCAGAATAGGTATATGATTGTAATTGTTGTAATTGTAAGGGTAATAACGCTGCGCATTTACAACGTAGATAATGTAAAAGCACAGAACGGTGATGACCTGTAAAAATTTTCAAAAATTAAAAATATATTCTTCCACACAAAATCTTATTTAAGGAAAACATTGCAGGAAAATTTTTACACGATTTCTTAACACTTATTCTAACACAATTCTACACTACTTAACAAACAACGTACCAGTTTCATTTTGCTCGAATTATGTTAAATGCGAAATAACTTGATGCTCAATGAGATCACTTCGTCTTATATATATCTTAGAAGATGTGGACCCCTTCCTAGTATCTGATTATGAAAATGAAGAGCACACAATTGTAACCTCCCAGAACTTCGTGTAACTGGACGACATCGCAATTTCGTTAGAATTAGAAAGATCTTAAATGTTAGATACTTACCTTGTTATTACAAATCAAATCTTGTTGATTGCATTGTTTGAATTACTATAATCGAAACGAATTATACCTTTCTGTCAAAAGAAGAAATTGACAAAAATCGTGAATAACCATGAAAAACATAATTACAGTGGATTACCGCATTAGTGAAAAATTCTACGCATACGTAATTCTTGAACTTTTTATTTTAATAATATCATAGTTGAGATAATTTGGATATTGTTCTATTATAAAAGGGTGCTTTAATCAGACATCTACTTATTTAAAATTATCTAAATACCTGAACATCCGGCTTCGCCTCGCCCAAAATGTAATAAATTGCTGTTGTATAAAACAATTTTATAATAGATTTACGTAATCTTTGGTATCTGATATCTCTGTTAATAAAATTAAATAGGCTATTAAGTTATCATAGATTTTTTAAAACAATGTCAATCATAAAAATGCAAAATGCTGTAATAATATGTTAATTTTGACATTCATTCAATTGATTTCAATCTTAACTCTTTCTTAGGTTGGTCTACGTTCAATATATATAGACAGGCCTATAATGATATTCTTAAGTTACAATAAAATCGGTAGTAAAATAAAATTAGAAATATTTGCTGTATTCGCTTACTGAATTAATCGTTGTATACGGGGGGAAATAATAATCTGAAAAACCTTAAATATCTCTAAAAGGACAGAAAACGTACATGCCTTTATTCTGAAAATTTATATTGATCACTTCGATATGTTACTTTGCACTCTATACCGGGTGTCAAGGAGATTATGTATCAGCCCGCCATTTATTTATTAGTTAAAATAAAACTTTGAAATTCGGACCGTATATATGAGTGATTGGTGGGCTTCTTCAGGTGCACTCAGTTTTTCTATAGCACTTCAGGTGAAACCGGAAGTGACGTTAATTTTGGATTTTTAAATACAACATGTATTATTTCTGTTCATATTCTGCTTCTTCTAAAAATTTACCATCTAGTGCAGGTCAACTTTTGACATTTCTGTCAAAGATGGCGGTATCTGTTAAATTTATCCATTAAAGTGAAACTGCTTCGCAGCAATTGTCGAAATGTAACAACCATCAAAGTTAGCGTTGAAAACAATTAACAAACGTATTTTTCACATTTACACGCATTGGCGAAGGAAACTGTGTTTTTTTCATTTGAAATGTAATTGTTCTGTTACTTTGGAATTAGACTACTTTTAATAATATAATAATAATATAATATTTATTTCCAACAGGTACACGACCCAAGTACAGGAAATGCCTAACCTACTAAATTTAATAGCGAATAAAGAATATATTAAGTAATAACAAATCAAATGGTGATAACCAATATAAAACTAAACAAATAATAATAATAAATATGTATATATACCAGAAAGTGAAATTACAAATCCATAATTACAGCACATATTGAGTCAATGGATTCATAGTGTATATCACATAAATGAGATATAGCATTGTAATTAGTACACATTATTGTAATCGGAGACTTTATTAACATGTTGGTTCTATTTCTATTACAGTAAAACGTATTTTGAGAACGAGTGTAAAAGGTTGGACAATTAAAATTAATTTTCTCCACCAACGACGCACAATCAACATTATTATTTAATAGAGCATGCAGAAATTTGACACTACTTATAATTCGTCTTTTATGCAATGAAGTAAATTGTAATCTCGACAAAATAATATTGTAATCGAGACCCCTTTCGGGATATATGCCATCAATTTTGTACAATAAATAATTAAGAAACCGTCTCTGAACATTTTCTATGTTATTAATATGGACTTGATATATTGGATTCCAAACCAAAGACGCATATTCCAATTTTGATCTAATAAAAGCAAAAAACAATACACTTAAACAATTAATATTTTCAAATTCTCTACAATTTCGATAAATAAAGCCGTACATTTTATAACCATCTGAAACTATTGAATTAATGTGAGCAGCAAATATAAGTTTGTAATCGAAAGTAACGCCTAGGTCTTTCACACTATGTTGACGACTGAGATTTTCTCCATTTAATGTGTACGTGAATTGAATACTGTTACTTCTGGTGTACGAAATGACTTTGCATTTACCAATATTGAGAGCTAGATGGTCTCTTGTACACTAATTACTAATTGCTGATAGATCTTTCTGTAGTTCAAGACAATCTCCAATATTGTAAATATTCCTATATATTTTTAGATCATCGGCGAATATTAGATGTTCACTCCCAATAACATTAACAATGTCATTTATAAATAAAAGGAATAGAACTGGTCCAAAATTAGATCCCTGAGGTAAGCCCGATGATGGATAGAATGCTTTTGACCTTATATGTAGATATTCTATAAATTGTTCTCTTTCCATTAAATATGACCTCAACAGACTTAAAAGTGATTCAGAAAATCCAATACACTTCAATTTCGAAAGCAGTACATAGAAATCCACCTGATCAAATGCCTTTTGAAAGTCCGTATAAATAGCATCTACTTGCCCTTGTTGATCTAAGGTTTCAGAAACGAATTGGGTAAAGCAGCTTAAATTTGTAAGGGTAGAACGTTTGGCCATAAAACCATGTTGACTTGGTGATATAATACATTTTGTTTGATTGTAAATGTGGCTGCATAATATAGATTGAAATACTTTCGAAAAATTTTTAACACTTTTTAACACAGGGCAGATACGGGCCATCTTCCATATTTTAGGAATATCCGATAACTTCAGTATTAAATTAAATATGTGGAACAAAGGCTTTACAAATATTGCTGCGCAATCCCGAATGATAAAACTGGGCACAAGATCGCCGCCGCACAAAAAGCTATCCTTCAATTTCTTCAGCTGCAGTAGAATATCATCTTCGGATATAAATGACACATATACACAGTCAGTTCTTATAGTCTTATCTGGTTGCGTAATGCAGTAACTATCATCTGATGATATATAAACACTGCTGAAATAGTCCGCAAATGCATTCATGATGCTTTCAGGCGTATTAAGAACATTGTTGTCATAATTCATAAGACCAGGTATTCGTGTATGATTACGCTTACTACTTATGAAACGCCAGAGTTCTTGAGGATTTCTTTTTACATTATTCTCAGCATTACGAATGTAATTGATGTATGCATCATTTATAAGCGATTTACATAAGAAACACAGTTCTTCAAAACGCTGGTAATGGAATTTAGTACCATATTTTTTATATTTTTGTCGTGCGTTATCCTTCTGCCTAAGGTATTGTATTACCTTATTGTCGTACCAAGAAGGATAGATACGTTTAGAATGGGAAAAATTCTTTAGTGGTACTGATTTATCAAAAATATCATAAATAAAACCTATCGATACACGTTTGTACAGAATTTAAACAATATATAGTAGACCAATCAACATCAAAGAATAAGCTATACATTAATTGAAAGTCGGCTTTCTTGAAATTATAGGCTTTAATATGTTGAGATTGTTGAAACTGCACATGGTTCTGTACTATATAATCAAGTCGAATATGAACTGCAGGATGATGCACATCTTCGGCCACTAAACAAGAATCCTCTCGTTCAACAACACAATTAACATTAGATAGTACTAAATCTAATAGTCTATTATGGATATTACGTATGTGATTGTATTGAATTAGATCAAAGAGACTTTGAAAGTTATTTAACATAGTTGTCTTATTATCTATATAATCAAGACTATAGGCAGGAATATTAAAATCTCCCAATATAAGTAGTTTTTTATATGCTATATCATCTACGGTTTCAAATAAAGATAAGAAGTGCTAATATTTATCAAGAGATATTGATGGTGGTACATAAACTACAAAAAGTAAAAATTGGAAGGTTTGTGACAAACGCACATTGCATGCAACAATATCTATATCTGGTATATCGTCTTTGAGAGATTGTAGGTTTATTTCACTCGCAGAGATAACGTTATTAATAGCCAACAATACACCACCTCCCCTTGTTTTTTCGATGGCTTGAAAGTTTCTATCACTTCTAAGTACGGTTAGGAAGTAGCTCACAATTAGAAATTTCTTCAGATATCCATGTTTCCGTTAAACAGATGAAATCAAAGTTACAGGCTGCTACATTATTATAAAATGCATTAACTTTTGAGTTCAGACCTCTGACATTTTGATAAAATATGGAGGCATTCTTGAGCTTGGGTCGGTCATCTAGTTTAAATTTATGATTCTTGGAATACCCCGTATGTATTTAATTCGCAAATTGATTTCACCAGCAGCAATTCTTCTTCTCATTTCCTCTTGGAGCTCTTTGTACATCTGAGACTGCCTAGGTGTTTTATCATATGAGACAAATACGTTATTATTGTATTTTTGTATGCTTCGCAGTTTTTTGGAATCACGTATTAATGAATGGACCATAGATTCATTTTCTAATATAACCTTAACTGGTCTTGGTTTTCCAGTTGGGGAATTATCGTAGCGTCCCAATCTACGAAGTCTAATATTGCCAGTTTCAGTAGAAGATTGAATAGATTTAAGGATTAACGATACTTCAACGTTTTCCGCTGCTGCATGTGCATTGTTTTCCAAAGTTGATACCTGCTCAGGTACCCCAAACATGACAACATTGCATTTCCGAATCTGGCTCTCATTTATTTCATCCACTACTTCCTCAAAATTAAGTTCAGGCTTATGGTTTTTTAATTGTGCATCCATATATTTTTTAAATGCTGTCAATTTTTCGTTGAATTCCTTTTTTAAGGATTCCAATGCTGAAGAGAACTCAGTTTTAATAGTATCAATTAAGGATTTCATATCGCTAAATTGTGACATATTTAAATTGCAGACATTGCACAGAACTTTTATGCAACGTGACTTTGCTCTCGTAACAATAACATCACCCTCAGATAAACTTAATACTTTTAAAACATTTATAGTTTGTACTACCTGTCTACCACTAAACCACAGCATATTTTATATCATTTGAAAGCTAAAAATTATGTCAATATGGCACTGTAATAAAAAATAGGTGTTACTATTTTAAAAAACGAGTACCTGTCATTTGAAAATGAAAAAAAAAGAAAATCTTATTTTCTTTAGTAATTTCAACGCGAAGTACATACATGTTTCTTTCGCCAATGCGTGTAAATGTGAAAAATACGTTTCTTAATTGTTTTCAAAGCTAACTTTGATAGTTGTTACATTTCGACAATTGCTGCGAAGCAGTTTCACTTTAATGGATAAATTTAACAGATACCGCCATCTTTGAGAGAAATTTTAAAAGTTGACCTGCACTAGATGGCAAATTTTTAGAGGAAACAAAATATGAACAGAAATAATACATGTTGTATTAAATTAAATAAAGAAATTATTATTATTATTATTATTATTATTTAAAAATTCAAAATTAACGTCACTTCCGGTTGGACCGGAAGTGCTATAGAAAAGCTGAGTGCACCTGAAGAAGCCCACCAATCACTCATATATACGGCCCGAATTTCAAAGTTTTATTTTAACTAATAAATAAATGGCGGACTGATACATGATCTCGTTGACACCCGGTATAGGTAGTTTTTTATAATAGGTGCTAAATGGTCCACACTACTATCGCTAATTGTACTCTGAACAGGTATGTAGTTTTCAATATTTTTTATAGAATCACGCTAAACTGATATACCTGCATACGTAGTGTAACAAAAATAAGAAATGAGAGCTTGTCTTATAGACTTATAGAGTAGAATCTTTTTAAAATATTTAACTTCATGCAACATTCAACTTTCTTTCTTTTATAGATATGATAACACAACTTGCTACTTTTACTGCGGCTAACATTTTCTCCTCAACTTCAATGGCGACATTAGTTCAACATTTTATTCATCATTCACCTTCTTATCTTTAAAGATTCATCTCGTTTCTCAATAGTACCCAACAAACCATGCTTCCGCATCAGCCATTGGAATGATTTGAGACAGCAGCTTTATAGGAAGTGATCTGTGTCATCATTGGATTAAACTTTTTAAGCTCCACAGTCTGCCAACTTAAAAAGCAGTCGGTGCTTCTAAACTTCAACTATCAGTTATCGCATTGCGTGTTAGCGGCGGTGAATTTCTATCGACAAAATCATATTATTTTTCTTTCATGCCTACGCATTTTGAGTCCATTAAAATATATTACTCTGCGCTGTGCTAAAACTTGATAAAAAACATCCAAGTTGAATAACCACCATGCAATAATATTCTCATCTCCTTTGCAAAATCTACTATTGATGGTAGTGCTACTGGAGAATTTAAAGTAATGGATATATGACGTTTAAAATGCCCTTCATTCTGATTGTAACTTTTTGGTTAGCAACGTCACTGAAATATCATTAAAGTCTGAGCTTGTTGAATCAAACATGATACTGCAAACAGCAAAAGAAGTTTGAAAAACCGTGTCAGTAGAATCACAGAACATTGAAAATAAGAAGAAAGTAGAATTGCTTTCATTATAAAAAGCCATTTTAGAAAAGGCACTAAGCAAGAGGTAGCTTGAGGCGCACGTCATAAACAAGAACTAAAAACCTTAAGCAAACTTCACGAAGCCCAAAAACCAATTCCGAAGTAAAAACTGGAGGCATGTTCACACAGAACATGGTCACTATAAATATAACTCTTTGATTGTGCAAAAGTGCGCTTTTATAAGGCTGATTATTCAAATATATCCCAAAAGCTTACTTATAAGTGGAATTTTTTTTTATTAATTAGAAAAGCTAAGATGCTAAGGAAGCTATATTATCATCCCTAAAATCTTTTTATTTATAATTTATCTTATGTTTTATATAAAATGTCTGTATATAACTTTAAAAACTTACTTCAGAAATCATAAATTTGGTTCCCAGCATTATTTACATAAAATAAAAATTTACACTTTATAATATATGTAGATAGCTGATTAATAATAAACAATAATGCGGCATAATAAGCTAATAAATACATAACAAATCATCCGGTATTACTTAATTAAGCAGGTTTTGGTAGCCGTTGGCTACATTTTGTTGTGCCCACTAACAATTTAAGCGATATATATCATCATGTTTGTGTTTGACTAAAATACTCTGTTTTAGTTTTACTACTACCTCAATCACTTCATTAACCATTAAAACGTTCTTCAATATCCCCAACTCATATTAACATTATTTGACCTAGACGTATATTTATTGTAAATCTAAGTAAGAAAAAGACGAATACAAAAACAGAAATAGGAACAAATTATATAGAAAATGGATCAACAATTTACCACCTATTTACCTATACCATGAAGTATATACTTCAAGTGCATATCTTGGCCTCCGTACGCTTTGCAGGTTTTATAAACAATATAGCTAATTTTCTGTGGAAAATTTTTATCTAAACTTTGCTTAAAGAAGCTATATTTATAATTAGGTAATTGCTCCTAGAGCAAATAGCCATTTTTTTATTTCCTTTAGCTGGAGTCAATCAAATGTAGTCTAATGCTTTATTAAAAAAAACTATTGCAATACATTAAAAAATATTTTAAAACAAAAATCTGCCGACCCTGAAGAAATAGAGAAGGTACGATTTATTCAAAATTTATTCATTTTATGCGCAATATTAGTTTCAATATGGCGCGGAAGAGGAACAATATGTTAATAATATAATTACGTTTATTGCCGACTACAATTAACTAAGTTTTGCAATACTCGAATGTAGACTAATTCTTATATATGTTTAACTTATAATGTAGTAAAAAGAATGACATAAGTATTAAGAAATCATTACATATTCAACGCGCAACGTATTGTTTTGCTCGTTAATTTTATAATCGCCTGCCAAAAAATTTAATGAGGATCCCAAATCATCATATTATGAGTAATATAAATGTAAATAATTATTAGGTTTAAGTCGCAATCGTATATTGTCAGAAACTGAAACACACCGTTCTCAGAATCGTACCTAGCTATTATTTTTCCACATATTAAAATTTAATTATTTGATGAATGTTTTGTTTACATAAAATTTGGCGTTCATAATTAGCTGCATCACACATATCGGATTGCTTAACACGTATCTTCGAAATATTATTTCAGAATAAAATATTTCCCAAATTTAATGATATACCAGAAGCTATGATTATCTTCATTAGTTTTCTTTTCTTTACAATTTGTGTTTCTTTCTAAAGGATTTTTTAAATCTAGGGTGAGAGAGATTCAATGCATTTAGTGCGTTCAGATATATCGTGTAATATGCCAGTTTCAATAAAAACAATCGGCATAAACAACATTTACTTTTAGGAATCGTCGGTCTATAAAATTAGACTAATGTAAATGTCTACTAATATGCACATATTGTTTGAGATTTTGGAATCAATGGAAACTTATTTAACGAGGTTTCGTTATAAATAAATCTATAAACGTAGTTTCATTCCTCGGTGCTTTATCATACTGTACTTAATTTTATATAAAACCTGCTTTTGTTACAGTAATTGTGATTTGAGCAAAGTTTTTGATTCCGTTCAGTAGGTATGCAAACTTTCTTCGTTAACTAAATACATGCAGAATTAGAGGTGTCATAGCCGATTGGTTACTGTCCAACTTCTTAAACAACCCAGCCACAGTTTATTAAAGTTAGTAGCAACTGCAAGCGATAAATTCCAAAATGGTGTTCATTACTGCTGTGGACGAGAAGGTCATGATCCCTGTGAAACATGCCTTGTATCTGCTAGAATACAACCAACCCAACTGTTGCCAATAAAAATGTTTGTGCTTTGAACGAAATAGAGAATACTGGTCCTCATATCATGATAAACTTACCAACTTCAACATCTTAAAACATTTACCAATAATCTTCTCCGACACTTTCAGAACAAATGAGGCGAAATGGAAGGACTTTCATATGGAACAGACGTGTTTACAAATGAAAACAATGTTTTGTTTTGCTGTCCTGTGTGAACATAAAACTGGCGACTGCTAAGTAATTCAATTGCTCATTGATGCACTTGTTGAATGAGTCCGTCTGCTCCGCTGGTCTTCTCTACGAGCCGAATTTGATTCACCTTACCATAGCCTCAGCCCTCTTCTATCTGGGTTTGGACGATCTCGAAACTTGGAAGGTATTACAAATCTTGCGAGCTGCACAGTTATCGTCCTTTGTCTTGACTAAGATTAGTTTGCTTAAGGAAAGTTTATGGTCTCCACTGTTTAGGAAATATATCTATATTGCCTTAATTAAATTTGAAATGAAGGCAGGCAATCAAACCATATATAAACTATTTTGTGAAACGTAATCTATAAACAAGAAACATACATTCACTTGTTTTAATGCAAACTTTTTCAACCAGCCAATAATATTGATATTCTGTTCTTACAGAATCAGAACTTTCTATATCAGAGTTAAAAAAGTTATCGTTTACAACGATAGCTTTTACAAAACGTGACTTCGTCGATTAATAATAGAAAGTTATGGAAACCTACCTATTTCTCTTCCTAATAGAAAGAGTTGTATATGTCGAGGCGATTTATTGCATAAAATTCAGATGTGCATGAACCAAATTGTGGATATGGATGAAATTCTTGATCAGAGTAATAAACTTCGAATATAAGCTTTCGTTCGTTCGTCTTTTGTTTTACAAATGACAGCATTCTGTCATAGATGATTGGAAATAACGTTAAATACCACAAATTTGTTTTTCATTTTTTTAATAGTTATTTATATTTGTTTCAAATGAGATTTAGGTATATCTTTTTTTTTTCATTTAATTAACTATCAGACTGTTAATTTCTAATCCAGATAGGGCAATATTTCTACCTAATATGGATAGAAAATAAATTATTCTTCCAAAAACTTTCCAAGTTCTTTATATTTATTTCCTGAACTTTAATTCAGTGTACAATTTGCGACAATCACTTATCGTTCAGATAAAATCCGCAGCGATTAATCGTTACTCACCTACAACTATAACTTTTACTTCTATAACTGTTCTAAATTTGAAGTATTTGTCATATTTTGTAAGAATGCGAACTTTCCTCAGGCTGACGCTAAACGTGACTCCCATCTTGTCAATGCAACAAAAGAATATTACTTTAGATTACATTTTAGTGCGACAAGTATTACATTTTCAAAGGATGTGGCGTTATTTATACATCATAAGTTACTCCGAGGCATTGTAATTTAAATGTTTAATAACAGAGTAGACAATTTCATTACTTACGATGTTATTATCGGGGTATTGTTAATATCCAACTGATACGGTTTGCATAACAATGAATTGACTTTTCATTGCGTTGTAACTACCTAACCCAATTTGTTTTGTAATAAATACTTATAATTTTACTAAGAATTTCTATATTTATGCATTTTATATAAATTATTTTAACCCACAACTTTAATACAAAGGTTATTGTAATCAATTAAATTACATCCACTTTATACATTTTAAAGTACATTGATAATGAATCGCTGTGTTTTAAAACTATTATAATAAACACAAATTAAATATACAGGGTTAGTCAAAAAATTATAGCAAAATGAAGTCGGTCGTTTTGTCTATAAGCGAACATACTATTTATTAGTCAATATTCAATTCGTCTGAGAATAGAGAACATATGTACTTTGTAATTATTCTTTAAATTTAAAGATAATCATAAGAAAAAGCCATTTCTTTTATTCCCAGACGAAAAAATATATTTTTTCACCTAGAAATCGGGGGAGAAAGAAGCGTGATTACAGTGCTCTCCAAAAACGCGGCGTTTACGTGAACTACAACATGTGACGTATGAAGCCTTGTTTATGTATGTATGTTATCGAAATCAATGGCTTGACTACTTGTGTCGTGTATGCGGACGATTTCTTTTTACTAGAAACACACAATTTAAGAAATATAGTTAGCACTATTTAATTCCATACATGGAACCATAGAATAAGGTTGGAATGAATAAGAATCTTACTTTTTTTAGAAAATTTAAACAAAGTAGGCACCTATTTATACATTTACTCAAATATGGTTGAGCACAGACCTATGTTGATTTTTTTAATTTTATATTATTTTTTTTTCATGTCACTTCACTAACAGCAACAACCGTCTGTAAATTTAATGTAAGCTTAGCAAAGTAACGGGTGCTATTGGTCTTCTCATCAAAACAACCCTATGGTACTACTTACCTACATCATTGATATAATATTATTATTCCAAACTTTAAATTAAGGAATTTACTTACCGAACTGTTTTTATTCCCCGAAGTGCAGAGGCATGATACTGTGCATTGTTCTCAAAGAACACCATCAGTGTTTCCGAGTCAACCTTAAGAAGATTCCGGCTATCTGCTCTAAAGAACTCCATAGTTCCTTTTTTAATTAGCACAATAAATAATTTAATAACAGGTAATAAATGTGAAAAACAAAATTAATACAACGATAAAGCTTTTTCCAATTTTTTTAGAGACAAAAATATTCTTTAATCTCGTTACTCTCGTAAGACAAATGCACTTTTTACATGGTGAATGATATCACCATGTTGTTTTTGTTTAGCGGTTTTCTACGTCACGCGGAGCTCAACCAATCAGCTTGCGTTTGAGTCACGTGACTTATTCCTCGAGCATCTTTCAACTCAAAAAATCTCGAAAACCACAAGTCTTTGCAAAACAAATTCTGTTTCATTTACCGGCGATCTCAATCCTTTATAAAATGTTTAATTCCTGTAAACTTTTTAGAAATCTAGGTTGTCTACTAGGCGCCCTATACACTATTGCTAAACTCAATAACAACCCGTTAATGTATCAATCTTACAAAGATTAGACTAGAAGCAACTGAATCTAACGAAGAATGTATCTACTAATTGAGTAATAAACAATGGGCAACCTAGCAATTAATAAACATAGAGACTGGAAACAAGGAAATGGTACAAGATGACAATAATACATAGACACCAGATATGTTTACCAAGATTTCCTAATAGCAACTGGATATACGTTTTTTTTGAGTTGGACAATATTGATAACTGTAAAGATATTGTATATAGGTATAACATAGAAAACAAGAAAACAACCGGCATTTATGATTTTGATGTAAGAGTTTTAAAACACGTAGCACTAGAGAGAGCAGAGCCATTATTGCATAAATTGATAAGGGGGTATTCCCATAAGAATTAAAACTAGCGAAAGTCATACCCTTATACAAAAAGGACAGAATAAATCATTCTTAAAATTATATGTCAAACGTGTTTGAATATGCCATGAAGATAAGACAACTGTAGCTTTTCGAGAAGACCAAGCTCTTTAGGAATGCTACAGAACCGAAAAATCTACTAAAGGTGCCAAATTAGTACTATAAGGCCTTAGTCAGGGTTTCGACACTGTATGTCATGAGATATTGAATTTTTCTGGCATCAGAGCCAATAGAAACAGGTTAGCATTAGGAACGAAGAAAAAATTATTTAGATATGATAGATGTGATCGAAAATCCAAAAATTTGACACGATAGTCCGCTTTAAATGATACCAAAAATTACCAGACAGAAGAAAATACATCCACATAACATTTATTTGGCACACTTGGTAATTTGAACCAAAACAGCAACGTTGTGAATCTCAGTTGGTTTTCTAAGTCCTCTAACTCTCCGTTTTGTTGATATGGAAACGTAAACCAACACAACTGCGACAGTACACCAAACTCAAGCCCAACCTCCATAAAACAATTGAGTTTAAATTTAAATAAAAGTTTATTAGCTGATCCCAGATACTCTTGATGTTAAAATCGTTCGTCTCCACAATTTTAGGCTAGTTTCAGATTTTTATAAATATCTTACAAACTATAATAGATATAAATTTATTTTTATTATATAATTTA
Source organism: Holotrichia oblita (assembly GCA_023690525.1). Taxonomy (NCBI): domain Eukaryota; kingdom Metazoa; phylum Arthropoda; class Insecta; order Coleoptera; family Scarabaeidae; genus Holotrichia; species Holotrichia oblita. The sequence goes on along the minus strand of CM043017.1, from coordinate 125,331,490 downwards.
CAATAAATTAAAGAATCTAAATAAAAAATAATTATAAAATGCAAGGAATGGCGTGAAGGGCCGTCAAGCTTTCGCAATATGATTCAATTGGATTTATCTGCAATGTCGTTAAAAACTTAGTCTACAAGAGTTACAAAATATCAATGCAATAAAGTATTCTCTTACGAACGACCGACATTATGTATGTACATGCATTTACTTATTAAAATTATGAAAACCGTTTCCGAATAGATAAATCAGCGTTCCTGTACTTTTATGCAACATACTATCTTATGTGTAATTAATAATAATTACCATATCACAATGACTCTAATCTCGAAGAAATAATCCAACTGCAGTCGAGTTGTCTCTTACTGCAATGCAATTATTAAATACCAGTAGCTTGTCAGCAACGTCGACATTAAAAATAGTAGTCGAACAGACATTACAATACTCCCCGTGCAAGAATTACATTCGAACATTTGTTCTAAGGCATGCGGCAACTTTTTCGAAAAAAGAAACCACTTTCTGACCAATATATGTGCAAAGATACAGAGGTAAACACCTAACCGCACGTTGCATAATAAACGATGCTATTAATCTTAGATCCTATACAAGATTATCGTGGTCTCATTTACCTGTCATAATATATCGTGTATGAATCGAGAATCTTCTCTTGAATTCGTTCTTTTGCAATATATCGCGTGCTTCACATTTCGTGTAAATTATTTATCGTATACTTAAGTGTGGTAAATTTTGTTTTAAAGTGTAATATTACGAGGAAGGTTAACAATCACGATCTGTCTATAAAAAAGTCAGCAAAAGTAATGGATAAGGTAATATATTTTATTTCTGAAGTATTTTATCCTTTCTATTTCTTTAATGCGGATTTCTCGTAATTTCCCAGGAAGTATTACATACGATGAGCTCTCATAAAATACAATGCATAATAAAGCTAAAAACCTATAATTTTAATAAAAATTAATGCATTTGTGATGTCTATACACAGATTGATTAACTTCCCTTTTAGTCAACTCATGGATTTTTTACAATGATAGTAAGTTTCAGAAATAATAATGTGTAATAATAAAGATAATTTAACTGCCGCAAGCTTCCATCTTTTATGGATACCGAAAGCAAATACATCATAAATTAGTCAATCTATATATACATGATTTGTGGTGACAAAGAAATACATATATATGTACAAATAAAACTAAATAGCGGAAATATTTTTATCTAGCTCATTTATTGATTAAAAAATAGTAACACATATACTTAGTTATCAAGAAACAATTCAAAAAAAAATAAATTAACACATTCATTTAAAAAACTACAAAATAAATTTATAAAATTGACGAGACTAGCAACAAGTTAAGATGCACATACGTAGATTATATTTTAATACACAGGCACATCATAGGACGTAGGCACCTGCTTTTTCGTTGGATCCCAAATTGAGATGCGATATTCAGATTTGGGCGCACGAGAAAGACATTTAGATTTACATTTTGGCTTTACATTTACATGAGGATCACCAACTAACAATGGAGACGTTTCATAAACTATATCAGGAACAACAATCGGGCTTTCCTTAAATTCGGTATTCACTTCCAATTTTGGCAAGAAATATTCGTTTATAATCTCTTGTTCCACATTGGGACTAAAGTTTGTTGGTTGAAACTGTTCTGGTTGTTTCAAATCCAGCTCTTCTACTGTATCAGTTTTATCAGACGTGATGGAGTCGAATGAAGGAAGTAACGTGAGATGTGCTAATGGGATTTGAGGATTTGTTTCGTCAATTTGCGAAACTTCTTGTGATAAATGTATTGGTTGTGGAGATAATATTGGTTGTTGTACATTTACTGGTTGAAGACCAGGAGATACATTTATTGGTTGAGGTTCATGTATTTGAGGAGACACATTTATAGGTTGAAAAACGTGGATGGGAGGAGATAAATTTGTTGATTGAACATCAGGTATTTGAGAAGGTACATGTATAACTTGAGCTACGGGTTCAGGTATAGGAAGATTACCTTCAATTGGAGTGCTATATATGAAACTATGACTTCCCGGTGCGTTTTGCATGAATCTCTTATCGTAATATATATTGACAACATTAGGATGAGTATCGAATCGATGCGGTCCAAATTGTGAGAAATGATATGGTATTGGACTCACTAAGAAGCGATGATAAATGTGCTTCAATAGATCATAATTATTTATAATGTGAGGATCTAAAATACTATGAAGGGGATCTATATGTTCATTACCTTTAAGTTTATCTACGGAAAGATTTAACTCAGTGTTAGAATTAGTTTCTTTCTTCTTTTCATCTTCATTCTTCGAGCCAACACTTGAATTATTTGTTATGGAACGAGATCCGAAGAGTATTTCTTGTGAGTTTACATCTTTATTACTGTTATTTTTGATTTCCTTCTCATTTTTTAATACATCAGTATTCAGTTTTTCAGGATAGAAAATTTGTTCAGTTTCTTTCTTCGGCAGAATGAAATCGGTATCATTCATCTCTTTGTTGCCTCTTCGCTTATGCCCTTCCGCTATTTCACTGCTGGGAACTGAATAGGTGAATTGAAATTTCTTCGGATTTTTGAACCTTCTTCCAGAAATTCCATTATGCCTAGAGGGAAAATGTTCGTGGATTTGGTCAAAGTTGTGTCCATCATCCAGTAACTGTCGGTTAACTTGAATAACTCTTAAGCCATGTTCCAAATCAGAAATTGGTATATCTTCATCAGCTGGTACTAGAGGTACGTTGAAGATGTTTCCGTCTTTATCTATTTGTTCCAGATCATCGAACTGATACTTCGATTTAATTACGTTGTGATACTTTCGAGCAGATATAAAGTTAACGTGCGATAATCCAAGTAATACAATTAGAATAGAGATCTGAAATTACAAATAAATAAAATTAGTAATAATGAACTGAAAAATATTTTAAAATGATTAATCAAACAAAAGAAAAAACGTCATAAACAGTGGATATTAAAACTCTGGATGTGCTTGGTGCTATTTTTATAATTTCATAACAGATTTCGAAAATTCGCAACTAGGATGATTATTGTATGTACAACAAACAAAATTGTTGATTTGGTGATCATTTTTGTATCGCCGTTCATAATTATACGATTAAGTTTTGAATATAACTCCAATATTGGCAATTTAAACAAACTCAAACTTTGACTCATGACAGCGTCCTCGTTTATTTTAAATCGCATAATGTTCCTGTCATATTAAATATTAAATTAAAAAATAAAGTTTACTGGTGTAGAAAGCATTACGTGGGTTAACTAGAGGAATAGGTATACAATACTTAGACCAAATCAGTTACAAAATATTTTCAAGAACTTTTCCAGCATCTTTTATAAACTACAATAATAATAAACTTTGTATTATATGAATTGTTTAAATAATTCAAATAGAAATATATTGGTACCCTTACAATAACCTTTACTGTACTGGTATTGTACTATTGTATACCTTTTCGAAATAACAAGCATATTCAGTACAATTGTTGGTTCTTATTATCAATCTCATTCTAAAGTAGAGGAATTATTGATGGTAAGAAATAAAAAGTACAAAACATTTCTTAAAAAAATTGCAGCAATATTAATCATAAAATATCTATATAAAAATATTGGTACTTTGTGCAGAATTAAATTAACAAAAAAGAAACATATATACAATAGTAGTCGATGATAAGAGTAGGTACTTACAGCCATGATTAACAATCCAAATCTATCAGGCACTATACTGAACACAAGACGGTTTCTGATGGAATATTTGAGGACTTTCTTTGCAATACCCACCTATTTAATAATACGTTTTAAAGTGCAATTTAATTTGGAAAGCACTGTTTGTCTTGCGATCTTATTCGTAAAATTCTTAATGAAGCTAGTTTTCACTTCCACTGACTAATCAGCTTAATTACCTTTTTTCATTACTCAGAACTCCGAAAACCTTCTAATGTGGATACTTTTAGAACCTTTATTTATATTGTTTATCTTTGTGTTTTTAAAATAGGGTAAATTACATAATTACAATTATATAATTAATATAATTTTATTTTAAACAATTTCGACGTACATAGTTGCATTACAACAATTTTTAATACATTTTATAAATAATTATGTGCATTATTTAATGGGGTACACCATATACAGAGTGTGGTTTCGGTACTGCTGGTGGATATGGAGCTGGTTTATATGGAGGAATCTCATAGGAGTAAGATGTCTTTACAGGTTTTACTGGAATTTCAACCTCCGGTAATCCATAAACGGGTGCTGGAGTAGTGACTGGAACTGGAGCTGGATATGGTTTTGACTCAATTGGAATTTCGTATTTGTATACTGAAACTACAGGCTTAGTTGGAATCTCAACTGTTGGAAGTCCATATACTGGAGCTGGTACTTCTACAGCTGGGTACGGAGCGTCTGCGGCTGGGTACGGAGCTTCTACGGCTGGAATTTCGTAAGAATAAGAGGTCTTGACGGGTTTCAATGGAATCGGAGCTGGATATGGAGCTTCGCCAATTTTCGGTAAACCGTAAACTGGAGCTGGGTTGATTTTAGGAATTTCGTAGAAATATTTAGAAGTTTTGGGCTTAGTTGGTACGCTAACGTGAGGTATCTCAACTGGTGGTCCGTATACGATAGCTGGTTTTGTTGGAGGTAATTCCTTCGGGATGGTATACACGTAAGAAGTAGTAACTGGAGCTGTCTTAGGTATAACGGCTGCTGGGTATGGTTTAGATTCTACAGGTGGTCCGTATACGATAGCTGGTTTTGTTGGAGGTAATTCCTTCGGGATGGTATACACGTAAGAAGTAGTGACTGGAGCTGTCTTAGGTATAACGGCTGCTGGGTATGGTTTAGATTCTACAGGTGGTCCATATACAGGTGCCGGTACAATAATGCTTTTTACTTCTGGTACTGGAGCTGGATACGGAGCAGACGGTAAATCTAAGAAAGGCGCTGACTCAACGGATGTTGGCAACGGATACAATGCTGCGCAAGCAGCCAGAAGAGTGGCGAAAACTGCTACCTTCAACTGAAATCAAGCAATAAAGAATTATTATTATCTTAAATACAATATTTTTATACATACCATGTTTGTGTTTTTACTTTGGAAGTTTTGAATGTGTACTGAATATCGATAGACAAATTTCCTTATTTATATCTCTCCGGCAAAATTATGAAAACAAGTTTATTTCTTTCATATGTGCCTATGGGTGTTTTCAAAGGTTTATTTTCGTTTACAAAGTAATTAAAAACTTCACTTTCTTTGCTCTAATTACATAAAAAATCAATTAAACAATATACGTTCGTGTATTTACCTTAAATGTATAATGTTTTACCAGTTTATGTTATCATTTCCTAGAAATTTGTTTTATTTTCTGTCATATGTATGTATGTATATTAAATGCATATATTTTCTTTATTTACGTATAATAGGCATATACGAAAATAATATTACATAGAGATTCCTCGTATAAAATTCCCACGAACAATTGCATTAAAAAGTACTTTGTATATAGTACTTTGTTGTATTATGTATATTTCAAAAAAATCTGTTTAAAAAAATGACATTTTTATTCTAACTAAATCACAGAAACAAAGAATTTCTGGCTGACTAAGAATCAAATCTACTTTATATAATAAAAGATGAACAGAAAATGTTTTAACGACATATATTAACGCTATCAGAAGTGAAAATTGCTCTAGAGATATGTATAAATTTACTTCATTTTGAATTAGTTTTAATCAAAGTTATTTTAAGGAACCCAACAGTCAAGTAGATATTTTCTTACAATCATCCACAATCTACAAGTTTAGGAAGATATTTGCATATACATACATAAGGTGCTTAGTGAGAATCACCTATTGGAGGTATTATTAAAACGAAATAGAATTTAGAAACCAAAATCTGTGATTGGATTCGGTTTAATATGAGCCATCAGCTGAAAATAGTGAAATAAATTTTACTTTCGACTAACCAAAAGTTGGCATCAACTTATAAATAAGAAAACAAAATACTGATACTGATATAACTTTATGGTAACATGACGTTACATGTAGTTACATGTGCAATTGTTGTTGGTAACATTCTACAGAGCAAGGCGAAATAACGGAGTACTACATAACTAATAAATTATAACCTTTGCTAACTCCAATAATCTTGGTCAAGATAGAAAAGACTTCTAATTCAGTAAGTACTTCTTTATTGATAAATGTTTAAATTTTTCGTTCGTTTCAAACATCATCAAGACATGTTATTAAAAAATACTTATCAATAAGAAAGAAACAATAAAACTATTTTTCATGTTGTACTAACACCGCATAATATTGATGCATATATCGGATGTGGCACGAAGTTTTGTAATGTAAAGTTTTACCTATTAGATCGTCGTTAATGCTGATTTTAAATGTAATATTTTCACTAATGATCTACTTCCGGTACATCAGAAATACATACATACCAACTCGCTTATTTTAAATAGAACATAATATTTTTTATTTTATTTTTAAATTTTCCATCAAATTTTGAGTAAATTTCATTACGTCCTATGCCAAAAATTAATAGTTTTTGAGATATTTCAATTTTTTTAATTTTTCGAGGAAAACAAAGTTCCAAATCAATTACGATATTGCTGCAAAAAAAATAAAATATCAATTTCAACAATTCGAAACAATTATGACTCGCTTATTTCAAATATAACACCCTATATTTTATATCAATTTTTATTTTCAATTTTTATTTTCATTCGATTGATACTAGCATTCCCTATACGTAAACATAACCAATTTTGAAATATTTCGTTATTTTACATAAAACAATAAAACTTAATTTTTCGAAATTAATAAATCGTGAGCCATGACTGTCAAAGATGTGACAACACGATAATAAATTACATTACGCATTCATTAGGTATGTTGAAACATTTAAATACTCGATTGTTTCCACTTTGGTCACTCAGTGCTGATATGGTTGGTACTTCACGACACTTGATTAATTTAAAATGACCGACGTCAAAAAACCTGTCAATAAATCGAAAACAAATAAGCTAAGCACCCCTTTTCAATAAATTGACATAAAAGTAAAGTTAGGTACTTAGGTTAAAATCGTTATAATTATTCACCTGACATTTTAAGGTCATAGCAATCCTTAACCTGATTACAATCTTTTGTAAAATAAATATTTAAGAATATGTAGGTATTTTTAACAGTTCTTTAAAAGTTTGTGTTTTATATCTAGTAATGACAAATTACACTTCAAGTTGTAAGTTAACATACACATAAGTAAGTAAAATATAATACACATTGTCTTGTAATAAATACAATAATTTTTTGTTGATTTTTGTAAAGTTAAATACTCGCATTGTTTGCCCTAATTATTGTCTGGTTTGATATATTTCTCTCACTGTACACGAGAACAACTAACTAAAATGACCGACGTCAAAATAAGTGGCAAGTAACTATGTAAAACAAATAAGCTAAGCACCTTGCTTCAATAAATTGACATATCATTTTAGCATTTTAGGTACGGAGTTAATTAAATCGTTATAACTTATTCACCTTTCATTTTAGGTATAGCAACACTTAATACGGGTTAAAAGAGAATCTTTTGTAGAATCAGAATATCTAAGGAAATATGTACCTTTCCATTTAAAGAAATCTACTTTTCGCAAATTGAACTTATCTATAAGCAACTACGTTTTTAAACACCCTGTATAATGTTACGGAGAAGGACAAATGTTGTGAACTACACAATATCAGCTGTGCGTATGCAAAATTTCATTCGTCTCTTTTACTTCTACGTGACGTAATATCACTATAAAGTAAGATCGGTATCTGTCATTTCTTTTCTTTAATTACGTATAAATCAGAAGAAATGGTATTTAGGTATAGGGTATGATACATAAAATATGTAGAATTTATCGTAGAAGCTGAATTTGTAATTTATTTTATAGCATGCTATTTAAAAGATCGAAGTTGATGCCCACTTCCGGTTAACCGGAAGTGATATTTATTGAAAAATATTTTAACGTGATAGTTCATATTCAACCATATCCAACAGCAAAATTTTGTTTTAAAATTCCGTTCCGTTTGTATAATACTTTTAATAGACCATTCTCACCAATTATTATTATTATTATTATTAATTATTATTATGCCAAATCTTTATTATGAAGTGACCGCGCTCAGTGTTCTAGATCTCGTTCTCCAAAATACTTTGATTAACCAGATTGTTGCTCCAGTACCGGTCACATTATTGTTTATTTGGACGGGATGTCGAATTCATTTACAACTCGATACTCGCAAATACCATCAGAAAAAACGTTGTTGAAGAAGACTGCAGTTATCACCTTATCTTTGTTAGTCATAAAACCAGATTTTTAATCATTGTTTGTATCATGACTACACCGCAAGAATTGCTGTGATACACAAGTGACACGGCTTACGAAGTCACTGCAACTAAGCACCCATCACACAAAAAAATTTAAGTGCCCCTACATGACTTATTGAAATTATGAAAATAAAAATACAAATACTTTTCTAATAATTTCTAATTTAAATAGCCCGGTATATTTTTTATGAATTTTTTAGAACGCTAAACCTACCTATCTACCTAAAATCATCTGTTTTTGAGTTATTCGATTTTTTTTCAAAGTTAATATGAGAGCACAAAATTTTCTTTTGCGGCACAAAAGGGCACAAAATAAGCACACAAAGGTAGCGTATACGAAATTTCGAAATAGGGGTGGCACAATTTTTTTGCGGCACAAAATGATAGCATATACAAAATTTGAGAGTACGGGGAGGCGGGGCTGGGGACATGCACCCGAGTCCGAATACTATAAGAAGTACACATACGTCATCATGCATATAAATAATTATAAATAATAAGTAGTAATAAGTAGTAAATAATATATTGTCTGATAATCAAGTATAGGAAAGTCGGTGTATTGATCGTTCATAAACAATTATACGAATAACATAAATGGTACTTGCAGTATTTGATAACAGTTGTATAAAATTCTATGCAGATAACTAGAAATAGGTTTCACGACCAAGCCGAAAATATGCAATACAAAGGTAGAATTGTGTAGAAGTGCGAGAGATTTTTTTTTATTATTCATGTAACAGAAAATTTACTAGAAAAAGACATTGTACATCTTAAAAAACCCAATAATTTATATTCGGAATTACTCTATACGTACTTATCGAAAGGAAAAAGCCTAAAATTGACAGGAAACTAAATTAAACTACCAAATAACAAGAACAGACGAGTCAATAATAAAATAGGCAGCATTCAACATATCGATTACATATGATTACATATTTCAGTACACTTAAAGGACACAGCAAAATTCAAATATAATGATACAATTTCTCATATAATTAGGTATTCATGCAAAAAAAATTACGAGCGTACGTAGAGCAGGAGAAAAAAGTATCCGAACAGTGCGCGAAAGAAGGAGGCTTCTTACTCAAACCTACGGGAATAGAGTGCATACAAATAATAATTAGTGTATTGATGAAGGGCGTCTTTCTTAAAAATTGAGCGATACTGTACATGATCTAGCGAAACTATTGTTTATTAACCCTAATGACGATATTGATAGTCATTAGAATTGTAAAGAGTACATTTCTATATTTTGTCAACATTCTTCAAGCGTATGAATTCAGCACATATAAATCTGCTTAGTTCACTATACAGTTCAATATTAGAATGAATCTAAAAGCATTGCTTCATGAATGAAAAATGATTACATAACATTACCACACATGTTTAATCAAAGTGTAGAAGGCATTAACATTTCTGTAACACAAAATTTGTAAAAGAATTATTGAATTGAAGTTAGCTTTGGCTGATTAAGCGATCAAATGGCAAAAGCAATTTGGACAACGATAAGGTAATATTGAAAAGATAAATTACGAGTGGTTATCACCAAAAATGAAAGAACGAAACGAAATGTTTGAATTGATTTGAGATAAATATACGAAATATATTCAATGATCGAAGAAGTGCAAGTAATATTGTAATATATGAATATAAGTAAAATATTCTAACGATGGTTCTGCTTTCAATAATTTTTGTTGGTATAATTAAAGATTAAAGGTTATTTTAACGATAAACTAAGCTGATGAACAATCTGCCTATCAGAATAATTCTGTTCCTAAACTGTAGTCATTGTTTCTCGTGCTTCTATCGCGGATATTGGTGTAAAGTTCACACATTTAATATTTCACCCGAACTAACAATCATTTGAGGAAAAAAAGATCTAATATATTGTCTTCATATATTTTAAAAATTATCAGAGATCCTATTGAATATATAAATCGACTTTTATCCCACACATATTCGGATACCTTTTATTACTTACATCTTGTGAACTCGTATGAGTGTTTTGCTGTAATTCATTCTATCTTTAATGTTTTTCAATTTGCGAAAATCTGATACTTATATTTTTATATTTTTAATTAAATTACCTGATTACATTGTTGATATTATACCTTAAATATTTCTGTTTATTGTCTTAATGAAAATGTACATGTATACAGGGTGTGGCGCGAAGAGTTTTGATTAGAAGTTTTTGGGGATGTAGTAATAGGCAAAATTTAAAATTTTATAAGATTACACTATCGATAATGCTGATTTTAAATATAATATTTTCATGAATGATCTACTTCCGGTACACCGGAAGTACATACCAACTCGCTTATTTTAAATAGAACATGGTATTTTTATTTTTTATTTTTCACTTCTCTATCAAAAATTAATATTTTAAATAAATCTTTTAAGAGCTGACACATGTTAGTAAAGTCTTAATTCACTGTGACTAAGTTTGAATCAGTAGCCTTTTGATTACAGGAGTATCGTGATTTATTTGGACTGCGTTTTTCCAGAAATCATTAGTAGGTATCATCAGCTACTTTTGTTTTCTCTGGGTGTCTTTGTGCAAAAATACGCCACGTCCGCTTAATAGTTCTATTACATTCGCCGTAAAATTTGAAAAATCGTCATTTGTAAATGCTAAATTTGCCATTGCTTGCTATAAAACACGAACTTTTAAAGAAAAGTATGAAAACATATCTAATGCACATAGACAATTTACTATTAAGTTGTCACATGTTTGTCAGCCACGGCCTACGCTTTATTAATGTTGAAATATTAAATTTCGTTATTGTTAAGTAAAATAATAAAATGTCTCAAAACCGGTTAGATTTAGGTATAGGGAATGCTAGTATCAATTAAACGAGAATGAAGATAGGAATTGAAAGCTGATATAATATATAGTGTGTTGTATTTGAAATAAGCGAGTTATAATTGTTTGAAATTGTTGGAATTGAGTGGTATGTGGAAAACACCCTATATAAAAAAATTTACATTTCAAAGGACGAGGCACTTTAGTGATGTCTTGCAATTCACCATGTCAAATTTTAAGTCAGTAGCGTGTTTGTTTGCAGCAATATCGTGATTTATTTGGGACTGTGTTTTTCTAGAAAAATTTAAGAAAATTGAAATATCTCAAAAACTATTAATTTTTCGTATAGAACATAGTACATGAAATTTACTCAAAATTTGATAGAGAAGTGAAAAATAAAATAAAAAATACCATGTTCTATTTAATATAAGCGAGTTGGTATGTACTTCCGGTGTACCGGAAGTAGATCATTCATGAAAATATTATATTTAAAATCAGCATTATCGATAGTGTAATCTTATAAAATTTTACATTTCGCCTATTACTACATCCCCAAAAACTTCTAATCAAAACTCTTCGCGCCACACCCTGTATATCTTAGGTTAAAATTTTAATATTAGTCTAATTGAATCTTCATTTTCCGAAAATGACAGCAAGAAATAAATGCAAGTCGTTATTATACAAGACAATATCTTCATATTTTTTTTATTTATATTCTTTTTCTTCTTATTAGTTTTATTATGATTTTTTCCTATTATCTATTTTACGTATTTTTCTATTTTGATTATCAGAATACTATTACATGTTATACGTAACTATTATTATGAAATAAGTACATTTAACAATCTCTTTTGTTTATTTTTTACTGTTACCTTCAATGTAATTTGTCGTATTTTTTAAGAAATCCATCATATTTAGCTATAAAATATATTTTATGTATAATTGTATAATTTCTTTTTAATGAACAAATAAAAAGCTCTTGAGTGTAAAATTAAACCTCACTGCTAAGTCTATCAATGTGACTTTCATATTTTTTCTCTTTTTATTAAATTTATATACTTGAAAGTCGTATAAGCCATCTATATCAAACTTCAAATTAATATCATATATTATCAATTGGAATATACAAATTGCAAATGCATATAACGCATGCAACGGCATTATCCCAAATTCGTAAATTCCTATATTTAAGTACTTTATGAAAGATATCGTATTGTATATTAATGCCAGTGCGACGGATAGACATGTTCGGGTAGCGCGAGGCGGGGCATGCACGTCTATACTATCTTACTCTTGCCATGCGGGGGTATCGTAACTGTCCCAGTTCTTTTTTCTTTGAGTGTACTTCTTAAAGTGTTTGGACTCTACATCGGAACTACTTGTTATGCCAAATGAAAAGCAGTAATTGTGATAATAGACTAATTTCAAATGAATGTATCGACCAAACTATAAATGTTAGATTCCATATGTTATACATTATTGAATTTGGAACTTCACATAGACTTCAGAAATGATATAGACGGTTCTATTAAAATAAATCGATGACGTCATACCAGTCCACTAATGACTTAAATAAAATACGGAATAATATGTACAATTAAAAACAAAAACCAATATGTCAAATTAATTTTCAAAATATTTCATAGTTTGAGAAATAAGGAATAGGTATATTCCATACTTTATGTAATTACACCTCGTATATTACACTAATATGACACGGTTAAAATCTGAAAGCCCTGCATATGGAAAAAGTATAATTGGTTTTCTGCCGTCGATTTTAAAGTAAAAATTTAAATAAACCAGAAAAGCTAACTCTAATATATCATATAGGTATGATAAAATATGACTATACAGTGTCGTGTAAAATCTAAAAATGTAATATACGAGGCA
>CM043017.1:125017298-125317891 GCA_023690525.1 Holotrichia oblita | reverse complement strand
AAAAAAATGACTTTAAATATTACCTTATATATACACTTCGGTTGTAGGACGGAGCGTAGTGCATCAACGGAAATGCGCTTGGATCTGGCAGAGGGATATTTATTAGTGATGTGTAAAACTGCTATTTTTTCATTAGCAGCTACAAACTGCTACTGTTACTTTTTCGTTGGCAGTTTAAAAAACTTGCCATATGGTGCGCTTGTGTTGTGCGAGAGCAAGCCATAAAAAGTAACTTTTCCTCCAAATAAAATACGCTCTCTTTTTAAACGTTTTTATTATTTTTATTCGTACAAGAGCATCTATTTTTCATAATATAGGAAAATCATATCTGGAAAAATTTGTTTTTAATGATTTTGCGCCATAAAATTGCGTAAATATTATTTCGCTGAAATAACAAGCCATTATAGAAATAAAAAAATATTTAACTTCAAATTATTATTAGCGGTGTGAAAATGCAGTGTTCAATTTACTGCCTTTCTACATCATGTCCGTTTTGCGATGACTCAACATTTTTAAATTTTTTTAATAGTTTTGAATATTTGTTGTAGTATTCGTTTTTGTCAAATGTTTATCATTTTTTGGTACATTCTGCAATGCATGTATAGTGATGTGCTTTAGTACTGACTCATTCCTCGAGGGCAGTGGGCTATATATCGTCGTACATAGGGTTATATTTATAAAAGTTTTATGGTACTTTGAGTCAGTACTAGCACATCATTTATTACATCCCCCTATTGAAGATAGGAGATGTAATACGTGTACCTATGAGCTGTTTCTATAGTAATGCATCATAAAGAAGTAGACACTGACACTGTCGATCAATGTGAATCAATAGTCGATATTGAGATTGCGTACATTACGTGTTTATATTATGTTGATACAATGACACTTTTCCCTGCAATGCGATGGCGGAAAAGTGAAAAAGTAAACCGTCGGCGGAAGAAAAAAAAACTTTGCAGCCGACTACTCAGTAGGATGTCAGATTTATTGACGTTTGCCACCCTGCGGCCATCGACCCGTTAGTAGTATTAGTTAGTATAGTATTATACATATTTTCATATTTATTTTAGTCGTGTTATTATAACTGTTAAGTCTGTACCAATTCAAGTTTAGTTAATCTACGTAATTTCAACATCTGTACACCAACTTATTGTATTCAAATAATGTAACTTAAAACATACAAATATTTTACAATTTCCTCTTACAATTTTCTCTTTTGATTTTATGGCTAATGCCGCCACTGCACACATATATTATCTTCATGTTATTAAACTGTCGAACAAAAACGCAGTGTGTGGGCCCCTTTAAAGCAACCTCAGATAATTTGCTCTTTTTTTTATAATTTTATAGGCATACAACGATGCCATATTGAAAATAGAAGTGGTTGTAGAAATCTTGCGTGATGATTTTTTACACTTCCAACATTGAGGTGAGAGTTAACCATTTTTTAAAACGATAATATGTAACAACACACACTTAATTCTGTTTATTTAACCATGTTTCATGAAATAACAAAGTTGTCACTCAATAAAAACTAATGTACTTACATACATACGTAAAACGCCCTCCTCATTTCAACTTTGCTTAAGATCACACCTTAAATTTCCTACTACCGATCAAGCAGAATATTAAAAAAATTAACAAAAAAATGCCTCTTATACAGTCAAGTTTGCGTCTTCTTTTAAAATTTATAATGAAGTATGTATCATTAGGTCTCTAACATGATTTTTATTAGAATAAATTGACCGTAATGCTTAATTTTTCATTCTTTAAATATTGATCTTTCTTCAATAATCCAGTTTACTGTCGTGACATTTTCAATCATTATAGTTTTTGTAATATATTGTATTTCAGTATAATGTATTGTAGTACTTGATTTCAATAAGAGCATATATAAAAAAATATATATGTATTGTTCAGGATTGAATACGTATAATTAATTAATGTGAGAAATGCACTTTATTGACGTCATTATTATACTTTCGTAAGGTGTAGAGTTGAATCAATTTCTTTGTATGACGGTAAGTTGCTATTACCCACTATTACCTACATATGTATTTAATTATGGTAAGTAGCTAATATGAAATAAAAAAAGTGAATAAATATTTATATTAGTATCAACTTACCTTTTTAAAATTGTAAACATAGTTTATATTGAACGTGAATATAGACTGATTAAAAACAAAACTGTGTATAATTAAACCTTTTAGTTTTTATCAAAAGAACAGTTTCCTGTGTTGTGATTTACGATAACCTTTGTAATCGTAAATAATACACGTTGCGTTTTTGTTTATTATTAATTACGAAAAACAAAGAACTATGTATGTATATTAAAGCATTCAAAACGTACAGACCAATGTCTTTTCTGAACATTTTGCCTTCTTATTACTATTTATAACTAACCATTTCCAAATTATAAACAAGTAAAAAAAAAACAGAGATAGAAAATATACTTACACAGCAGTCGTCATCGTAGTATGAAGTATGAATCACTTTACGCATCTTGGATTCGAAGGAAAAATATAACAAAGCACCAGCACGTCAAAGTTTGCATTTGCATCTCTAAAATAACCGAAAAATACTAAAGTTCTAATGTAAAAGTTGTCTATATAGGTATTATAAGAATGTATACGTACCTACATATATTAGTTAACCATTATGCAAAATTTACACGCTATCCGATGGGGAACAGGTTAATTCGTTCTATCTATCGATTAGCTACCACATTGTTAACACATGTTATTCATGCTTCTTCATTAGAACTAATTTGTATCAGTATGTACATTATTACTTATTATTATTTTATAAGAACTTATACGGGGTTTTAAATGATGTGTTTAACATGTTTAATAGATTTTTTATTCATCTTCAGCAGTGATTTTAATTCTATACATTTGAGTATCCATTATAATTTCATTGAAATTGTGAGCTTAGAGTTGTCTCTAGAAAGCTTTAAACTTTTAATTTGACATATGGAAAAATTCAAACTGATTCGTGTTGTAAAAATATGTAACTACAATTATTTTATGTTTTAGATTTTAAATTATATGGCAGACAAAAATAATAAGTCTTTAAGCATTACACAGGTTTTAAATAATATACACTTTTGCTAAAAGAATTTGTTATTCCTAGTTATCTCTGCAGTTATGTCATTCGTTTGATTAATAATGTTTAGTTTTAATCATTTTAATTCTGCAAGGAAAGATTGCGTAAGAATAACCTCTGCTAGATAACGTCGCATTCTTTTAGTTTGTTTTGTATTGTAATGAATATGATGGCTTTAAAACTTGCAAATAATTTCTAAATTCTCATTAATGAATGAGTAATAAAATATACTAGTTCGATATTACTCATTAATTTAACGTAATAATTCTGACGAGTCTTTAAACTTAAAAATGTTTTTAATTTTAATTTACAATTTAATTCATTTTATTTTAAGTTGGTTTTAAATTTCGTTTTACGTCTAAATATGTATAATGACTATAGATAGTAACCCAATGGGACAACCAAGATAGAAAATACCATCACTCTTAACATTTTTTCTGTTCATTTCATTATGCCCTACCAGCACAGCTATTATTTCAGATTGTGTGTATGTATTTTCTAGTTTTTTAAATTAATATATACATTTCAGTTCTTTTCAGAATAATATTCATTTTTAACAAGCTAGGAATACCTACCAGAGTTGGAAATAAAGATTATTGAAATTGAAATTGCAAAGGTGAGCTTTCCAATTGATGGAACTCCAAAACTTATAACACCTAGAATAAAGGTCTCGCAAACAATTTTTAGGAAACATGCACTGTACAATTTTCTTGACACAGTTAAGCCAATGCATTCCAAAAAAAAAAGAAACGGTCGCTCTAATTTTCCTATTTCCTATTTTTCATGAAGCTAGTTGTGACGGCACAATATATTAAAAAAAATTTCAAACTGAATTCCGTAAATTACGCACGAGTATTGAGAGGCAAAGGTAGCTTTGTTCATATAACATTGAAAAACTATTATATTATTAAATATTGATGAAGAACTATTTTAATCATATTAGTAGGTATTGTTTCTACTAAAACAACACTTGAAAGAAAATTATATCCTTGAAAGTCAATTTGAAAATTTTGCAGAAAGATATAGGTACATCGTCATTGCGGCGTAGCACTTTTAAAGCAACACTATAAAACAGAATAAAACAATATTTGAAAATAGTAACCAAAACATGTTTTCATGATTTAGTCGTTGTTCTATATACTCTACAAATCAGCACTTGGTGCTTGGCTTACCTTGTTAGTCACGAACAAAATTAGCTCGGAACTTACAAGCCATAACAACCATAACTGCTCTCCTCGACATTTTGCAGAAAATTTCATGCTCTACAAAAAAGGTAGCTATTACAAATTTTCTTGATATCTTATACGGTTAAAGCTGGTTAAATTGGATTCGCAAAAACAATAGGAAAAATCTTATCGGTTAAAGCTGGATTCGCAAAAACAAGGAAAAATATCGCCAAAAATAACCCTAATTGTCCCTTTCTTTGCAGACGTAGACTTTACGACAGAAGATATCAAAAATCCTTTAAGACTTTTTTGGTAGAGCATGAAATCTTCTCTAAAAAAGTCTGCGAGAGCACTATTCTAACTGTTATAGTTTTTAAGCTATCGAGCTAATTCTGTTCGTGATTAAGCCGAGCCCCGACTATAGTTGCAAGATTTGTTCTCTAATAATAGCTTCATTTACATAGAGAGCCAATTGTAATGGTGCGTTTACACTATTCAAGTGAATTGATCAAGTCAGTTGAATTCAAGTGACTTGAAAGCGAATTGAGCGGTTTAGATATTCAATGGAGGGGTTTAAATATTCAATTCGCTTTCAAGCTAATTGAATTCCACTGACTTGATCAATTCACTTGAATAGTGTAAACGCACCATAAGAGTAGTAAGATAAATTGTAAAGTCTTTAATATACATATATATTTTTTATTTGGTTTGATTTTGACATAACAGTACATATGGGCGAAATGGATCAATATCGTGGTATACAATGTCACGAGATATGAATGTCCTCGACTTCTTTGTTTGTTTTTTTTTACGAAAAAGTTCATATGACGCCTTCGGTCAATGATCAGGAAGTAGCGAATAGAATTTACGCTAATTAATTACTTCACATATGTTGGAACGCGACCTAAATTGAATTCTGAAAAGGCTACAGTTTTGTGTTCAAACCAATGGCTGCCAGTTTCAAAATTCTGATTCCTATTAATGTATTGATATGGGCTATATCATGTTATTGGCAAAACTGCATTTCTTTTAAGCAATTCGTATGGCTTAACTAATGACAATATAACATTTCTGTATTAGGATTATCCGTACTTTTTTGACTACCACACATGTTCGTGCGGTGTTACCTTTTTGCTTTTAAATTTTAAAAAACTAGTATCCAGTACATAGTTTCGTTTCAGTTTAGTGAATTTATTGAGACTATGTATTAAAATATTTCAATCACAATTTAAAGGATTTCAAACTTATTAATAAGCAATATGTTCTCAAAATAGCATTATTCTTATTAAGACATTTTACTTTCCCGCATTTAACCGCCATGAGACTATATAGCAGGATTTGTTAATGTACTCAACACACTTTATACGTCAGCCATAAAAAAATATAAATAATTTTTAATTATGAAACTATTTATAAATAAATCTTTATATTGCTTAAGTAAATATTTGCTTTTGATTGCTTGTTATCTTCTAAGATGCTTCCTCGGGAGCTGTTTTCTTATTGAAGTTATTTGAGTATCTAATCATTAATGACAGC
The DNA here is from genome assembly GCA_023690525.1 of Holotrichia oblita. Classification (NCBI taxonomy): domain Eukaryota; kingdom Metazoa; phylum Arthropoda; class Insecta; order Coleoptera; family Scarabaeidae; genus Holotrichia; species Holotrichia oblita. Next base: position 125,312,084 of record CM043017.1, on the reverse strand, counting down.
AAATTCGAACGTTTTTAAAACGTCATTGACGTTTATATATTTGATTATATTACAAAATTTTATGTCATATTCTATGTTTATTACAATATTACAAAAATGCAAGCTTTTTTCTTTTTATATATTTTTATATTTACACTTACCTTTATCAGTTGTATACAATACAGAAACAAACGTCGTTATTGCAGAAATAAAGTAAAAAAGGAAGAGACAAATATTGTGCAAGAAAATTGTAAAAACTCCTACTGTCAATTTTATAAATTGGAGGAAAGTAATAATCATCTGCCATCCGAACAATGCTCTTTTGATTATGATATGACCTTAGTTATAAATCCTTACACTGATGTTCGTGAAGATCGGACCTTAAAATCAGCATGTTTGAAATGTACAGCGTGTTTAGCTGTAGCTCAAAATCTAAATAGATCATTTACAGAGTATTACTATGAGAAATTAGCAGGTCAAGCACAAAACGAAGATTGTCTTTATCATACTTTGCAGGATTTATGTTTAACTGGATTTAAAAATTATGACTTAAGAGAATATAATGGAACCAAATATATAACCAAAGCTTCAATACATAATAAGCATGTAAATTCAAAAATGGATGGAAAATGGACACAATTTTTGAGGAATTTATGCAAGATGTATATTCACCACATGGATATTCATGATGTTTTTCAGAAATACAAATCTGGAATAATCAACTTTGCACAATATTTATGCAATTCTGATGGTATCTTTAGAGATTGCCATAATCTTGAGATGAAGGAGATGGGTAACATAAATACTAAATCTGACAACAGTGAAGACTATGAATTTGCTGCTAGCATAAGTATAAGTTGTTTTGAATAGAAATTAACAATATACACAGCAATTGTTACTCAATTACATATAGATACACATTAAAGATCAATTATTTAGTAAGCTGTGTAGGTTTCGTAGGTTGTGTAATTGACGGTGCTCTTCCTAAAATTTTGTCTTCTCGCTTTTTCAAGTGCCTTTCATGTCTTCGTTTCATTTCCAAAATTTCTTTCATTTCTTCTTTATCCTCATCCTAAAAAAAGTGTATTATATTCAACAGGTAATTTACTTTTATGAATTGATTATTCCTCACGGATTGATGTAATCGTAAAACTAAGGCTCTCCTTCCGTCGGACATTGGTTGTGAATAAACCATCAATTGTTTTAAGCGTTCTGCTGGACTTACACCTCTTTCAACAACTAAAACAATTCTAGCCCACTGAAAGAATAAACCATCCAATACTTAGTAAGAATCGTCGATATAACCGTTCCAATTCAAGGTTTACGATTCAAATTCAATATGTATACTTAACATTTCTATTTCATTTGATGTTTGACGATTGTAGATATGTCCTACTATCAATAAAAAAACGGCATCTATCCTTCCTTCATGAATATGATAATGTGACAGCTGTGTTTTGCGGAAGAAAAAATTCAATAGTGTTTCAAAGGTTGCCGCACGTTTGACCAAGCGTACTAGATGCAATGTTTATATTTAAGAGAAGGAAACTGCAAATGCGTTAAGCCTTGTAAATGTAAAATATTGTTTCTTGCATGCATCTAAATATCAAATGCTGATAAAGCAATTGTATCTGATAGCCAACGAGCAAATTGCTTCTAGAAACGAAATCCATTTATGTACAGTTTATGCATTAAGTAATGTCTTCCCCTTTGAAGCGCTTATCCAACTTTCTTCCGCCCATGCCTGCTCGGTCGTTTTTGTAAATGCCCCTTGAGATGTATAATTGGGTATTCAGAATATCTCGACCAAACAAAAACGACCGCATCGGGGTGAGCAGAAGAAAGTTTGAATACTCTTCAAAGACTGTAGATATTACTTAATATACAAACTGTACATCTAGGATCTACGATATGGCACTTAACTGTAATTGTTTTCGTGAATGCTACAGGCTTAAAGATGTTTCGCATCTTTGACCTAGTCAATACTGTAATACTGTATAAATGTTTTCTGGCCAGTATGGGGCCGATGTCTCTAAATCGTAATTATGAATCATCATTTGATGCTCTGCGGTAGTCTTGTATTGGTTGAACACATATTCAGATAGCCGATACAACTTTTTACAGCTTGCTACCCCACCATTAACTGCTCTCACCGTCTTATTTGTCGAAGTGATGTTACCTTAACCTGCCCTTTTCTTTTCCTAAATTAAACAGCATTATGTTTCCTGTGGCTATATGAATAGGTTCAGAGTTTTACCAATCTAAACCAAGGTCACACATTTATTTGTCCATGTCATAATTTACTTCAGCATACTCATTTATTTACACCAATAAGCTGTGTTCCAGGAGAGTCAGAAATCGAATCGACATTAACCCTTAAGTGGTCCGGTGAAATGAACATACATTAAAGGTCTAGTGGGGTCCAAGAGAACCCCAAAAGTTTAACATGCTTATTAAAGCAGAGGACACAAAATACAAAAATTTTAGTTTTCAAAATTTAATACTGCACTTTTTTTTACATATTCAAATACACGTATAAGCAATTTTGGCAAAATGAATAGCGGTGGCTGAGATATATATGATTTTTGCATTTTTCGCACACCATTTTGGTCTTTTTGTCTGCCTGTCGTGGACAAACATAGCATCTCGATTTCCTTGTCGGTTCTGTATCCGAAAGTGTCGAAGAAAGGGAAGTCCCACCGTGTTTCACTACAACTTCTCTCAATTCCCGTGCAGAGGTCGAACATCACGACGTTCAATGTGAGGTTTTACCAAAGCCATTCCAAGTTTCTTCAGCAATTGTCTTCTTATTAGTTGATCAGCCGGGTCAATTTTTATATTGCACTATAGAATAATTGCAGCGTTGACGCCTGCTATGTTCAATATGGTATAAAAAATAACCATTGGCCATCTGCGGGTTCAACGCGAAACCGAGTAGTTAGCACATAGTTGATCTAATGCATCTACACCTGCCTTTGTGTTGTTGTAATCTGTAATCATATCTGGCTTCTTACTTTCTTCGTTGATCTTTTGATTACGACCGCACGATGTTTGCGAGGTACGTATGAACAAAGAGTCTTTTCTTGATTGTGTCCAAATAAAGTTGAATCAACAAGACGTTTCCTGTGTGGCTTGAACTCTACCGGAATTTGTGGCTTATTTTGCTTCATAGTGCCTAAAACTGTCAAGTTTTTCTTTTTCATTTCCTCACATAGTTCAAGTGACATGAACCAATTGTCAACCGTAATGTTTCTATTAGTCTTTTGAATTGGTGTAATAAGTTTGAGAACATCTTTTGTTGGAGTTTTATCATTGGTTGTCTCTTTGCCTGTGTAAACAAAAGGCATTACATAAATAGAAAGTGCGGGAATTGCAAAGACGCATTATTTTCAGTCCGTACTTGGCCGGCTTTTTTGGCATATACATGCGAAAACTACACCTACCACGAAATGGGACCAGCATTTCGTCTATGGTAACATTTTGGCTTGGTGTATAATACTTCTGACAATTGGCTATGAAGATATCCCACACTTCTCGAATTGCTGCAAGTTTGCCATTTGCTTTTCTAGCTTCCCTTCTGGCAGCACAATCAAAACGCAAACATGTCAGAATAAACAAAAACCTTTTAAAACTCATTGTTGCCCGAAAAATATCGCGTCCTGTCCCATCATTTGCGAAAAGTCCTTCCACATTTTCATGGTTTGATTTCATTATACCAGAAAGATAAAGCAGACCAATGAAAGCTCTCAACTCCGTCATATCAAGGAGACTTACAGATGCAGGTTGAGGTGCTTTATAGTGGTCCTGCATCTCACTTATGTTATTATTTGTGTTTACCAAAATTATTCGCAAAAAATCTTCAGGAATTAGTAACTGCCACGCAGACAATATATCACACTGCTCAACATTCCTCGCTTCATTTTTAGTGCTTGGAAAACAGATGACTAAATTGTGCATACGTGTCCGAGTCGTTTTGGGACAATGTTTTGACCACTTGTAGCATCGTCTCTTTCCAAAATAAAATTTATCATCGTTATCTTCGTCATCCGAGTCTGAACTAGTACTGCTTTGTATTGAAGCTTCTGATGTTGATTCATGATCACTTTGAACAAATGTATCACTATCAGCATCGCTTTCTTGTTCAGACTCATAAAATGCTGAATCTTCTAAAATGCTTTTCAACTCAGCATCTGTCAAGAACCGCTTTGAAGTTGAAGCCATTCTGTAAAAAATGTGTGTATATAACCTCACATTTCATATATTTCTGTAAATAAAACTTGATATAATGTGCGAAAATTAACTTACGTCAATGGTCTGGTGGGGTCTCTGAAGACCATTTATTTTTTATTTATTTTTGTATAACTTTTCTTCACAGTTTACATACACCAACAGATAGATCGCTATTTGACCGAGGAATACAGAAATTCACACCGCCATCTGTTATATAGAGGATAAATAATTTAAAAAATTGTGCTGTTTGGGGTCCGTCTATACCCCACTGGACCAATTAAGGGTTAAGGATATCAATTTATTGAACTTCATAAATTGGATTATTGCAGGTACTTACGATTATGTGGAAAACATTATGAGCTAGAGTTTCTTTAGCATTACACTTTGAAGTTGAGGATAAATTTTGGCATTGGTTATTTTTTTGCGTGGTGGGTACTTAGTTGCAGTGACTTCGTAAGCTGTATATCAATGTAACTGTCGCGGTATCGTTTTTGTGTATGTATAATTCTGTTGAAATGGCTTTGTGACAGCCACTTTGCTCCCAACAGCGAATGGTAAGTCGATCCGAATTTCAATTCTTCGAAAAATGTCACCGTTTCTCCGGAGAATTGAAACCCTGACAATACTCAGCCGCTGCAGCTATTTACCTATAGGATTTTCTTTTGTTATTCTATAATATGAGAAAAAAAATTAATTTAGATCTAATATTTATGTCTGTTAGCCATTTAAAAAATAGAGTGTTGATTCCACAGTTAAGTGCCACTCTGTATATATCTATAATAATTTTTTTCCAGGAAAAGTAAACGGTACTTCATTAAAATTAATTGACTAGTAGTGGCGATAGATTTAGACTTTTAAAATTTTCAAATAAATGTACTGCTGGTGTAACACTAATTAGTCAGCAAGCAACAAGTACAGGAGATCGATAAGTTCTAGCGGCCTGTCAGAAAGTATCTAGCCTCGAGGCAGTGAACGCTTTTTGTAATAAAACATTGCTTATCTGATTCATATTTATTAGCATTGTTTCTTGCTCATTCACCAAGTCTAGTCAAAACATAGTCGCGTGTCTGGTGTTCGTCTTCCGTAAAATGTATTATAAAACATTAATAATGAAACACCAATTTTTGCAAATGCAAATGTGCATATAAAAAAAATCGTTAAAATCGATGTCTTTGAATTGAAACGGTTGTCTTATCAACAAGATGTTCTAGAAATACCTGTCTTTGCCATTCATTCCTTGTTTCAGCGATTTTCTGATACGTATTACCCATCATGGCAATCAACATGTTTATCAAAAGAATTGCAACAATAGCCATATATACAACGAAAAGAAACTAAAATTATAAATTCAGCAAAAACGACTAGATAATGAAGTTAGTGATCATACTTTTGCGACATACTCGTGTTTAGTTTTCGAGAAAGCCGAATAATAATCACCAAAATTCGTCAGTGACATTAGGAACATTGCCATAATAGATTCCATCGGAGTTGCCATTGGATTTGTTGCTGAATCATCAACATCCTCTGGTGTTAAAGGATTATCAAATGATAAAAAAATTATATAATAAGCTGAAATTAAAATAAGGCTGCAAAAAGTTTCAATAGTATGCTTATTTAGTACCTTGAGAAAATCCCATCACGAACACCAAATAAATAGAAGCAAATCTCAATAAATCTCCCATGACCATTCTATATATCATTACAACGAAAGGTCCAACAGTTTTGAAGCCTCTGCAAGTATAGAATTTTGCAATGGAAGTTTCATTACTGACTTCATTAAATACCGGCAAAAGAAAAGAAAATACGGAGCTGTTGTTAACATGATAACCACAGCAACAATATCTTCAATCTCATCATTGCATGATAAGCGTAATGGAGGTAGATTCAACATAAGTATGCAGGAGAATAGGAACATGACCCTTGATGGTGCTGTCATCTATAAAACCACATACATAATTATCTCCAAGCAAATTTAACTATACTCATCTAGCATACCAAATTCTCGTAAAACATTCGCATTCCTAAAAATTTTGCTTCTCTCACAGCAGCTGCTAGATACAAAAATGCTCCAAAAAACATAGCAACTTCTGCAGCTATTCTAATTTTCGATTGCATATCGTTCATGCGCATTAATCTGCATTTCTCTGTCAAATTGTACCACCATTCTTCAACCATTGTCTCTTCGGTGGGTATGGTGAAATCTACAGTTAGCCACAAAAAATAATTGGTACTATATCAAAGCAATGCTCAATAAATCTTACTTAATAACAATGTGGTCAGTGAAGAAATACTTTCATTCTTTGCAGTATCGTTGAAAGTAAGCGTAAGATTGAGAGAATCTGTGATATTTGAACCTTTTGTGGTTGTATTGGTCGTATTAGTACCATTAGCCAGAACTGCATTGATCGGTGGCCCTGGTCTCAATGTAAAACAAATTAGAGATATGATAAAATAAAATGCAAATGTAAAAAATTGTCTGTAAAACTTCTTCTTGACAAAGGTATTCCATTTGGCGTTTAATAAATCAATAACTACACCATCCATCAATTCTAGATGTTCATCTTTATCCTAAAGATAACGTTTTTAGTATAAATGGGCTGGCGTACACCATGTCCTTCTTACACCGAAAACCACAGAATTCAAAACTGATGTTTTACTTATTTGCCCCGTTTTGATATCAATAGTATCAATTTGAGATAGAGGATAAGCAGCACATGTAATACTCCCTATGTTAAAATTTCAATAAACTTAAATAAAACATTAAATATTGTATCATACCAATTTGCCAATAAATTTCTCTCTCAATGTTTAGAATGTGGAAAAACATGTCAACTCTTGCTAAACTTGCTGCTAAAGTTACTGGAGTCAAACTCATTACATTTCTGATATCCAAGCTTGCACCAACTTCATATGCCATATCGAATGCTTCCTGAAATTTATACAAATCATCTAAAAATATCTCAAAGTAATATCATTATAACAATTTTTTGGTAAATGACCAGCAAATGCAACACTGTGTTTCCATTTGTATCTTGAGCATCAGGATCGGCACCACGAGATAACATTAACCGATAACATTCTTCTTGCCCCAAGCAAGCTGCAAATGATAAAGGATATTCTCCCCAATAGACATAACTGAAAATAAAAGATGTTACTTAATTTCTTGACACATACTATTCAGTAAAAAAAGGAAAAAATGTGAATAAGTTTAAATGGATCATAAGGTTATTAAGGTAGGAACTGACTATATAGCATTATATTTTTCAAAACTAGATTTGTAATAAATAAACTTAATAGTTCTTAGCCTTTTCTGGTTTCTGAAGAAGTTGAATGGTAGTTCTCGATCTGTTACTAATTAGCAGAAAAGATTATATTTTTTTAGTGGTGGATAGTACAGTGGCCTTCAAAGGTATCTGGACAGGACTAGATAGAGAAATACCTTGCGCTCAATACTTTATTCCAAAGAGCAGCAAAGCCAGCTTACTACCTGCTGAGTGTAACCGGAGTTTGTCGCTCTCACAATAACATTGCAATATATACAAATGCATATACTGGGTGAGGCATTAGTGCGTCAAAGCTCAATATTTTAAAATTATTTCATATATACAGGGTGTTTCATATAGCTAGGGTGACCCAAACATACATTTTCTTAAACGGGACACACTATATATTATTTCAAATTTAGATTTAGCATATCTTCCTCAATCCTTCGATATAAGCTCTCATCTCTGCAATAACTTTTTTATATTGTTACAGTTTTATAGCAAAGTTATATTTTGCCAATATTGCGAAAACTGTGTACAGGGCGATTCAAAACACAAATGCATTATTTTCTCATCTTATTTAAATGGAACACCCTGTAGTAAAATTATACTATTTTTATGCTTTCAATTAATGAGTGACGTCATCAAGTGTCAAAATGTAGTGACATTTGTCATTTTTGTTATTATTTATACAGATTATTATTTACACTGGGCATTAATCATACTGGTCATTATTCATACTGGTCGTTATTCATACTGGCCGTTATTCATACTGGTCATTGTCCATACTGGTCATTATTCGTACTGGTTATTATCCATACAGGTCATTATTTATATACATCATTTTAGGTTCGACTGCCCTATTTTAATAATTAATTAAAACGATTACTATCTGATAGATCGTAAGCTAATGATTACCTACCAGTGGGTATGTATCTTGTTACTTGTACAAACGTCAAATGAAAAAAAAAATTAAAAATGTCGGGGTCTCAATCAAGAGGCTGTTGCTCTTCATAATAGATTGAATGATTTACATTTTAATAAAGGAGTCATATATGCAGTATATATTTATGTATTAATTTTTACTAAAATAGACAAGTCGAAAAATATTAATGAAATATACTATTTCACTCACTTAATGCTACAGAAGATTGAATTCCTTAATTCTAATATTTTAATTTATGCCATATCTACGTATATGCGTTTATATAATGCAATCTTATTGTAAGAGCGACTACGGTTACACTCGGCAGGTAGTAAGCTAGTCCTGCGGCTCCTTGGAATAAAGTATTGAGCGCGAGGTATTTCTCTATCTAGTCGTGTCCGGATACCTTTGAAGGTTACTGTACATAATATGTCGAAACATGATATACAAAAATTACACTTCACTCGTCATATTCATCGGATCTCTCGTCAGGAAGCAGTTATAATAGAATTGATAGCTTCCAGTAATTCGTATTACACTTTTGAGTAATTTTGTGGTAGCTGGAGAAAAAAATGCGTTTTGAAATTGTAAAGTTGTTGCTAATAGAATACTAGAGCTTGTTTTCGTTGAAAAAACTCAAGATATTTATGGTTTCTGCAAACTGACCTTGTTCCAGCGCTTTTAACAAAAATAATCCTGGTTTTCCAAATATCATATCGTGACTCTAATACTACAACTAGATAACTCAAAAATCGGTGATTTTTAGATAAGTGTTTGAATCCACTTAATTTCCAACTATCTTTCACGTGCAACAGGTAGATATCTCGCACCCGTTCATTGTACCTCTGTATAAAGGGTGTTAAAAGTAGATATGTTGCAAACAGAGTTGTAGGGTGATACTACAATTAGATATTTCAACATGTCTAGTTAATGCTTGATATACATGTCAATAATATCATGTTATGTTGAGATACCTATTTGTTGCACCTTGTGTAGCATCTACAATGTGATTGTTTTAATTTTACTTGTTTACTGTTTACCACGCGCTTGTATAAAAGATTGAATTTGAAATTAGCCCTGCGGTTTCGTAATAGTATTTTATTGTTTGTGATGTGTAGTAGAGGACAGTTTATGGTTGATCTTTGCAAGAAAAGTACGTATAAAAAAATGCTTTAAACTTGTTATAGTAATTCTTAATTTAATAAGTGAGGTTAGGTGCATGAATGATTCAAAATTTAGTATGTAAGACATCGTTTTCTTTCTATGCGAGTTTTCCGGAACCTGCAGAAAATAAACCAACTCGTGAAGAAACACCACAAATATCAGAGAGCTCAGACTCAATAGATTCAATAGATTGCTCAGAATACAATCCTGTTGACGATCTAGGTTCTTCAGACCACGAAAGTGTCGTTGTAGAAAACAATTTGGAAGCTACAGAAGTATTTCCCAAAGCAACTGATAAATCAAGGAAGCGAGTGCGTAAGGTACATAAATGGAAAAGGAATATAGCGAAATTAAAAAGAGCTCGTGGTGAAGAATATGTTTCTTCAAGAAAAAAACTTGTTCTTGCAGTAACAATAAAACCACCATGTCCTCCGAGTTGTAGATACAAATGTTTTTTGAAAGTGACAGAGGAAGAAAGGCTTAAAATATTTAAAGCATATTGGGCACTTGCAGATTATACTCGACAACGCGACTTTATACATAGTAATACAACTAAGTCAGAAACACATTGGAAAACTAAAGAAAATTCTAAACGTGCGGCAACAATATCATTTTTCTTGACAATTAAAGGAAATAAAGTTAAGGTTTGCAAAACTATGTTCCTTAATACGTTAGGCATTAAAAAGGAGTTGTTGATATAGCTATGAGAAACCGGACATTGGAAAATACAAGTATCGGTGATAGAAGGGGAAGACATGTAAAAAAGGTGGTATCCCAAACGGTTATTGACAATATAAAAAGCCATATTGAAAGCTTTCCCTCTGTATCATCTCACTACTGCAGATCATCTACAAAACGTCTGTACCTTTGTTCAAGCTTGAATATTACCATGATGTACAAACTATATTGTGAATTACGCGAAGAGAGAAATGAAGAAAAGGCAAAAGAGGCAATGTACAGAAAAATCTTTAATGAAAACTACAATCTTGGATTTCATCGTCCACGCAAAGATCAATGCCGTGTATGTATGAATTTCCAAAATGCTTCTGATAAGCTGAAGAAATCTTTAGAAGATGATTATAAAAGCCATCTCGCATTAAAGGATTTAGCCAGGGCTGAAAAACGAAAGGATAAGGAGAAAGCCGCTGAGTCTAACGGAGAATACATCAGTGCTAACTTTGACTTACAGCAAGTACTGCTTGTTCCTACAGATCCCACAAACAATGGCTTTTTTTACAAACGTAGACTTGCTACTTATAATTTTATTATTTATAATGTAATTAGTAAACAAGGAGACTGTTTCATGTGGCCTGAAACGCAAGGCAAGAGAGGTAGTTGTGAAATTGGAAGTTGTGTTCATAAATATTTAAGAAGTTTACCTATTAATACAAAAGAGGTGAGCTTTTTTAGCGATCGTTGTGGGGGTCAAAATCTGAATAAATTTATGGCCGCTATGTTGCTAATAGCGGTACAAGAGATTGAGAATATAGAAACCATAAATTTAAAGTTTTTGGTTAGTGGACACAGTGAAATGGAATGTGACTCCATGCATTCAGCGATTGACAGAGAGTTTAAAAGAGTTGGAAAAGCTTTATGGCCTGCCGACTGGCAAACTATAGCTAAAAGCGCTAGACGGAAAGGAGATAAGCCTTACATAGTTCATCAGTTAAAAATAAACCAAATAAATGATTACAAAGAATTTGTGAAGCAGAAGATGTGCTTCAGAAAAAAAGATGAAAAAGGATTAGAAGTAAATTGGCAGAAAATGTGTTGGTTGCGATTCAGAAGTACTCAGCCTTTTATCATGGAATTTAAACAAAGTTTTAATGAGGAATTCAGACTTCTCAATGTTAACAAAACTAATCGTCGTAATTCCCAACCCGCATCCCATTTACAGCCTCTATACAAAGATCCCAATATTCCTATTTCAGAGGAGAAGTATAAATCTTTGATTTCATTATTTACATTAAAACCCCAGTCGCTCGATGACTTGTATAAGCCATTTTACTATAATTTACCTCATACTGGCAGCGTACAAGACACTATTTCAGATAGCGAAGATGAAGAAACTCAAGACTGAAGAGACTCAAAGCAGGTAGAGGCATTTGCTTAGCTATACTTATTTTTGGCTGTATTTCTTAGGTTTATGTTTATATGGCTGTTATCTATATTAGTTTATAGTACGATACAAGCAAGGAATGGATATACTGATTGTTTCTATTTTTTGATGAGTAAATTTGTTATGTTGTGATTATTTAATTATCTTATCTATATGTTAGTGTATAAATAAAAAACTAAAGCAATAGCATTTGATTCCGACTTCTAAGCACTCCTGAAATATTCAACCTCAATTATCTCAAAACTAATAAATTAGAGTTACCTAGTTGTAGTATTAAGGCCACGATATGGTTTTAGCAAAATAGAGCGCGCTACACTATGCGTGGTCTGACATTCTTTTGACAACTATTGGTCGACCAGAATGCCGTGGCACTTATGACGTGTTATGCGCATATAGATGGAGCGTATACGACGATATAACAAGCGCGAATGAGCGGTCTCGGCACCTGTCTGACTTAAGCGCAACTACCACGGGATTCTGGTCGACGTATACTTTCCTAGGAGGTGGATTGGTAAGGAAGAACCGATAGAATGACCCACACAGTCGACAAATGTTATACTTCTACATTTATATAGGGTTATTTAAAGTAAACAACCACGTCGACAGACGTAAATGTGGCCATCATATAACAATATAATATCACAGAGATGAAATGCGCAGAATTTGCATAAAAATGATGCATAATGTTTAGGAAGAATTTCTAAACACGCTTTACATGTCATCGAAAATGTCGGTGAATGGTAGTAGGGTAGTAGTCTAGTACAATAGTTTTAAATCATACATTTTTTACCTACAAAAAATATGCGGTTGCTGCTGAGTCCAGCGAGTTATGTGAAAATCTATCACTCAACACACAATCCGCGTATCTCTAAAAATTCATAACTTCGAAACTGTTGTAGATAATCAACATCAATTTTAAACGAAACTAATACAATAGCCAATCAGTGTATTTAGACTGTACAATATGTTACGTCAAGAAGACGTTATTATACATTTGACATATTTACTTAAAAAATTATCTGTAGGTTGCACAGCGACGCTGTAGGTTGCATAGCGACGAAGACGAGTGCCAATTCGACAAGCATTTAAATCACGACAGCCCGTAGGGCTGGAGTGGTTTAATTGGCAAATTGACACGAGTCGAAGGACTCGGACTTGGAATTAATACATTATGAGTTGTATAATTAGTCATAATATCACAAGAGCATAGAAAATAATCGATTATATTTCCGAGTCACGAGACGTATTCTGCGAAACACCACGAGAGCGCAGCACGAGTGGTGTTTTAAGGATATATGTCGAGTGAAGAGGATATATAATGATTATTTTCGTTTGCTCGAGTGGTATTCGTTACGATTATATAAAGAATTAACTAACGAAATTCAAAATACTTGCTAATTGTTCGTCAGAAGTTTGAGCACAAAGTTTATATAATTTCGCTGTTCACAAAATTCGGTGAACTGTTTCCAAACATACTAGTGTTTTAACGGTATTTTCGGTGTCAACTCTTCAATTTCTTTAACTATTTCGGTCCCCGAGCTTATACCAAAGCGTTGCATGTCGAAAAAGTTAAAAAAGACATTATGAAAATTGCTGAATATACATATTTTTGACGTTTATCAACAAACTTCAAAATACTTGTTACCATGACAAAAGTCATATTTTTGGAGGAAGCGAAACACCAAAACGGTTATATCACGTCGTCAAGAGTATATTCACTTATCAATACATGGTAACTATGTAAAATTCGTAATTGCTATTGGCTAAATTTCAAATGAGTTATATAATCGCTGTAATTTCGAGTTGCTTCAGTAATACGCGAATCTGATTGGTTTATATTTGTATGTGTAAAATAATCAAAATACGTTTTCAAAACGTTTCAGATTTTATTCTGTTTACCGGATGTTCTAGTAAAATTTATGCCAATAAATTCTGATCAACAATTTTTTTTTTAAGAAAGCCGAATAAAAAAGACCTGTTTGAATAACATATGACCTTACGAACCATTTAAAAAAGGAATGTAAATATATAATTGTTTATACTATTTCAAATAGATTACCCATCATAATTTGTAATTGGATAAACATTAACCCATTCGTGATCTAAAGAGTCTGATCTTGAAGATTTCTGATCTTCAGGACACATGAAATTACCAAAACATCGCTCTTGAATGTTCACTCCAGCGTCCAAAAGAAACCTCACCATAGAAGGATCTTCATTTACAATAGCGATGTGTAATACATTTTCTCCTGATGAAATTTAGAACTTGAGAATCAATCACACAATAGCAAATCTACATATTATATATTATTTACCATAATATTCGTCAGACATATAGATATCGTTAATTAATTTTGGATAAAATCTTAACAATCTTTTCGCGATATCTGCGTGAATAGATGTAGCGTTCAATAAGCATAAATGTAGAAGTGCTTCGCCTACAGCTCCTCGTTCTTTTATTCTCCAACAAACAAATCTGTATAAATGCGGGTCTGTAATGAATATTCTTAAATTGTAACCATGTCATCAGAATAACTACGAAGCCCGTTCCATCTCAGTTAGCCCAAGTAATAAAATCATCCCGGATTATTTAACAGTAAGTACATATTTAATAATATGCAATATACATATAACATAAACTTTGATGTTATAATGTTTGTTGTTTGATTCATCTATAAAATTTTCCTACATTGACGAAATCAAATTCGAATGGATATTGAATATTCATTACAATTATAAAATATCTTCAGTTCACAGTTTCGTGAATCAATGCCCTTGGGAATATATATTTTCCTGATTTTAAGAAAATAAAATAAGTAATAAAAAAAGATCTTTTTCAAACTGACAATAATCTTGTCTTACGCCAATAAAAATCTGTTGTTTGAGTCACTTCAGCAGTTGCATGCAATAAAATGGAGCAATGAAAGGGGATTTGAACTGAATGTTGAAAATAGTAAATGTTTTTTTTTTGGAAAAAACGTGTTATTCCTTCTCGACTGTCTCAAGAGAAAGGTTAAAACTCTAAGAAAAGTTCATTTTACTAAAGTAGTTGTAGAGACAACTAAATACAATATAAATTTGGTATGAAGTGGCTTTATTGGTCATGAATGAATATTAGTCCTCAAGACAAGATTTTCTGGTTTAACAGAACGACACCACATGCCACATTTCAAACACTCTTAGAATGGATGGAAAACAACAGTATAACAATCATAAATAGGTTTTACAATGAAATGGATAGGTTTCAAGTAGTTTCGATTATTCTCCAATGAGACTTTCTGATGTGAGATGAAAAAGGTGTAACGGAAACATTCCGTTGAAACAATTCCTGGACGAAAGCAAATAATTGGAAGCAAAATTTGGTATACCCCGTAGAATTTGTATGTTGTAAAAAATAAAGGCTCTGTTATCCATGCAATAGTAAACATCAAAATAATTTCTTTGTTAATTTTACATCGGAAATGGTTCATATCCAGGCTTATAACCAATGATGAAAATTCGTTTTATGGTTGTGATCCAGAAACTAAGCAGCAGTTGTCACAGTGGAAAAGTCCTGTATCACTGGACCGAAAAAAGTACCGCAGGTCACAGTAAGTGCAACAAACAAAACATCGACGGCATTGATGTTCACCGCAAGTTCGTGCCAGTGTTACCGTAACGTTTTGAAGTGACTGAGAGCTAATGTGCGTTGAAAAAGGCTCACATTGTGGACAAACAAAAACTAGCTATTGCATCACGACAATGCACCTACTCACGCACCCATATAAAAACAGTATTTGACCAAAAACAAGGTAACCATCACACCACGTTCTCTATATTCGTCAGATTTAGCCCACTGTGATTTTATTTTGTCTCTGAAAATGAAATTCATATAAAAGGACACTGTTTTGACACTAAAAGACATTCAGAAAAACCACAGCCGGTGCTAAAAAATGCCGGATTCGTTGCAGGGTGTGTACCTACTTTAAAAGAGATAGGAGCCCATTAATGCAAAAAACTATACTAGAACTGATCCGGGAATATTCTGGTACCAGTTCATATTATATTTCACATTTGTCTTTATTTTGAGTGCGTTATCGATTTTAATCACTTTGTAGGTATTTATTTTAATTAACAATAAATAAAATTGTTTGAAGTGCAAGTTATATTGTTACTTTCAAAAAAAACTTTTACAGTGAGCCAACTGTTACAGGGTGGGACTCGTATTTTGTACCAATTACTTCTTTGATATTCTTCCTCTGATACATTAATATTTTCATCGTCTATTTCGAAATCCTCTGGGTTTTCCATCACTTTTAATTGTGGCAACTGAATTTATATTTTATTAATATGAAATGAAAGTAATCCCGTAAGAAATACCTACCCATTTGTGTCTAGGCCGATCTTTATTTCGTAATAAAACTAATTGTGAAATTGGAATATACATTCCTTGTCCTTTATTATATAAAAAGGGTTCAATCTGGAAGGATAGTAGATAAAATTAATTATTAAACAGATTGTAGCGATTTGGAAACTCACTTTGGATTTAATTGCATGATCAATTTCAGCGTATTGTTTATTTTGAGCAGCTCTTTTCATTAATTCAACTAATAATCCTCCACCTGAAATAAAATTATAAGCAATAATTATATATTTTTTTAACTTTTATCAGTAAAATGTCTGCGTTTTATTAGGTTTGTTCGATTTGGACATTTGCGTCTTACAGCAAGCGACAAATATTTTGAAGCTGCGTTTAGTTTTTAAACACCAGTTGCAGAGTAAACGCGACGTTTTAACGCTGCTGCAATAGACTCCAAAATGTTTTAGAGACCGTTTGATTTGCGTTATTGCATGAACAGTAACAATCTAGTTTATTTTCGCATACAAGATTGGAGGAGAGTGACTTATACATAAAAATTAATACATATCTAGGTAGATAAATATACAGTATAGAATTTTCCATCTAGATTATTTGTATCATATTTATTATAATTATTATTATTATTATATTTATATTGTATATTTATATTATTATTATTATATTTGTATAATTACTATTTCCATTTTGTTCTTCATTTGCGTCATTCATGCAACTCATAACAGTCGTCAGACTCAACATATACAGATAAATTGGCCTAACCAGTCCTAACTGAATAGAAACGGTGCTAATTAACTTGGTACGATATACGGTACACAACAACGGACCATATATTTGAAAATGTAAGGTTAGTGAAAGGATTGTTTATCCTACTCTTTTTTCCGAGCTACCTATCTCTTTTCTTACAGCGAAAATCTGCTCATGGAGTGGATTAAAAATTATTGACGCTAGAGTGTATTAGCGTCAAACTGCAAAACTTGATATTTCTAATCGAACAGCTTCCTCGCCGCATAAAATTAACGCGAATCAAACCGAACAGCAACGTTGCAAGTGCGCATGAGCGTGCGTTAAATTGTTTACTGCCGAAGCCAAATCGAACAAACCTAATATATATTTCTATCGCGCCAACAAGAAACTGTTAAACCAATTTCTATTCAATTCCAGGAGCCCGGTTCACGCGGGCAAAAATAAAAAGTGAGACATACTATATAACAGAAATGAATTGTGTGCAATTTGAATTTACAATATCGCATGTTAGAATGGGTTTTCATAGTACGACCTTTTGCGACGGTCATTTTAGTTTTGCTTTTTTATTGGTTGACGGCATAAAAGGCGATCAAGGCTATACGGTTGATGGAGAATGACGGGAGATTTCTTTCAAATGGTATTTTTTGTTGAAATTTGGATACAAGATTAAAAAAGAAAATCAAAAACAATTGATAAAAGGAGATGACAGTAGCCACGCTGTTGTAGATTGAACATGACTAATTTCGACCAATCCCTCACTTACTGCTCAACCTAATATTTTGCGGTATGGTGATATTTGAAGTTAGAGAGCACGAATATCAAAACATATCCAATACATTTTTATAATGCTATGGACAGAGGCAGGATTATGAACACTATACGACACGTTATTACGGGAAAAAATGAAATGGAGACATAGTTAAACTATTATAATTAAGAGAGATTGATGGATTGAATCGTATCTGAGAGATGTGCCACAGACAATTAGAAATGTGTATGAAATTGCATTTTTCGAAAATGTGGTGTATCATGCTGTAAGCAGCAAAGCACTGAAAAACAGCCATAAAACTGCAGTAGTTAAAATATAAACAGAAATTCCTTTTTTGCTATATTTGGCAACAGCGCTCCATTCTGTTTCATACTGTAATTACGTGAAAACGTCACAATATAAAAACCAAAATCATAGTATGTTGTTGCCTACTAAAGGGCAACAGCGCTTCTAGATGCTTGATCTATTTTAATTGCATTCGTTCGCAGAGTGATTTCCAACAATATACCATGAGCACATACATATATAGGCATGTTTTAGTTTTTATACTGTAACCATGTGTTACGTAAAGGCGCCTATACATGTTGGCCGAGCGTTGCTGAGTGATGGCCAACGCCAACGTGTAGATAGCCTATTTGCCTTGCCTTGTCATCGCTCGCCTAGTTGGCCGAATGAAGCCAAGCGCCAACATGTGTAGAGCTCATTTGTCGTCACTTGTCTTTGCTCGCCGTCGCTCGTGATTACTTGCCTCACTTCGGACCGGTGTCGGTTTTTATGCACAAATCAATCACTCGTCTGCGCTCGGCCAATAGCGTCCACACGTTTGTCTGCCCGCCATTCCACGGTTGACATCATTGCTGTCAGATGTGTATAATTTCATAATGTCGCTCACAACAAATGAAGATATTTTTAATTTTTTGGAGTAGGTATTCTGCTACTTCATTGTCGACGACCATAGTCTCTCAGTGCACAATGAACACTGACAGTGGCCAACGTGTGGACAACTCTACCAGCACTAGTTTACATTTGGCCGCTTGCATTGGCGTTCGACGAACTTGTCGAACGTGTGGACATTCGCACTTGCCGTGTACCTATTTGCCGGCGTTTGCGTTGGCCTACTCTCGGCCAACATGTATAGGAAACTTAAGGAAGGACTACAACTGCCATTCATCAGTTGTTACCCCAGGGCTAAAGCCGTGGTGTGTTTATATTAAATCAATTTATATTATATACATAGATGATAATATATATACAAATATCTTGCATATTATATAATAAACTAAAAAACAAATGCAACATACAGCAACACATGTGAAGTAGAAAACACTCCAAATATGTATTTACAGAAATAATAAATTTCATGTCAAATTCACATCGTTGCCTAATGTTCGCCTGTAATTTCATTTTAAATTTTAAATAAAA
Source organism: Holotrichia oblita (assembly GCA_023690525.1). Lineage (NCBI taxonomy): Eukaryota > Metazoa > Arthropoda > Insecta > Coleoptera > Scarabaeidae > Holotrichia > Holotrichia oblita. The sequence goes on along the minus strand of CM043017.1, from coordinate 125,293,109 downwards.
TACGTGACTTTAAATAACTTTTTTATCGATTTATAAACTAAAAAGTGCAAATTTTTCATGTCTTAGGTATATAGTATATAATGAGGAGTACAAAATTGCTTTCTGAAGCTATGTACTTTTCTTTGTTTTTTTTGTTCAATTCCTATTTTTCAAAATCTAGATTTGAAGAAAGAGATAGATTATTCTAAAGCAAGCATCTGCATAGAAGTAAAATAAACAGTTGAATAAACTGGGTCAAATGATAGTACTGGACTTCTACTCTTACATTCTCCATCTGTCCATTTGTCGGGCTCGTGGCCTAGTGGCTTGCATACTTGCCTCGTAGTTCGGCAGTACCGGGTTCGAACCCTCCCCCGAACTTCGTGTTACCTATTCGTAGTTTCCGCATACCCCACAACCGTATCGTTAATATACTCCAAAAATTAAGCTAGTTTCTATCTTTCCTTTTTTAAGACCTTTCTTATGGAGAATGACATTTTCTACAATTAGTCCGTGAGAGCACTATTCTGTTATAGTTTTCAAGTTACTTTAGAAAAGTGCGACAAAGGTTAATTTTGTCTGTGATTAAACCGATGACCGACGCCGCGCCGGATCTACATTTTTACTGCATATCAGTCTGTTGTAAGAGATATGAGTGAAGACCGCAAGTGTGGTCCGGTAGCAGGGGCGTAACTACATCGGCTTTACCGAAATAAAAATGGGCGTTATTAAGATAAACAAACACGTTGAAGCATTTTCACGAACTTTCGACATTTTAAATGCGTTGCAACCGAATTATAGGTACTCGTACTTGCAATGCATGATCATGCAACAATACCGTACGATGAAAAACTACATATTTTACTACATACATACTCGTACGATAGCCGCGCGTTGTTAACGCTGCCGATGTACTGCCGCTGGAATCGAACCAATTCTTGCGGTCTTTAGACGTGAGGTTCAAATGTCAAAGTTTTTCGGGTCAGTATAGTAATTATTCAAATATTTATTTTTATTTTTTGTTAATATTTGAGTGAACACTGGTTTTTTGCAACATTATAATTTTTTTCTCGCCTTTTTTAATTATATTATACATGTGTATTAAAAAAATGGTTTCGGTTAAAAAACAATTGAGTTATTTGTTTCAATTTATACAAAAATAGATTTAATATATCTATTTTTAATAGATTAACATAAATGGAAGAAATAGGATAGCAATCAATTTTTTTTGATAAAATTTGACCCAACTTACTGCTTACTAAAAGTCCATACGAAGAGCAAAATTTTGTATAGGTACCTACTGTTGGCAAAACTATTAACGCGATTACTAATACAGTTATTTCAAGGTTTAACAATATGTTACATGGAATTTAGCATTTGAAAGAATAATTGCAATTAGTTCAATTTCCTATCATGATTATACCTATACCGATAAGAAATGAAAAATAACGTTATGAACGTTACGGATGTTATGTTGAAATGGCCAGAAAGCGATAAAGCGGTGATCACACACAGTTAATTCATGTCTTCATGATATAAAGTACAACAGAATTATGATTTTGCGACTCGGAACTCGCTTCAATCACATAAATAATTATTTTAATTAAACAGAAATTGTAAAGTAATTAGAAAGTTAGCAATTAATATTTGTTAATTAACTGTACTCAAATTTTTCTACGAGAAAAGTACAACCAAAAATATAAATAGCGCAAAAAAAATTGTGAAGCACATTTTTATTTATGAATCCTTAACTTGACTATTTTTGAAATTATAAACTATAAATAATAATCGTATACTTTTACCTACCTTTCAAATCACATAACTTGTAAATAGCCAGCATAGACGCACCTGCTTGTTTTTTAACACCACTTGTAACATTGCTCTCCGTATTACCCATTTTGTAGATTTTGTTTTACAGCTTCTCGTTTTAAGATATTACCTATATTTTATAAGAAATGTGTTAGGTGAAATTGTAACAGATACGATACCTGCAAAGATGTTGTGCAGTGTTTTATCAATAATAAAGTTTAATCAATAATTCTCTACTAGCAAAACAAAAAACATTTTATTTATAATACGGGCACGACATATAGATAAAAATATTTTTTTACAGTATATATGGGTAAAAATATCAAGCATTCATTTCTTTCTGCTACCTTTTCCTTTACTTCCACTACTACCTTTTTTGGAGGTGCCAGCTTCAGGTTTATCAACTTTTGCTTTAGTTGGTTTTTTCTTCGCCTAAAACAGATATTTTTGGGATTAAATGTATTAAAAAATTTCATTCTACCTAGTTTTACTTTTATCATAGCGTCTTTCGTAACGTCATCATCATCTTCAGGAGATGAATCAATTTCTTCATCTTCATACGGGTTATCGTCTGTAGCAATATGAGTTTTTTCCGAATAGCAGCTGAGGATACTGAATATGGCAATTTTGCGTTGTCTTTGTTGTATGCCCTTGTAAATGCCGCTTTTACCTAAATAGTGTTTGTATTTTAGTACTAAACAGTCGAAATGATTTGTATAGTCTGTCTTTACCTTACTATCAACCATAGCCATTGGATCTTTTTGTCTACTCCAGTGCGACACTTCCATGATACTATCTAAATCTTCCCTTAATAAATTATAAGAATGCATTACCTCCATCGCTTTTTCAATACCACCTACTCCATCATTCGCTAACGGTTTAATTATGGCATTTCTCAAGTGATAAATATAATCTAAATTAACAGATTTTCGACTTCCCGATGTACTAAAAATATTTATAATTTAAAGAATTAAAGACAAACAAATTTATCTCTTACCTAATTCTCATGTGAGCCTGCAACTCACTAATCAATCTTTTAAATTTATTTTTCTTTGAATTCTTGCCCAACCAAGAAGGAAGTTAATTTGACCTTTTATATAACCTTCCATGTAATGACCGGGAAGGACAGACGAATGTATTGCTTGAACTTCCAAGAGTGACCAATTATTAGAGCTGCGCATCTTTTTATCTACAATATCGCTTTTACTTATGCAGTCAGCAGTTTGTGCAGCTCTTTGTAAAATTAATGGCCTAAAATAAAATTTTATATTATCTGTTCAGTGTAAATAAAAAAAAAAATCTTTTTACTTCGGACAATCTGGATGTACTTGTAAATAATTTTCTTGTACAAATAATGGTCCAATACTGTAGTCGTAGAAAAATAATCTGAATTTATCGCCGACAGTCATATGTTCATGCTCATCTTTTGAGAATACTTTTCGAATGACTTCCCATGGACCTAAAATAGTATCCTTTTTCGCTAATTTTGCTTCTTTTTCGGCTTCTTCTACTGACAAAGCTATATTGTTAACAGTCCACATCGATAAATGATTTAGTGTTTGTCTAACATCTAATCCGGTTCCACTGATGATTTGACTTAATGCATCAGGCTTGATTTTTAAATTTTCTTTAAAGCAAACACTCATCATAGCTCCCTAAAATTAATGAAATTAAAGACAAAATGTTTCGAAATGGATTCTAAATACACACTCTGATTTGCTCTAAACGAGGTCTTGAAAATCTTAGGTCAAAACAGTAATTTGCCAATGATCTAACTTTAGTATGATTTCTATCATTACACATGCATATAATAGGAACATTTGTATTTTTTATCAATAGTATTAATTCCTGCATTCCACCGCGATCCTCATTTCCAGCCATTCCATCAACTTCGTCCATTAATAGTACATGTTTTTTAGTTGGTGCTGAACCGTCTATATTAAAGCAAAAATTCCATTAAAAATATTGTTTGTATCGAAGTAACATAATTATAAAGCACCTTTCACAAATCCAGCTAAAGAATTTGTACTTAAAAGTTGAGACACTTCTTCATGAAGCAATCTTTTGCTTCGAGTATCCGAGGCATTAAATTCAACGATATCAAATCCAAGTTCTTTGGCAACTAATGTGGCTGTGGTGGTTTTACCTAAAAGAGAAACACTTTAGATATGTCTTAATTAATGATTGAATGAACTAAATACTTGTTTATATAGGGTTGATGTGAAAGATGGAGTTGAACCTGTATTTTTTAAATAGTTATCTATTAATTATCAATATAAGCTCAAATACAAATTTAAATCAAAAAGTGAAAAAGCAAAAATGTACCGTTAGTGAGCAATAATAATAATCATTTTGCGATTCATAATTATGATTGGATAGTAGAATTGTGGGAAAAGTAACTATATAGTCATAGTTATAAGTTACTTGATCGTTTTTATTCCCTGATGATGTTATACAAAAACTGCTGTGCAAAATTTTAAATGTAACTACGTTATTGTTTATATGTAAGCGGTAGAACTTTATTGGATGCATAGACGATGAACTCAAAAATATTAGCAGTCTACTGACATCAACTAACCATGATTGTGAATCACAAACTGATAGAAAACGACTGTTCTTTAATAATCAAGAAGTCTTAAAAAGTACTAAAACATTCTCTTACCGCGAAGGAAGTTTTAATTGACAGTTATTAAAATGGCAAATGGAAACTTTCATGTGTACTGCGATGAAAATTGTAGAAGGGTACATACGAGGTGTGCCAATTAAGTTCCGGGAATTTGTCAATAAAACAAGCAATTTTTGGATATCGTGAAAATGTTGGTATATCAAGAACACACACAATGGATACCAAACAGTGACATGTTTTGGATGCATTGCCTTTTGATGAATCATTTGTACATTTTCTGAGCCCCAAATGCGGCAGTTTTGCCGATTAATGAAGCCATCGAGATGAAAATGGGCCTCGTCACTGAACATTATTTTGTTCGCAAAATCGGCATTCACTTTTGTCTGCTCCAGGGGATCCAATTGGTGAACTCTCTTCGCTGTGCATGGTCTGTTGGCAGAAGTTGTTGAGTCAATTGGACTTTGTAGGCGTGGAGTTGTAATGTCCAAGTCTTGTGCACGATGACGCATCGACGTTTCTGGACTTTCGGCCACACTCTCACAAACTGCCGTGATATTTTGTTCTGAACGATCTCTACGAGCTCGTGCCCTATGTTTCCCATCACTAACCGAACCAGTACTTTCGAATTTCTCGATTCTTTCCACAGTAGATTAATTAGAAACATTTTGGTGACCGAATATTGCTCGCACTGTACGAATAGTGGCAGAAAAATTTTCATGATGACTTTCGTCATCGTCGAACTTGGTGTCAGCATATTCTTACGTTGTGTCGGTTTGGTTGTGCTTTTTGTACGCTTCGTCTATAATGTCTTCATCATTAGGTATACTGCTGGTCCAAACGTCATCGTCAATTCTAACGTACTCTCGAAAATTGACGTTTTCATTCTTCAATACAGAAGCAAGTGCGCTTAAAGGTAGCTCATCTTCCCAATCCCAGACGTCTGATTCCTCTTCGCGTGTGACTGTGTCGGCTGAAAGCCATCTAGCATGTTCAGAAGCATTTCTGATTGTGGTACTTGTGACAATGCCCCAAGCTCTGCCAAGAAAACGTGTAGCATGCATCTAGGAGACTAATAGATGACTGAACATTTTGCTCAATTCCATGAATTAAGTGAAGTACCAGAGATTTCCGAAAATGGAATTTTAAGGAATTTATGACATCTTGATTTATAGGTTGCAGTTTCGCTGCTGTGTTTGGCGGTAAAAGGACTAAATTGATGTTTTTTAAATCTTCAATTTTAGGATGAGCTGCACAGTTGTCTACCACTAATAATATTTTTTTTTCGGACAAGTTCCATATCTCGGTCTCTAATTTCTTTCATAAAAATGTCGGATGTCATCCAAGTATTCTTATTTGCAGGGTACCTTACAGGTAAATTCTTGATGTCTTTAAAGTAACGGGGTTTTTGAGCTTTACCAATATTATGGACATTTTTTTTTCTGTTCAGTTTATAAAAAAAGGGCAGTCTTGTGTGCGTCAGTGTATCCAACTTTCAGTAAAGGGCCAAGTGATTATTAACCAGTTTTCGACTACTGTTACTACGGATTGACTATCTCCTACAATCTTACCACAATTTATTCCATGTCTTTTCTTGAATCGATTAATCTAGCTCATTGTACATTCAGTCTCTCCATATTCCAAAGAAGTAGAAAATTGGCTGGCTTTTTCTCTTAAAGTTACATCAGTTATTGGAATGTTCAAATTTCTTTGTAGGGTGAACCATTGTAGAAGAGCATTGTCCAAGTCCCTTTTATCAGTTGATCGTAGCTTCTTTCTTGAAGTATTTTCAGTTGCTTTATTCAGCTTCGTTTTATTCTTCAGAAACGTAGAAAGTGTCGAACTTGATAGACATGTTGCTAATATGAACGTCTTGTACGAAATGAACCAATTTATTTATGTTTTGTGTCGCGTAAGCAACATCAGACGAATTCTTCGGTTGAAAAATACCGTGACAGTTCTTTCTGGCGATTTCGATATACAGAAATACGCGTACCCGGAGCTAACAACTTCCACCTTTGCAGTCTTGATCTTAATATTTCTGCCTGAGTTTTTGATAAATTGAGATCTTAAACTAGGTCATTTAATTCCAATTGATTTATTAAATGAGGCGCGTCCTCTTGAGATGGAAAATATTCGTCATCTGTGTCCGGCAACTCTGAAATGTATTCTTCTATCTCGGTTGCAACATGTTCTTCTTTCGAAACATCCAGGTACTGACTAAGCATCCGAATGAGGAACTGGACGAGTGGCAGAAGGTAGATTAGGATAGGTAATTTTATCCTTATTTTTACTGGAAAACCCGAACGTCTTTGTACAGCAAAAGTAGCAGTCTGTTGAATGATCCTTTTGTTCTCGCCAAATCATAGGCCTATCAAATGGCATAGCTATCCTCTTACCTTTTATCCAGCTCTTCAAAATAACAGCACATCGTGCACGGACATTGTGAGGGGTCCATAACTTGTCTTGATTTGTAATTTTTAATTTAAAATAAGAGTTATACGATTTTTCTATTAACAGTGTAAGATTTCGTCTATGCTGTTGAACAGTGAATTCTCCATATATGTACATAACAAAAACTGTTAGGATTGTTTGCACACCTACGGGACATTGCAAATTCAAAAAACGTTTAACTAATGTTACTACCATACATTGAGTCAATTTGAGTGGAATAACGTGTTTGTAGGGTCCTATATATACTCACATATGCACAGATCTATTAATTCCTTGATTTGATTGGTTCTAGAGAAAAAGGGGAGTGGTTTAACGACTATGACGTACAAATAAAGCCCAAACATGTTAAATCCTGTTCAGACATGCCCGTTAGCATGATAATATCTTGATAGTTTTTTTAAACTTACGCATAAAAAAATATATTTAGACATACACTACATTTAATACATAAGTATATGTATAAAAAAAACATTTCTCAGAAACCTGACGTGATAGCCAATTTTTGAAAATATTTTCAGAATTACAACGAAAAAGTGCATAGCCTACAGGTATCAGAGTGTAAGAAACAAAAACCCTGTTGACCAGTGTAATGGGTCGAGATTCTTAAAGAATGGTGATGTATATTCAGCAATGTCTACTAGGAGCTCTAAATTATTACGTATTCCAGCACATAAAACATCACTGTACGAACGCAGTCATGAATACAGAGAGATTAAAGCTTTTAATAAACTACTACTACTCTTAAAAGTATTACAAATCTAGAGGATGTCAGTCAGAGATTATCTCATGGACAGATGCTTCTATACTTTCTCTGATTTTATAAATGAGTCTGTTTGATTATTCTTGTTCTGCCATTGTATTTAATTTTGACTAAGTATGTATGTAATGGATACTGTCATCTTTTAATGTGTACTTTGTGAATGTTTATTATATTGAAAAAGCTGATATCGCAAATGTGATCCACAGCGAAATAAATATTATTATTCTTATTTAACTGATTTTATAACTTACCTATTCCAGGAGGACCACTTAACAAAGCACATTTAAAATACCCTCCATCATCACTTTTATTCCATGGACTTGGTTTTACTAATTTAGGTTTTTGACTTCCTGAATGATTGGTATACCATTTGCTTAACCAGTGCAGCAGCTTTCGCATGCTACTTTTATCACCTTGTTGTCCAATAATGCCTTTAATATCAGTTGGTTTATATTTATCAGCCCACGATAAATTCTTTTGAATTGTAGAAGTTACAGTGTTTTTACTAATACATTTATTTTCTTGATTATCATTTTTAATTATTTCTTTATCGTAAAAACTTTCTTTTTTAATTGTTATTTCTGGTATATCTGTGCTACTACCTTCTTGTTTGCTATTACTTAGTTTCTCTAAATCTGGTTTCTTTGCTGCAGTTTCATGTTTCTTCTCAGCAGATTTCTTGGGAGATGCAGCTATCTTTTCAGTATTTTTCTTTGGTTCTGGGCTAACTTTCTCTGGTTTTTTCTTAGAACTACTTGCTTTGGTCACAGGTGGCGGCGGCGCATCTTCAGTATTATCATCCGAAAATCTGCCACCTTTACTATATTTTGCTGGCATGCCTGATTTTATTAAGATTAAATCTAGAAATTCATCTTCAGATATAGATGGTATAGCATATTGTCGAGCTTTCTCTAATTTTGCAGGACCTGGTTCGACTCCCTCCACAATATAATTTACTTTTTCTAAAATTATGAAAATATGTAATATGATCAATACAACAATACAAACGTTATACTTGAAACCGCATGTACTGTCCTTCCACCATGGCTTTTAACTAATTCTTCAAATTCTTCACCTTCCAACGAATCCAAAACTCCAGTCCTTAGGAAGCATAATCCATTCAAACAATCTGGTTTTCCCTATAATATGGAAATTAAATTAGATATGAAACAAAGTAAATAAAATTTATCATAAATTTATACCTTTGGATACTCTTTGCTCCCATGATGTGCTGGTCCTGAACGATTTAAATACTTTTGATATAGCAATGTTGAGTGTCTTCGTTTTTCATATCTTTCTAGATCTTTATCAATTCCAGTATCCTCCTCTTCTTCATCTTTGGATTTTCTCTTACGACTTGGTGTTGCTTTAGTTGTCTTATTGCTTGACATTGAGTCGTTTGCATTATTTAGTGCTTCTTCAATTGTCTTATCAAGAACATTAATATTATCAAGCAGCATATCATTATCTAAATCTAAAAGCGATTGCTCAAACTCAGGATCGTCATGAATACCAAGTTCCGTCTCCAGTTTTGGATGAGTCTTAGCTTTCTTTTTTTTTTTTTGTCATCCGAACTAGTTTTAACATCCTTTTCGGTATAATGCTCTTTTTTTTCCACTTTTGCTTGTTTAACAGGAGTGCTTCCAAATACATCAACAGCGTTAACCTTTTTTAAGTTATTTTTTCCATCTGTTATGTTCCCTTTATTTGCTTTTAGTCTCTTATTCTCATCATCTGAGTCAGAATCTATAATTTTTCGTTTTTTTGTTTTACTTATGACTCTTTTTTTAACTTCAGCTGGACTGGCTGCTACAACTTCATCATCGCTGGAATCTAAGACAATTGTCCTTTTTTTCGTAGATACCACAACATTTTGGTTTGGTTTTTTAGATACAACAGAAAAGAAGCTTCGTATATCCTGTAATCATGATTAATTTATAAATATATTCAATAACCAAAAAATTGTAATATTTACTTTTGACATGGTGAACACCGAATACTATTGTACATAGAATAAATAATCATATAACAAACACTTTATTTTAATTAACATATACTAACTCGCGCATTACTAAATAGTTTAAAAGGATTTTTTTGCATATAGCAACGATAATCAATAATCAACTAAAGTTGTACGTACAATAAAGTAAAATAATCAAAGACGCAATTTAAACATAAATATACCTAATGCAATCTGAAATGTCTTTTGGCGCGATTGAATAGAACTTGCTGTGCAGCTTTTGACAACTGTTTAATCATTTGGTTCTTTCGCCACCAACCTAAGAAATTAAATTAACTTTTGGTAAATACGTTCGTCCCCGCATTCTTTTTGGTTCACAAAACCCACATAACAATTTTTAAAATTCGCGGTCATTTTCAGATGGTAGGTCCTAAAGGGCGTTTTTAGTGGTTTTTAGATACAGTACTAACTTGACATTCACGCGAATTTTAAAAATTGGTAACTTGGTTAACTTCTCAATCTCGAAATAATCCACGTTTTGCACGATTATTTCCAAATAACTTAAAACCTTCAGTTTGCCTCGTTTGCCTGAAGAAAGTGATCACGGTGGATATTGGCACGTTTGAATCAGTTGGTTATTGGCATTGGGTACTGGGCATCTGAAATAATCAGCTGGTAGACGGCCCTCTTAAGATTTTATTTCAATATAATTTTGGCTTCATACACATATTTCTACAAATGTTTTACATCTTTACAATTTTGTCTATTAACATTCGGTATTAACTCCACAATCTCTTTTTCCGTTAAATTACGGGAATCGAGATTACACTATTAAAGATTTAATTATGAAATTTCTAGCATTCAAAATACGTCTACACATGTGTGTATGATGCCCGATTTTAAAATACGTTTTAAATATATTATAAAAACATTATATTATGAAAAAAATTTAACTGTGGCAACATCTGGGTAGTCGGGCCTCTTAAGAGATATATTAGACGGCCCTCTTAAGTTTGGCCCACGTTTAGTTAATAAATTAACAAAAAATTAATGTTCTACTCCAATATGTTTCTTCGGGTACTATATATTACTTCGTAAGAATTACAAAGAAGAATACATATCTTAAGAATGGTGTAAGATAGAGATAAAATATCATATACAGGGTGCTTCATTAATTTTGGGAAATATTTTAACTGGAGCTACTACGTGTGAAATAATGACCATTGACCAAAAATAGCCTTATTCAAAATTGCACCGTTTTCGGGATGAAGGTCTTCCAAGTTCCAGATAAATAAATGAATATGTTGTTTCCTAAAATTACAATTCCGCCAGCGACGTAGAATTTGAGTGTTGGCCTACACGGATTTTTGCTGTTTAAACTATTTTTAGCCACAAATCCTTCCGAACTTTCTTGTTTTTCTCGAAAACCAAGCATAATACGAAGTTTCTACAAGAGGACCTTATTTTTGGCATTTTAACTGGTCTATTAGGTGATGCTAATTTCGTGCTTGTAAATCGAAAAACAAAAAAGTTCTGTTGATATTAATACAAGGGGATATTTTTTTCTCTTTGCTGTAATTTTGTTAATTTCGGAAAGTTCCACCATAAGAAGCATCTAATAATACTAAATCGCCATGTCAAATTTTATTTTCATCGTACAAGTAGATTAGCTTAAAGATGGAAATAAACGATTTTTTTTTCTGGAACGTTGAAGATCTTCTTCTTGAAAACGGTACGATTTTGAATAAGGCTATTTTTGGTTAATGGTCATTATTTGACGCGTAGTGTTGTTGTTTCCTATATAGCATGTCCGTGATATATTTGATGGGTATTTTTTATGGATGTACTAGATATCCATGAGGTATTTGTTATGGCTTTGTAAGGATATCTTCGGTTAGAATATCCATATAAAGAACACATTCTTCGTAAGACATCATGTGAGATATCCTTATAAAAATGTTTGCCAGAAAATATTCAGACGTCCAAAAGACTTACCATGGATGTCTTCCATATATCCAGGTATTTCTCATTCTGAAATGGACAGAATAAAATAAATATCTTTAAAGAATAAAATCTACCAATATATATTAGGATCTACATTTAGAAGATGTCATCAATTTCAGGGGAAGTATTTATTCTGTATTATTAGTTAATAAGTCAAGAAGTATATATAGATTAGATAGATTAGATTAGATTCCAGAAAAACGAATTCGTGCATTACATTACCGAAATAACATTTGACTCTGTTTCTGTTATTTAAGTTGCCTATATATCGTGAATTATATCTTTTCTGCATACATGTCAGTAATCCACCTAATAAATGTTCATTCTTATATTTTATTATGTTATCACAATTTAACATTTCTGGAAAATTTTGATTTCTAATTCTGATTTTAATTGCTGTTTAAGTAATTGCACATTACCTGTTTCTGAAAGTCTCGGCCATTTCAACTTTCAAATACAATTTAAGATATTTGTTCTGGTAGATATCACTTTTTTGTGCTTTTCAATTAAATTCTTTTATTTCGTATTCTTAAACAACATCTACTCTTTAAAAGGCATTTAAACCAAAGCAATTAGCGTTTTATATTAAATTAGCACTAGTCATTTATAAGTTTTTGATGCATGTTAGGATGTGGGATATGTAAATCAATATGTAAACTTTAATGTTTAATACATACTTTAACATCAAATTATTTATTGTTGTAAGATGTTTTGTGATTACATAATGCGTTCGAATTCGAAAGTGAGATTTATCAATTTATTGTCAAATAAAGTATCATATACATAGAGAAATAAATTACTTAATGTTAGTATAATACATTAGAAAATTTTGGGAAGGCCATATACTGAAGCCGGTTGTGGATGATAATTGTAAGGTACTTCGAATTTAGGTTCTGGGTAGGTAATATGTTCTGGTAGTTTGTATTTGTAATGAGAAGTAATGGGTTTCGGTGGTATTATCGTATGGTGATGAATTTCTGGAGTGATGTAGGATGGAACTTTATCAAACTCTGGAAGTCCATATACAGTCACAGGTTTGTGTGGAATGTCAAAGACAATAGGTTCTGGCTTGACGAAGATGGTGCTGTGGATATCAGGTACCCCATATACCGAATGAGGTTTTGGCGGCGGTGGAGTGTAAAACGAATGTGGCAGAGGATATTCTGCTGAAGCGTAAGCTAATATTCCGGAAAGTACTAAAAATGCAACCTGCAACAAAATAAATTATAAAACTAAAAATATAACCTTCAAATTAGAGAAAAATGAAGTTGTTACCTTTGCCATTGTCGATGCAGATGCTTAGACGTCCTATCGATGTTTAATGTTTGTCGACCGTAGTGCTTTATATATGAAAATTATCATGCATATATGTAGCAATGCAAAAAAATTAAACGGAAAGAATTAAATTGCAATTAACTTGAAATTAATAATAGTTAACAAACTAGTTTCGTGGGGATTTTCGCGATAGACGTCCATTGTAGTAAAAATATTGTATGTAGTAACCTATAGTAAACTACATAACTACTCTTCAACTTTTCGCGCATTCCTTAGTTTGGTAATTTACATTGTCATTACATTATTATTAAAGTAAACACAGTTCATTTTATGTCTTTTTAATTTTGTAAATGCTAATGATACTGATAGGTGTCAAACAAATATAATTAACTGCATGCTATAGATTAGTATTGCAATTTAAATTCAAGTCTATACTAAGAATGTTGTCGAAGACAGCAATGGTTAACTGTATTATAAATTACTGTAATGAATTTAATATGTCCATTTAAATTTCAATGCGGTTATAAGCCGGAGCTTTCCATTCAGATATGCCTTGATTTTGTGCACTGGTTGTTAACTTATTATATAAGAAATAAAGTGTGCTGTTACTTTTTTCGAAGACAATGGACTCAGTCAATAACACTTAATTCAAAAAAGTATCATTTGGGGATCAAAGAAACTTTAAATCAGTCACTCATATCTTATCTTATTTGACCAATAAAAATAGTGTCAAATTGATCAAAGTAAACTATGTTTAGTCAAATCTTATCATATGGAATTTGACGTAAAAAAATAATTATTTTAACAAATATATCGTAAGACTTGACGATTTAAGATTCTTCTCTTAGAGAATTTCTAATGGTAGTCCCTTACGGCTTTTAGAGCGCATAGGTTGCAAAAGTCATATACGAAACAGATATCTATTATTTATCCATCCATTCCATTATTTCCATTTATCCAAGCAATTCATTTCATTCTTATCAAAAAAACTACAACACAGACATTCAAATAATTAATGGCTGTGTGTGACAATTGGTGACGGTTAAGTTTTGTTAAACAACAGTAGTTACTCTTCAACATAACAACTATTTTCGCCGATACGCATTTATCAAGATGTCTTCTGTGATACTGACAAAAATGTTTCGAGTTTTATTTTTCACATTTTAGTAGTTATGTAGGAGCCTAACAGTAAGCACTAGCCTGTACATAACTTTACAGGAGGTAATCCATCTCTGGTGATCTTGTCGGCAATTGTCAAGATACTGTTGGATTAATAGATTTGTTGTTTCGTGGATATGATGGTACTCCATCCTGGTTCACTCATGTGGTACAGTCAGATTATCTTTAAGAAAGTGTGGATATAGAATAAAACCTTGCATACATTAGTTGGCAATTCATCACTCAGATGTCAATGAAATTTCTGTTGAGGGTTTGATCGTTTGCTTGAAAATACCACGGGTTTCAACTACATGGGTAGGAAGCCATAAATATTCACTTAGTTTTTGGTTTTACGTTTTTCCTTTTTTTCATTTTCTACTTTGCCAGTTTTTCCAAACGTTTTTTGAATTTGGAAATTCCTTAATTATTTTTTTAAATGCAGCTGGTAAACTGCTTCCATTGAATGTTGAAAATGCCTTAATTATTTTTTTTTAATGCAGCAGGTAAACTGCTTCCATTTTATGTAATGTATGTATACATTAGATAAAATTCAGATGCGGTCACACGGATCTGCAAAATGCAGATAGCATTACACTACGTTTGGACGATTTGATTCCCTAATTTTTAACGATTGGTTTGAGAGGAGGTTGGAAAAGGTCCCTCGAAAAAGTAATATTTGCACACAATTATTTATCCGCATGTTCAAAAGATGATATTTTGAAAGCTGCCGTGACGAAAATATTTATTGCACATGCTTTCTACCAAATAGCACCCATTTCACACAGCTGCTCGATGTTGCATTTTTACTTCCTATGAAGGTAGATTGGCGAAACATATTGGGTATTTGGAAAAGTCCACCAGTCACAAATATTGTGTTCCTCAATATTCTGAATGACACATTAACAGCATACACAGGTGCAGCTAAAGTCACTCGAAAGGGACGCAAAGACTTATTGCACCAGGTGGTAAAAGTGCTGTAGATGTAGATACTTCTTGAAGCTTAACAGGGTGAGACGCTTCGCAAACAAATAGAACATGAAGAGTCGATTGAAGGAAGCGACAAAAATTTCAGTATAAGTTTATGCGATTCTTCTAATTATTACTTTGAAAACTTTAGTAAAACGTTAATTGTACAATAGTAACAAGAAGAGCGTGATACAAATGAACTAAATGAGTCAGCTGATGTTTAATAAGTCGAAGTATGTATATGTATGTATGTCGTTTTTATAGCTTAAATGATGAAGAGGCGCAATGATAAAGATAATGAGTTCTTGGAAAAGGTCTCTTCAAAAATCGAAATATAGTCATAGATCCATCCAGTGCACTTAATATGAGAAGTCAGTTCAGAGCACCTCTTTTATAAATCACCAAAAAATGTTTTATTTTAATTCGATGAGCTTGAATGTACATTCTTTTTTTATTTTTAAGGTAGTTGTCAGAGCGAATACATATTTTTGCTTAATTGCCTAATCTTTGCTTCTATGGGCGTTTTATATGAGAGACCACAACTATTGATTTAGACAGTAACAAAGTATGGAATACGTTGTTTCATTTTTATAATTTTTTATATGTGTATCGTTGTTTAACACTTTTCTGATTGTTTCATCTTGCTTTCGTAATACTAAACGTTGCATCCATCAGAATTGTTTAATTTCACCTTCCACCCATTTAGCCATTTGAAAAAAATAAATCTTAAAATGTCTAGATTTTAAGTAGCTTTATGGTATTCGTTTTAAGTTGTAAGCATACTAACATATGATTGTAAACACATCCACGTTTATTTATTTTAAACTATAATTAAATATTCGGTTTTTTAATCGATGTAATTGTCAAACTTTTCAGAAAAAAATTATTTGAAAAGATATTAGTTTTCTGGTAGAGTGATCTTTTTTGTTGATACTTCATCAAGAATTTTCTAAAATGTAATCATATTTTGGGTGTTGTATTAATTCACTATCTAACTACTAATATCTTACAAAGATCCAGCGAATTTAATCCTACATTTGTGGAAACCTATTTTTCTTTTTATTCTCGTTTACAAATAATCGAGAAAAAATAGTAACATAAGTAATTATAAAGTATAGCAATAAATATTAGCCTCGTATTGAAATGTTTGTATTTTCATTACTTAGGGTATTTAAACTTATAAATTAAACATTGACACATGTTTAACAAACATGACGTTTTATTACGTGCTTCTTCAGCGAGACATATCTAACAATAATAGAAACCTTGAAGGACATTATAAAACTAATTGGTTGATTATTACGAGTTTTAGATTACTTACCGTTCAGGTAATTAGACATTATCAGTTTGTGAAAGTTTGTAATTTCTATTTAACGACTTAACAATGTCGTTGTTGCTGGTATGTATGTACATCGATCTTTTATTCTTTTCAATTAAAAAAATATTGAAAAATAGTATTTCAGCTTAGGAGTATTATGTGCCAGTTGATACGTCCAGTGGCAACACTGCGTTTTCTGGTCTCAATTACTTCAAAATTTGGTTTTCTGGTATAATTTAAGAATATAGTAAATTGTTTTACGAATAAATTAGAGATTTCTTAATAGATTTGCTTTTTTAAATTGAATTTGTGACCTATATGCCTTTTAAATAACTCACAAAAACTCGAACTAGATAAAGGCACCTAGTGTTGTTTCTGTGACACTGGTATAGTATACTCTTAAGGAAGTTTTAATAATTTCAGTAAAACAATTATGTTTTAGGTACTACTTCTTATTTTAAACGTTGGTATATTTTCTACCCGCTATATGTCGTTAGCTGCTCCTACCTGTTGTGGTCCCGCAATGTTGGGTATTGAAATGTCTAATTTTCCTTCTAATTGCCCTACTGGGATAAGATACATAATTCCCGTTACAAATATGGGCAAACATACATGTGATTGTTGCAAAACTGGTATTGTCAGTATGATTCCATTGAAGGAATTTCATTTAGAAATGGTATCCCTTAAAAGTTTTCTTCAAGAAAATAAGTTACCACCTTGTGTTAAATTAGCACTAGTTAATTGTCATAAATAAATTACTGTAACTGTACTTTTTCGTCTTTGAAGTAGGTACCTTTAGATATACATTAATAGATAAGTTGTAATGTTGGATTGTTTATTTTTCAAAACTATATTGCTGATCACTCTTGTATTTTTTTCTGATTTGATAGTGTTTTCATTTTAAGAAACTAATAAAAATATGAAATACATTTTACAATTTTTATTTTTGATTAGTTACCATATATACAGTTATAAGTTACTTAGTTGTAATATATGTGATAGATTAGAATATTTTAGGAAGGCCATATACTGGAGCAGGTTGTGGATAGTGATTGACAGGTATTTCGAATTTAGGTGGTTTGTAGACGATATGTTCCGGTAATTCGTACTTGTAATGAGACTCAACTGGTTTGGGTGGGAATTTGTGTGGGATTATCTCATGATGTTGAATTCCTGGAACGATGTAGGATAGATCTGGTACTTTATCGAATTTAGGAACTCCGTATACCGTAGCTGGTTTCTGTGGAATATAAAGTTCCGGTTTGACGAAGATGCCACTGTGTATATCAGGTACTCCGTATGCCGAATGCGGTTTTGGCGGTGGTGGAGTATAAAATGAATATGGCAGAGGATAATCTGCCGAAGCATAAGCTACTATTGCGGAAAGTACCAAAAACACAACCTACAATAGAATAAATTATAAATTTAAAAACATTCTTTTTAGATTAAACAAAAATAGGGTTATTTTACCTTTGCCATTGTTGATGTCGATGCTTAGACGTTGTATTCTTGTTTAATATTCTTCGGCCACGCTTCTTTATATATGGAAATTGTCATATATATTTGTGGTAATGCGAAAAAGCCAAGACATAGAAAGAGTTAAATTGCAATTAACTTGAAATTAATGACTAAGAAACTAGTTTTGTATGAATTTGAGCGTTTGGAATGTCAATAATTATAGTACACAAATGATACGCGTATGTAGAGACATTTCCAAATTTAATACAATATTGTTGGTTTCCGAATTACAATTTAGAATTATATGTCAGATGCTTGCTATTAGAGTAGGTATCTATAAATCTTTTAGTGGGTTCTAATTTATCAAAAATTAAGGTAAGTTCGTTGTACGATCTATTATGAAATATTTTGATTTCAGGGAGATGCAGCTTCACCAAAAGGTGGGGTAAAAATCATGTTTCCCGCTTTAAGTTTTGAATTTTTCAAATTGTCGAATCGAAATTTCTGAAACAAATTATATTATGTCATGTAATGTAAAAAATAAAAATAAAATGTTTACTCACATTCTTTAATATTTACTTTAATTGTGCTTCAAAAACAAACATTTATTACAAATATCAAATGAAACTAAAATTATTAATAAATTACAACACAATTAAATTGTAGGAAAGCTGTGTTAGTTTCTTTTTACACAGTTATAGTTTTTTTGTTAAAGAGGGCATGCGTCTATCCAAAACAACAACATTAGCCATCGGAGCTTTGTATTAATGTTGCACTGTTCTTATGCAATTCTGCTGCATTAATTATTCCAGTTCTGTAATTATGGGATGAGAGAGCGTATGTACAGCGTTGATCTAACCATCTCTTAGCAACTGTGGTAAATGTGGTGCAGCTCCATAAGAAGATTAGACAATCAAAATATCGAAAAAATTGCTTTCTAAAAAAGAAATGACCAATCTGCATGTTCCCATTCAAATTCTATGGTATAATATAAAATCCATTCTCATCTTCAGAGGTTATACGTTCATTTTGAAATCATGTGTGTTGTGGACATACCTTGCATTGTAAATAATGTGCGTATGTACGTCAGTAAAACGACGAAAAGTTGTTGCCTCTTGTGGAAATGATTACAGACGGTGGGTTTATTGTTCCCTATTCAATTATCCTAGTACATATGTATCTCTCCTTTGTAATCTCAGAAGTTCTAGCAGATCGTGGTTTCCGTAATTCTTTCTACACATTAAGAAATGTGTATGCAAGATGTGTACATTTTGCTGAAATCATTTTTTATATACCTTTGAACAACAATATTAGCATTCTCTAAATTTTCTTCCAAAATCACCAACATACCAATTCACTCAACAATTGTGTAATTAACTATGCGTTTCACAAAAAAAAAAAACTTCACAGAGTCATTTTGCAATATAAACATGTGTACATGAAGTTTATTTTTCAAATTCAAATGATTCCGAATTTGTTTACGTTATATAGATACGTATATACATATACAGTGTCCAAGATAAGAATTAACTGCATGGAGATCTCGGGAACTGTAAGAGATACAAAGTTGCTTAGATTGGCGAAAAGTCGCGCATTTTAGTGACCTTTTACATGGCGTTTATTTAATTCGATTAAGTTGTTTAGTTTTTGAGATATTTAGGAAAACGTGTTTTTTTAAATTTTTATTTCTTTCTGACTTTATTTTACAAGTTATCAAAAAATAAATAAAAGTTCTTCATTGACACATTTATAGCTCTACAAGACTGTATTTTCATTAATTTCTTTTTTTATACGGACGGAGAAAAAAGTATATACTGTATCTGATGGCATTTTTCGTTACGAATTCAACGATGTATCACACATTATTGGAAATTACTTTTTGGAAAAAAAGTAAATTTATTGTTTATTTTTAGATTCTTTTATAGTAGACCAGGTAATGTAAACGCACTATGGCAGCTAGCATATCGAACCTCTGCTACCTGTCATAGTGCGTTATTAACGAACATAAGTTTGATTGGTCGCCGACTGTTTGGCGACCAATCAAACTTATGTTTTTTTTTAACGTGATACTCCATATTACAATATTACAATCGAGTCCGCTAATTACTATAAACAATTTGATATAACTTTAGTTGGGTCTAAAATCATCAATCAAAGTTGAAAAAAACGCTCCGATGTCGTTCAGTTTTTATAAGAACTGGAAATGAATACTAAAAAAGTAAATGTATCACTAAGGGTGGGTTTATCAATGTGAGGATAGAAGTCTTAGGTAAGTAACTGACAGATATTACTAACTGGCAGATAAAATTTAGCAACTACAATGCTTTATCTTGCAGATAACTTCTATTTAACACACAATAAACGTTTTATTGTAATTATCTTACAAATAAAATTTTATCTGCAAGTTAATTTATTTATTTATATATATATTAGGGTGGGTTTATCAATGTGAGGATAAATAAATTAACTTGCAAATAAAATTTTATTCGTAAGATAATTACAATAAGGGTGGGTTTATCAATGTGGGGATAAATAAATTAACTTGTAGATAAAATTTTATTCGTAAGATAATTACAATGAAACGTTTATTGAGTGTTAAGTAAAAGTTATCTGCAAGATAAAGCATTGTAGTTGCTAAATTTTATCTGCCAGTTAGTAATATCTGTCAGTTACTTACCTAACACTTTTATCCTCACATTGATAAACTCACCCTAAAACGTTTATTGAGTGTTAAATAGAAGTTATCTGCAAGATAAAGGATTGTAGTTGCTAAATTTTATCTGCCAGTTAGCAATATCTGTCAGTTACTTAACTAACAATTTTATCCTCACATTGATAAACCCACCCTAAATGTGCCTAAATTATTGAATAAAATAATGGCCTATACTCAACATGAAATTATTCGCCATTATACAGGATGATCGAGTTTTATAAATCCATTTCACACTTAGTTTTTTTAAATGGTACATCCTGTATATTATTTTTGTGTGTTAAAGAGAACTTCATCAGCTTTCTAAAAATACCATACACGTTACTCTTTTGACTGATGGTTTTAAGCAAATGCACCGCAAATACAATATTTTGAGATTTGTTACATTTCAAGATTTAAAGTCATCAAAAATATTTAGTATGTAACGAATATAAGAATTTTACATTCATTTAGTGACAAAGAAAAATATTGGTAATCCAAAATTGTTAAGTTTTTTTTTTTTGGAGAGGTGAAAACCTTGATGGTCGATGCACGCTTGATTCGATCGTGAGCACCAGTGTGGGACTCCCGGGTGGGATGTGAAAGCCTGGTCTACCCACCAAAACACCTCTAACTTCGTCTTCGTGTATCCGGGACCGCCTTTTGGCATAACTTCAGATAACACGACCAGTCTCTCTCCGTCCTTAGTTTTATGTCTGCCTTACGTGTACCTTATCGAGTTCTTCGCTGTTCCCCACTGCGCTTAAGCTCTCTCTCGATCCTTTTTCTATCCGAGAGGATTTTCTTAATGAAACTGAGTACCTTATTCCAAGTAACTTTAGACTCCACTATGATGTTAATTATATTGGCGCTTGTTACATCCTGTCCAAGATCGGCCCTCAGCTGTTCCCTATCGTCTTCTCACCTTCTGCAAACTACTATTGCGTGCTCCGGGGTATCCGTTGACTTACAATACGCGCAGAGGTCTTCGTTTGTTAAGTTAAACCTTTTGGTGTACACTCGGAAGTGTCCGTGGCCTGATATAAATTGGGTTAGGTGGTAATCCGTCATTCTATGCTTACATTTTACCCATTTGACCAAATCAGGGATAAGGCTCCTAGTCCATGCTGCTGTCTGTCTTTCCTCCATCCAGCTTTCCTGCCATTTAACTAGCGTGAGGTCTCTTATAGCCCCCTTGTCGACAATCTGCTGTGACTGCTTGAGATGGAAAATAATCTTTTGCTCTTCTGGTAGCAACGTAATTGGTGGAATTCCTGCTATGACCTGAATACCACTCGTAGAGATGGTGCGGTATCCGCTAGCAACCCTTAATAGAGACCTTCTTTGTAAACCTTCGAGGAGGTACCTATGTTTCTCGACTTGTAATGCGTAAGATCAGGCCGGACTAGCGTATATCATTTGAGAGTGTACTACACAGTACAAAACTTCTCTCTTCTTACTACCAGCACTCCCCACATTAGGCATTATTCTGGATAACGCAGCTAAGTTACGCTCCGCTTTCTCAACCACATATCTTATGTGAGGTCCAAAAGTTAATTTATCAGCCAGTATGACACCCAGGTATTTTAATTCCTTCTTCGGGAAGATAGTATTGCCTAAAACATTGAACTGGATATCTTCACGTTTCCTCAATCCCTTAAAGATAGCCGCTTCTGTCTTATGGGGAGCCACTTCCAGTTCGTGCTCGTTCATCCACGATACCAAGGTTTCCAGCGATTCATTGGTTTTAAAAACAAGATCTCTCCGGTCTTCAGCCTCTACGACGATAAGAAGTTCGTCAGCATACCCTATCGTTGTTACTCCTTCCCAGAGCTCTAGGTCCAAGACGCCGTTGTACAAAATGTTCCATAGGGTCGGCCCCAGCAAAGACCCCTGTGGGACTCCCGCGCCCATATCCAGCTTTGCTTTGCCAACGATGATTTTCCGTTGACTGAGGAAACTCCGAATGACGTTAATAAGGTACTGCGCTATTTTTCTTTCCGTTAGTACTTTCATTATTATATTCCAAGAAGCTGAATTAAAGGCGTTCTTGATATCGAGCGCTACTGCCGCTACCGATTTTTTCTTGGATTCCTTGACTCTTTCGACCACCGCCTTGATTGCATGCGTTGTGGACCTAGCCTTTACAAATCCAAATTGTCTGCTGGATAGGCCTCCAGATTTCTTCAGCTCTACTTCCAGTCTTTCCTTAACCATGCGCTCATATAACTTGCCCAGCGAACTTAATAAACAAATTGGCCTGTACGACGAAGCTGAATTTAATCATTTGCCTTTCCATAGAAGTATAATTTTGGCTTCTTTCCAACATTTTGGAAACTCCTGATCCCTTAGAAGCCAGTTGAAAATGTCCAGCAGAACGTTCGGTATCGTGCCGGCTAGTATTATTACGGCCTCTGCAGTTAAGCAGTCTGCCCATGGTGATTTGCCGGTCTTCATTTTTGCAACGGCACCAATCATTTCGTCTTTCGTAAACACAGGGACTTGTTCTACTACCTGTGTGAACCTTGGTAGGTCATCCATTTTCGTCCGGAACAGCTCCTTCGCTATGCTCAGTTGTTGGTGTATATTGGGAAGGTATGGAGGAGACAATTTTATCAGGCTATGCATGACTATCTTGTACCCCTCACCCCATATGTCGCGGTCCAGCTCGTTCAGGAGTTCGTTCCATTTCGCCTTTTTGGCATTTAGGATCATGCGTTTAAGCTCCAATTTAGCGTGGTCATAGGCTAATTTAGGCCCCAGTTCCATACCAATTGCGCCTTGATTTCTATTCATCCTGGTTAGGATGCGGCGTATTCTGTGACATTCTTTCCTTTTGTTTTCTATTTCCCCATTCCACCAATATGGGATGCTTCTGTGTTCTTCTGCAATAGAGATCGTGGATTCGCGGTTAATCTTACTTATTATTTTGATAAATTCATGCGGAGATATACCAGCTCCACATTGTGAAAAGCGATCCTTCACCTTGTTTTTGAAAAGCGTCTTGTCGAGCAATCTGAAATGACGTTTTCTCTTTTCTCTCACGCCGTCACTCTGCTGAATTTCAAGGTAAATATAGTTGTGGAATGTAAAAAATTCCCCTGTCAATACCGCCCAGTTTTGAACTCGATTGGTCACAGCCGCCGTTGCCCATGTAATGCTATGTACGACTTGCTATTGCCTCTTTCAAAAGTTGGTATATTTCCGACATTTAATACGTTTAGTCCTATTTCAGCTGCCCATTCCATGAGGTATTCTCCCCTGGTGTCCGTAATGGGAGAACCCCACATGGGAGATTTGGAATTAAAATCACCCGCGATAACTGCTTCTAATTCTGTGGCTTTGATATCATTGGCTAGCTCATCTATGTAAGATTTAAAGTCTTCTGTTGTAATGTTAGGAGAGCAATAACATGCATATATACACCAGTTCTTCCATCTTATACATACATATATAGCCATTCCCGGTGGAAACACTTTGAATACCGGTGTTTTTATTTCTTATGTATATAGCAACGTTCTGCTTTTTATCTAATATGTATTCATACATTTGGGAGATCCTGATGTTAGGTTCACTTATAAGTACAATGTCGATATCCTTCTGCATTGCAGTTGCATATACCATGTCGCGCAGCCCTACCCCTCCATATTTTTGGTAAATGCAATTTTCTGGTATTTGCTACGAATACTTAAACTCATCCAGTTAGAGTATTTTAATAAAGATAATGTAAAACTTAGCAAGTAACTGTCATCCCTGTCAAAACGTTAACTTTTGTAGTTGTAATTGATGTCTTGGCTTTGTTTTGTGTTCTGGGTAGCGGAAAGTATATAAGTACTACTAGCCAATAGTAGATATTTTTGACATTCGTGCAGTAGCGACACCATATTAAACAATTCTTCTGTACTTAAATCATGAATGAATTACAAATACAAAAGTTAAGTTGTGAATTGGTTGCTAATTTATACACACCCTGTATAAATGTTGTTGAAATTTATGACAGTATCCAATTTATGACGTATCCACGACCCTATACTTTCTTTTGCAGATGTTTGGCGTCATACGGTTCATATGACTTTACTACATTAATTTTCTTTAAGATTCCATTCCTTTCCAACGTTTTTCTGTTTAACATTCTTTTTTAGCTTCTTGTATTGATATGTTTAGGTAATTTGGCATAAATGTGAATATCTGTTGTTAAATACTAGACAGTATTAATCATAATTCCCATGTAGATTTATTAATGTACCTATTGAAAATGACGAACATCAATTTGAGTGATATTTGAATAACTTAAAACACATAACTTAAATACGTAGAGCAGGTACTAAATATTGATCTACATTTTCAAAAATTGTTAAATATCTCAGAAACTGTTGAATCTAGGTATAGGGAATATAACAATAACTTGCCTTTATTTAGTCTGCGTCACCGAAATATGCAATAATATACACGGTGTTCTATTTAAATTTTCATAACTTTGATGTGTAAATTATTTTTGGGATACCTGTATATTTATAAATAATTTTATAACGTGCTCCCAATGGACTTACACACGCTGCAACAAAAAGATTTTAAACATGTGATACCGTTTTTTGTATATCAACTAGTCATCTAGTTGAATGTGGTGCCCCACCCATAGTTTATAATCAGAGCTGGTATATTAATATATTAATGCAATGTATGTATACAGGGTGCCCGGATTTCGTAGGGACGACATGAGTAACTTTATTATTTGAAGACATAGACAGACGGTTAAATTAGTAAAAAGGTGTAGATTCAAAACTCACTAAGAATCCATTTTCAAATTTTACTTGTCATGCTTCATTTGTTATTATATTGAAGAAAAACTGAAATCTCCCAATTTCTTTTATTTGCCGTAACTTTTTTGTTAAGATGCGGTTTGAAGTAATTCATATCGTAATCTAAATACTTTTATTGAGGCTTAATAAAACAAATTTCTTTTTCGTAAATTTTTAGTAATCTCACCTAACTTCAAAATTTTAAATTGGAATCGTGCAATTTTTGTGGCTTTTTTAAAACGAGATTTTTTTCTGAATACAATCATGTATCGCATGATATGGAAATTTTGCCAAAATTTGGAAAATTAAGCTTATTCTGATTGCGGGCAGACATCACAATTTTTTGTTTATCGAGTTATCTGTGAAAACAACATGGTTTTCATCATACGAACCTACGAATACAATGTGTACATTTTCTCTTATAATCTAAATTAAAGGCAAATTTGCATGTGCACCCTGCTGGGATGTGTATCGAATTTGCCATCTTTATTCATAGTATTAGTTCTTAAAGCGTATTTTTCATATCATCGTTTTTCTCTATTGCATTATCTTTAGTAAGGAAAAATATTTCTAATTCTTGTAAAATATAAATATAAATTTAAATGTTTTTATCAAAATGCCCATTTACTTTCTAATTGCATTTGTAAGAGCGGTTTTTTAACATAACACAATTAGAATATAAGATAACTAATTGTTATCTAATAATACGTAATACGCATATAAAAGGAGGATATTCTTTGAGAACAGCAGTAGATACAACAACCAGAACAATAACTATCATGAAGGTAACCATTAATAAAAATAAATTCGATAACAGCTAAATAATGTGATTTTATATTTTGCAGATACATTTGGTGATACTTTATGCAGTCATTGCAATTTGCTCGGGAGAGCGAAAGCGATTCTTGGTGAATCAATACAAGTACGAAATTCCTGTATACAATACTCCTCCTAGGCCTGGATATGATTTACCGATTACACATGGGAAGCCGGCGGAAGTATATGGAGTACCCCTCGAATATCAAGTAGTTCAACCAGTTGTACAACCTCCAGTTCAGGTGGTAAAACCAATAGTGTCGAACTACAAATACAACATTGTACCTCCTGTAACTGGTCCAGTTATCAAATTTCCAGAGCTAGTGCGTTATCCCATCGAAGAAAAACCGAAGAAAACTTTACAAGTGGTACCAAAACAGAATACCATTAGTAGCTACAAATACAAAATAGAACCTTCGGAAGTACATGTAGTGGAATCTGTGCCATTTGCACCATATCCTGCAGCTATCCCTGCTAAAAAAGTTGAAAAACCTCTTGTTAATAGTTATAAATTTAAAATTGAACCCTCTGTGGAACCATCTCTGCCACTAGCACCATATCCACCAGCGGTGTTTCCACCATCAGCACCATATCCACCAGCAGTGCTTCCAACATCTGTACCATTTGTACCATATCCTCCTGCATTACCAATTTCACCAAAGCCTGTGATCAGTCAATACAAGTATAAGATTGAACCTCCCGTAACACCTTCTCTACCATTGGCTCCATATCCACCAGCCGTACCAATTGCACCAGTTCACAAAGTACCCGTTGCTGTCAATAAATATAAATACACAATTGAACATCCACAGCTACCTTCTGGGCCATATCCTCCAGCAGTAATTACTCCAGAAGTCGTGCAATCTGTGCCCATAGTAAATAAGTATTCATATAAGATCGAATCTTCTGCACAAGCAGTACCGGCACCTGTTTTTCCTTCAGTTTCTAAACCAATTCTGACAGTAAGTCAAGTTAAAAAAGTCCAGCCTGCAATTGTCAACCAGTACTCGTACAAAGTTGAAACTCCGATTATAAAGGTAGAAACTTCCCGTTCTAATAAGAAGGTTGAAGTAGATCAGACGGTGAAAAATGCTGCATCTAAGCCTGCTGTTTTCCAATACAAATATGTACTTCCACACGAGGAAGTATACAAAGTGCAAGAATCTCAAGTGGCAATACCAAAGCCTCATGCAGTTTATGGTGTGCCATTATGAAACACATGTATATGTTAGTTTAGGTAATAATAAAAACAATCTGTATTATATGTAAATGAGATGTTTAATAAAATAATCTGAATTGTATTTAGTGTTCATATACATAATTTTGTAGTAGTGTATATTGCACGTGTTGATTTATAGAATTGAAATAAATAACTTCTTATAGTTATAGGAATTACACAGAAGCGCAAAAAGAAAATATTTGATGTACAATAGATTCAAGTTATGATGATGTAAATGTTAAGTTGATATAGTTGCAATATTCAAGTGGAAAAATATGATTTTGAATATCAGTGTTATAAAATGATCTAAGTATTACAGCTGTAATTTTTGCTTACTGATTTAAAGCAGAGTATTGTTACGTGCATTCAAATAGGCTAAAAACAAATGTTACAGTAATATGAGCATAGATATGTGAACTGTACTTTATAAAAATAGTAAGATAGTTGATAATTTTGCTAGTCTATGAACAGCTCAAAACAACAACTATGATTTTTTTTATATATCTGGGGTTAAAACATATGACAGTACTGCAAGTTTCCTCAATTTGCTTATTTTTGTGGGAATTTTGAAGCATTGGTTTCATTATTGTTATACAAATGCCTCGTATATTATATTTTTAGATTTTATACGACACTGTATAGTCATATTTCATCATATCTATATGATATATTAGAGTTAGCTTTTTTGGTTTATTTAAATTTTTACTTTAAAATCGACGGCAGAAAACCAATTATACTTTTTCCATATGCAGGGCTTTCAGATTTTAACCGTGTCATATTAGTGTAATATACGAGATGTACTTACATAAAGTATGGAATATACCTATTCCTTATTTCTCAAACTATGAAATATTTTGAAAATTAATTTGACATGTTGGTTTTTGTTTTTAATTGTACATATTAATCCGTATTTTATTTAAGTCATTAGTGGACTGGTATGACGTCATCGATTTATTTTAATAGAACCGTCTATATCATTTCTGAAGTCTATGTGAAGTTCCAAATTCAATAATGTATAACATATGGAATCTAACATTTATAGTTTGGTCGATACATTCATTTGAAATTAGTCTATTATCACAATTACTGCTTTTCATTTGGCATAACAAGTAGTTCCGATGTAGAGTCCAAACACTTTAAGAAGTACACTCAAAGAAAAAAGAACTGGGACAGTTACGATACCCCCGCATGGCAAGAGTAAGATAGTATAGACGTGCATGCCTCGCCTCGCGCTACCCGAACATGTCTATCCGTCGCACTGGCATTAATATACAATACGATATCTTTCATAAAGTACTTAAATATAGGAATTTACGAATTTGGGATAATGCCGTTGCATGCGTTATATGCATTTGCAATTTGTATATTCCAATTGATAATATATGATATTAATTTGAAGTTTGATATAGATGGCTTATACGACTTTCAAGTATATAAATTTAATAAAAAAGAGAAAAATATGAAAGTCACATTGATAGACTTAGCAGTGAGGTTTAATTTTACACTCAAGAGCTTTTTATTTGTTCATTAAAAAGAAATTATACAATTATACATAAAATATATTTTATAGCTAAATATGATGGATTTCTTAAAAAATACGACAAATTACATTGAAGGTAACAGTAAAAAATAAACAAAAGAGATTGTTAAATGTACTTATTTCATAATAATAGTTACGTATAACATGTAATAGTATTCTGATAATCAAAATAGAAAAATACGTAAAATAGATAATAGGAAAAAAATCATAATAAAACTAATAAGAAGAAAAAAGAATATAAATAAAAAAAATATGAAGATATTGTCTTGTATAATAACGACTTGCATTTATTTCTTGCTGTCATTTTCGGGAAATGAAGATTCAATTAGACTAATATTAAAATTTTAACCTAAGATATACAGGGTGTGGCGCGAAGAGTTTTGATTAGAAGTTTTTGGGGATGTAGTAATAGGCGAAATGTAAAATTTTATAAGATTACACTATCGATAATGCTGATTTTAAATATAATATTTTCATGAATGATCTACTTCCGGTACACCGGAAGTACATACCAACTCGCTTATATTAAATAGAACATGGTATTTTTTATTTTATTTTTCACTTCTCTATCAAATTTTGAGTAAATTTCATGTACTATGTTCTATACTAAAAATTAATAGTTTTTGAGATATTTCAATTTTCTTAAATTTTTCTAGAAAAACACAGTCCCAAATAAATCACGATATTGCTGCAAACAAACACGCTACTGACTTAAAATTTGACATGGTGAATTGCAAGACATCACTAAAGTGCCTCGTCCTTTGAAATGTAAATTTTTTTATATAGGGTGTTTTCCACATACCACTCAATTCCAACAATTTCAAACAATTATAACTCGCTTATTTCAAATACAACACACTATATATTATATCAGCTTTCAATTCCTATCTTCATTCTCGTTTAATTGATACTAGCATTCCCTATACCTAAATCTAACCGGTTTTGAGACATTTTATTATTTTACTTAACAATAACGAAATTTAATATTTCAACATTAATAAAGCGTAGGCCGTGGCTGACAAACATGTGACAACTTAATAGTAAAT
This sequence comes from Holotrichia oblita, assembly GCA_023690525.1. NCBI lineage: Eukaryota > Metazoa > Arthropoda > Insecta > Coleoptera > Scarabaeidae > Holotrichia > Holotrichia oblita. The sequence goes on along the minus strand of CM043017.1, from coordinate 125,263,236 downwards.
TGTCTATGTGCATTAGATATGTTTTCATACTTTTCTTTAAAAGTTCGTGTTTTATAGCAAGCAATGGCAAATTTAGCATTTACAAATGACGATTTTTCAAATTTTACGGCGAATGTAATAGAACTATTAAGCGGACGTGGCGTATTTTTGCACAAAGACACCCAGAGAAAACAAAAGTAGCTGATGATACCTACTAATGATTTCTGGAAAAACGCAGTCCAAATAAATCACGATACTCCTGTAATCAAAAGGCTACTGATTCAAACTTAGTCACAGTGAATTAAGACTTTACTAACATGTGTCAGCTCTTAAAAGATTTATTTAAAATATTAATTTTTGATAGAGAAGTGAAAAATAAAATAAAAAATACCATGTTCTATTTAAAATAAGCGAGTTGGTATGTACTTCCGGTGTACCGGAAGTAGATCATTCATGAAAATATTATATTTAAAATCAGCATTATCGATAATGTAATCTTATAAAATTTTAAATTTTGCCTATTACTACATCCCCAAAAACTTCTAATCAAAACTCTTCGCGCCACACCCTGTATACATGTACATTTTCATTAAGACAATAAACAGAAATATTTAAGGCATAATATCAACAATGTAATCAGGTAATTTAATTAAAAATATAAAAATATAAGTATCAGATTTTCGCAAATTGAAAAACATTAAAGATAGAATGAATTACAGCAAAACACTCACACGAGTTCACAAGATGTAAGTAATAAAAGGTATCCGAATATGTGTGGGATAAAAGTCGATTTATATATTCAATAGGATCTCTGATAATTTTTAAAATATATGAAGACAATATATTAGATCTTTTTTTCCTCAAATGATTGTTAGTTCGGGTGAAATATTAAAGGTGTGAACTTTACAGCAATATCCGCGATAGAAGCACGAGAAACAATGACTACAGTTTAGGAACAGAATTATTCTGATAGGCAGATTGTTCATCAGCTTAGTTTATCGTTAAAATAGCCTTTAATCTTTAATTATACCAACAAAAATTATTGAAAGCAGAACCATCGTTAGAATATTTTACTTATATTCATATATTACAATATTACTTGCACTTCTTCGATCATTGAATATATTTATATTTTATAACGTATATTTATCTAAAATCAATTCAAACATTTCGTTTCGTTCTTTCATTTTTGGTGATAACCACTCGTAATTTATCTTTTCAATATTACCTTATCGTTGTCCAAATTGCTTTTGCCATTTGATCGCTTAATCAGCCAAAGCTAACTTCAATTCAATAATTCTTACACAAATTTTGTGTTACAGAAATGTTAATGCCTTCTACACTTTGATTAAACATGTGTGGTAATGTTATGTAATCATTTTTCATTCATGAAGCAATGCTTTTAGATTCATTCTAATATTGAACTGTATAGTGAACTAAGCAGATTTATATGTGCTGAATTCATACGCTTGAAGAATGTTGACAAAATATAGGGTTAATAAAAATGTGCTAGATCATTTACAATTCTAATGACTATCAATATCGTCATTAGGGTTAATAAACAACACTTTCGCTAGATCATGTACGTACGCTCGTAATTTTTTTTTCATGAATACCTAATTATATGAGAAATTGTATCCTTATATTTGAATTTTGCTGTGTCCTTTAAGTGTACTGAAATATGTAATCATATGTAATCGATATGTTGAATGCTGCCTATTTTATTATTGACTCGTCTGTTCTTGTTATTTGGTAGTTTAATTTAGTTTCCTGTCAATTTTAGGCTTTTTCCTTTCGATAAGTACGTATAGAGTAATTCCGAATATAAATTATTGGGTTTTTTTAAGATGTACAATGTCTTTTTCTAGTAAATTTTCTGTTACATGAATAATAAAAAAAAAATTCCTCGCACTTCTACACAATTCTACCTTTGTATTGCATATTTTCGGCTTGGTCGTGAAACCTATTTCTAGTTATCTGCATAGAATTTTATACAACTGTTATCAAATACTGCAAGTACCATTTATGTTATTCGTATAATTGTTTATGAACGATCAATACACCGACTTTCCTATACTTGATTATCAGACAATATATTATTTACTACTTATTACTACTTATTATTTATAATTATTTATATGCATGATGACGTATGTGTACTTCTTATAGTATTCGGACTCGGGTGCATGTCCCCAGCTCCGCCCCCCGTACTCTCAAATTTTGTATATGCTATCATTTTGTGCCGCAAAAAAATTGTGCCACCCCTATTTCGAAATTTCGTATACGCTACCTTTGTGTGCTTATTTTGTGCCCTTTTGTGCCGCAAAAAGAAAATTTTGTGCTCTCATATTAACTTTGAAAAAAAATCGAATAACTCAAAAACAGATGATTTTAGGTAGATAGGTAGGTTTAGCGTTCTAAAAAATTCATAAAAAATATACCGGGCTATTTAAATTAGAAATTATTAGAAAAGTATTTGTATTTTTATTTTCATAATTTCAATAAGTCATGTAGGGGCACTTAAATTTTTTTTGTGTGATGGGTGCTTAGTTGCAGTGACTTCGTAAGCCGTGTCACTTGTGTATCACAGCAATTCTTGCGATGTAGTAATGATACAAACAATGATTAACAATCTGGTTACTGATAAGGTGGCAGTATTTTGGAGAACGAGATCTAGAACACTGAGTGCGGTCAGCTTCAGTAATCAAAGATTTGGCACTTACATATACATATATTAATAATAATAATAATAATAATAATAATAATTGGTGAGAATGGTCTATTAAAAGTATTATACAAACGGAACGGAATTTTAAAACAAAATTTTGCTGTTGGATATGGTTGAATATGAACTATTACGTTAAAATATTTTTCAATAAATATCACTTCCGGTTAACCGGAAGTGGGCATCAACTTCGATCTTTTAAATAGCATGCTATAACATAAATTACAAATTCAGCTTCTACGATAAATTCTACACATATTTTATGTATCATACCCTATACCTAAATACCATTTCTTCTGATTTATACGTAATTAAAGAAAAGAAATGACAGATACCGATCTTACTTTATAGTGATATTACGTCACGTAGAAGTAAAAGAGACGAATGAAATTTTGCATACGCACAGCTGATATTGTGTAGTTCACAACATTTGTCCTTCTCCGTAACATTATACAGGGTGTTTAAAAACGTAGTTGCTTATAGATAAGTTCAATCTGCGAAAAGTAGATTTCTTTAAATGGAAAGGTACATATTTCCTTAGATATTCTGATTCTACAAAAGATTCTCTTTTAATCCGTATTAAGTGTTGCTATACCTAAAATGAAAGGTGAATAAGTTATAACGATTTAATTAACCTCCGTACCTAAAATGCTAAAATGATATGTCAATTTATTGAAGTAGGGGTGCTTAGCTTATTTGTTTTACATAGTTACTTGCCACTTATTTTGACGTCGGTCATTTTAGTTAGTTGTTCTCGTGTACAGTGAGAGAAATATATCAGCACCAGACAATAATTAGGGCAAACAATGCGAGTATTTAACTGTTAAAACATACCTAATGAATGCGTAATAGTTATTTACGAACCAAGTGCGTGAAATGTTTATTTCGCGAATGAGTGACCAGTTTAAAGCGCGAATGGACACGAATTCGCGAAATGTTTCACGCACAAAGTTTGTACAATACTTTTTGTACGAGAACTATAATAATAATACATATTCTTAAATACGTTATCGTTTATGACCATATATTATTCAGGTTAGGGATTTATGATTTTAAAATGTCACTGAATTAATCAAGTTCCAGTAAGTACCAACTTTACTTTTACGCACTCGTTGTTAAAGTGACTTTTTACGCACGCAAATCGAATCGTGAAATGACAGGTTTTGATAGGCGAGTACAAAATAGTTATTTATTAACCAAGTGCGTGAAATCATATTTCGCGAATGAGTGACCAAAGTGGACACGAATTCGCGAAATGTTTCATACTTGGTTCAAAATGTAATTTATTATCGTGTTGTCACATCTTTGACAGTCATGGCTCACGATTTATTAATTTCGAAAAATTAAGTTTTATTGTTTTATGTAAAATAACGAAATATTTAAAAATTGGTTATGTTTACGTATAGGGAATGCTAGTATCAATCGAATGAAAATAAAAATTGAAAATAAAAATTGATATAAAATATAGGGTGTTATATTTGAAATAAGCGAGTCATAATTGTTTCGAATTGTTGAAATTGATATTTTATTTTTTTTTGCAGCAATATCGTAATTGATTTGGAACTTTGTTTTCCTCGAAAAATTGAAAAAATTAAAAAAATTGAAATATCTCAAAAACTATTAATTTTTGGCATAGGACGTAATGAAATTTACTCAAAATTTGATGGAAAATTCAAAAATTAAATAAAAAATATTATGTTCTATTTAAAATAAGCGAGTTGGTATGTATGTATTTCTGATGTACCGGAAGTAGATCATTAGTGAAAATATTACATTTAAAATCAGCATTAACGACGATCTAATAGGTAAAACTTTACATTACAAAACTCTTCGTGCCACATCCGATATATGCATCAATATTATGCGGTGTTAGTACAACATGAAAAATAGTTTTATTGTTTCTTTCTTATTGGTAATTATTTTTTAATAACATGTCTTGATGATGTTTGAAACGAACGAAAAATTTAAACATTTATCAATAAAGAACTACTTACTGAATTAGAAGTCTTTTCTATCTTGACCAAGATTATTGGAGTTAGCAAAGGTTATAATTTATTAGTTATGTAGTACTCCGTTATTTCGCCTTGCTCTGTAGAATGTTACCAACAACAATTGCACATGTAACTACATGTAACGTCATGTTACCATAAAATTATATCAGTATCAGTATTTTGTTTTCTTATTTATAAGTTAATGCCAACTTTTGGTTAGTCGGAAGTAAAATTTATTTCACTATTTTCAGCTGATGGCTCATATTAAACCGAATCCAATCACAGATTTTGGTTTCTAAATTCTATTTCGTTTTAATAATACCTCCAATAGGTGATTCTCACTAAGCACCTTATGTATGTATATGCAAATATCTTCCTAAACTTGTAGATTGTGGATGATTGTAAGAAAATATCTACTTGACTGTTGGGTTCCTTAAAATAACTTTGATTAAAACTAATTCAAAATGAAGTAAATTCAAACATATCTCTAGAGCAATTTTCACTTCTGATAGCGTTAATATATGGCGTTAAAACATTTTCTGTTCATCTTTTATTATATAAAGTAGATTTGATTCTTAGTCAGCCAGAAATTCTTTGTTTCTGTGATTTAGTTGTCCTTTTTTTAAACAGATTTTTTTGAAATATACATAATACAACAAAGTACTATATACAAAGTACTTTTTAATGCAATTGTTCGTGGGAATTTTATACGAGGAATCTCTATGTAATATTATTTTCGTATATGCCTATTATACGTAAATAAAGGAAATATATGCATTTAATATACATACATATGACAGAAAATAAAACAAATTTCTAGGAAATGATAACATAAACTGGTAAAACATTATACATTTAAGGTAAATACATGAACGTATATTGTTTAATTGATTTTTTATGTAATTAAAGCAAAGAAAGTGAAGTTTTTAATTACTTTGTAAACGAAAATAAACCTTTGAAAACACCCATAGGCACATATGAAAGAAATAAACTTGTTTTCATAATTTTGCCGGAGAGATATAAATAAGGAAATTTGTCTATCGATATTCAGTACACATTCAAAACTTCCAAAGTAAAAACACAAACATGGTATGTATAAAAATATTGTATTTAAGATAATAATAATTCTTTATTGTTTGATTTCAGTTGAAGGTAGCAGTTTTCGCCACTCTTCTGGCTGCTTGCGCAGCATTGTATCCATTGCCAACATCCGTTGAGTCAGCGCCTTTCTTAGATTTACCGTCTGCTCCGTATCCAGCTCCAGTACCAGAAGTAAAAAGCATTATTGTACCGGCACCTGTATATGGACCACCTGTAGAATCTAAACCATACCCAGCAGCCGTTATACCTAAGACAGCTCCAGTCACCACTTCTTACGTGTACACCATCCCGAAGGAATTACCTCCAACAAAACCAGCTATCGTATACGGACCACCTGTAGAATCTAAACCATACCCAGCAGCCGTTATACCTAAGACAGCTCCAGTTACTACTTCTTACGTGTATACCATCCCGAAGGAATTACCTCCAACAAAACCAGCTATCGTATACGGACCACCAGTTGAGATACCTCACGTTAGCGTACCAACTAAGCCCAAAACTTCTAAATATTTCTACGAAATTCCTAAAATCAACCCAGCTCCAGTTTACGGTTTACCGAAAATTGGCGAAGCTCCATATCCAGCTCCGATTCCATTGAAACCCGTCAAGACCTCTTATTCTTACGAAATTCCAGCCGTAGAAGCTCCGTACCCAGCCGCAGACGCTCCGTACCCAGCTGTAGAAGTACCAGCTCCAGTATATGGACTTCCAACAGTTGAGATTCCAACTAAGCCTGTAGTTTCAGTATACAAATACGAAATTCCAATTGAGTCAAAACCATATCCAGCTCCAGTTCCAGTCACTACTCCAGCACCCGTTTATGGATTACCGGAGGTTGAAATTCCAGTAAAACCTGTAAAGACAGCTTACTCCTATGAGATTCCTCCATATAAACCAGCTCCATATCCACCAGCAGTACCGAAACCACACTCTGTATATGGTGTACCCCATTAAATAATGCACATAATTATTTATAAAATGTATTAAAAATTGTTGTAATGCAACTATGTACGTCGAAATTGTTTAAAATAAAATTATATTAATTATATAATTGTAATTATGTAATTTACCCTATTTTAAAAACACAAAGATAAACAATATAAATAAAGGTTCTAAAAGTATTCACATTAGAAGGTTTTCGGAGTTCTGAGTAATGAAAAAAGGTAATTAAGCTGATTAGTCAGTGGAAGTGAAAACTAGCTTCATTAAGAATTTTACGAATAAGATCGCAAGACAAACAGTGCTTTCCAAATTAAATTGCACTTTAAAACGTATTATTAAATAGGTGGGTATTGCAAAGAAAGTCCTCAAATATTCCATCAGAAACCGTCTTGTGTTCAGTATAGTGCCTGATAGATTTGGATTGTTAATCATGGCTGTAAGTACCTACTCTTATCATCGACTACTATTGTATATATGTTTCTTTTTTGTTAATTTAATTCTGCACAAAGTACCAATATTTTTATATAGATATTTTATGATTAATATTGCTGCAATTTTTTAAGAAATGTTTTGTACTTTTTATTTCTTACCATCAATAATTCCTCTACTTTAGAATGAGATTGATAATAAGAACCAACAATTGTACTGAATATGCTTGTTATTTCTAAAAGGTATACAATGTACAATACCAGTACAGTAAAGGTTATTGTAAGGGTACCAATATATTTCTATTTGAATTATTTAAACAATTCATATAATACAAAGTTTATTATTATTGTAGTTTATAAAAGATGCTGGAAAAGTTCTTGAAAATATTTTGTAACTGATTTGGTCTAAGTATTGTATACCTATTCCTCTAGTTAACCCACGTAATGCTTTCTACACCAGTAAACTTTATTTTTTAATTTAATATTTAATATGACAGGAACATTATGCGATTTAAAATAAACGAGGACGCTGTCATGAGTCAAAGTTTGAGTTTGTTTAAATTGCCAATATTGGAGTTATATTCAAAACTTAATCGTATAATTATGAACGGCGATACAAAAATGCTCACCAAATCAACAATTTTGTTTGTTGTACATACAATAATCATCCTAGTTGCGAATTTTCGAAATCTGTTATGAAATTATAAAAATAGCACCAAGCACATCCAGAGTTTTAATATCCACTGTTTATGACGTTTTTTCTTTTGTTTGATTAATCATTTTAAAATATTTTTCAGTTCATTATTACTAATTTTATTTATTTGTAATTTCAGATCTCTATTCTAATTGTATTACTTGGATTATCGCACGTTAACTTTATATCTGCTCGAAAGTATCACAACGTAATTAAATCAAAGTATCAGTTCGATGATCTGGAACAAATAGATAAAGACGGAAACATCTTCAACGTACCTCTAGTACCAGCTGATGAAGATATACCAATTTCTGATTTGGAACATGGCTTAAGAGTTATTCAAGTTAACCGACAGTTACTGGATGATGGACACAACTTTGACCAAATCCATGAACATTTTCCCTCTAGGCATAATGGAATTTCTGGAAGAAGGTTCAAAAATCCGAAGAAATTTCAATTCACCTATTCAGTTCCCAGCAGTGAAATAGCGGAAGGGCATAAGCGAAGAGGCAACAAAGAGATGAATGATACCGATTTCATTCTGCCGAAGAAAGAAACTGAACAAATTTTCTATCCTGAAAAACTGAATACTGATGTATTAAAAAATGAGAAGGAAATCAAAAATAACAGTAATAAAGATGTAAACTCACAAGAAATACTCTTCGGATCTCGTTCCATAACAAATAATTCAAGTGTTGGCTCGAAGAATGAAGATGAAAAGAAGAAAGAAACTAATTCTAACACTGAGTTAAATCTTTCCGTAGATAAACTTAAAGGTAATGAACATATAGATCCCCTTCATAGTATTTTAGATCCTCACATTATAAATAATTATGATCTATTGAAGCACATTTATCATCGCTTCTTAGTGAGTCCAATACCATATCATTTCTCACAATTTGGGCCGCATCGATTCGATACTCATCCTAATGTTGTCAATATATATTACGATAAGAGATTCATGCAAAACGCACCGGGAAGTCATAGTTTCATATATAGCACTCCAATTGAAGGTAATCTTCCTGTACCTGAACCCGTAGCTCAAGTTATACATGTACCTTCTCAAATACCTGATGCTCAATCAACAAATTTATCTCCTCCCATCCACGTTTTTCAACCTATAAATGTGTCTCCTCAAATACATGAACCTCAACCAATAAATATATCTCCTGGTCTTCAACCAGTAAATGTACAACAACCAATATTATATCCACAACCAATACATTTATCACAAGAAGTTGACGAAACAAATCCTCAACTCCCATTAGCACATCTCACGTTACTTCCTTCATTCGACTCCATCACATCTGATAAAACTGATACAGTAGAAGAGCTGGATTTGAAACAACCAGAACAGTTTCAACCAACAAACTTTAGTCCCAATGTGGAACAAGAGATTATAAACGAATATTTCTTGCCAAAATTGGAAGTGAATACCGAATTTAAGGAAAGCCCGATTGTTGTTCCTGATATAGTTTATGAAACGTCTCCATTGTTAGTTGGTGATCCTCATGTAAATGTAAAGCCAAAATGTAAATCTAAATGTCTTTCTCGTGCGCCCAAATCTGAATATCGCATCTCAATTTGGGATCCAACGAAAAAGCAGGTGCCTACGTCCTATGATGTGCCCGTGTATTAAAATATAATCTACGTATGTGCATCTTAACTTGTTGCTAGTCTCGTCAATTTTATAAATTTATTTTGTAGTTTTTTAAATGAATGTGTTAATTTATTTTTTTTTGAATTGTTTCTTGATAACTAAGTATATGTGTTACTATTTTTTAATCAATAAATGAGCTAGATAAAAATATTTCCGCTATTTAGTTTTATTTGTACATATATATGTATTTCTTTGTCACCACAAATCATGTATATATAGATTGACTAATTTATGATGTATTTGCTTTCGGTATCCATAAAAGATGGAAGCTTGCGGCAGTTAAATTATCTTTATTATTACACATTATTATTTCTGAAACTTACTATCATTGTAAAAAATCCATGAGTTGACTAAAAGGGAAGTTAATCAATCTGTGTATAGACATCACAAATGCATTAATTTTTATTAAAATTATAGGTTTTTAGCTTTATTATGCATTGTATTTTATGAGAGCTCATCGTATGTAATACTTCCTGGGAAATTACGAGAAATCCGCATTAAAGAAATAAAAAGGATAAAATACTTCAGAAATAAAATATATTACCTTATCCATTACTTTTACTGACTTTTTTATAGACAGATCGTGATTGTTAACCTTCCTCGTAATATTACACTTTAAAACAAAATTTACCACACTTAAGTATACGATAAATAATTTACACGAAATGTGAAGCACGCGATATATTGCAAAAGAACGAATTCAAGAGAAGATTCTCGATTCATACACGATATATTATGACAGGTAAATGAGACCACGATAATCTTGTATAGGATCTAAGATTAATAGCATCGTTTATTATGCAACGTGCGGTTAGGTGTTTACCTCTGTATCTTTGCACATATATTGGTCAGAAAGTGGTTTCTTTTTTCGAAAAAGTTGCCGCATGCCTTAGAACAAATGTTCGAATGTAATTCTTGCACGGGGAGTATTGTAATGTCTGTTCGACTACTATTTTTAATGTCGACGTTGCTGACAAGCTACTGGTATTTAATAATTGCATTGCAGTAAGAGACAACTCGACTGCAGTTGGATTATTTCTTCGAGATTAGAGTCATTGTGATATGGTAATTATTATTAATTACACATAAGATAGTATGTTGCATAAAAGTACAGGAACGCTGATTTATCTATTCGGAAACGGTTTTCATAATTTTAATAAGTAAATGCATGTACATACATAATGTCGGTCGTTCGTAAGAGAATACTTTATTGCATTGATATTTTGTAACTCTTGTAGACTAAGTTTTTAACGACATTGCAGATAAATCCAATTGAATCATATTGCGAAAGCTTGACGGCCCTTCACGCCATTCCTTGCATTTTATAATTATTTTTTATTTAGATTCTTTAATTTATTGTAAATTATATAATAAAAATAAATTTATATCTATTATAGTTTGTAAGATATTTATAAAAATCTGAAACTAGCCTAAAATTGTGGAGACGAACGATTTTAACATCAAGAGTATCTGGGATCAGCTAATAAACTTTTATTTAAATTTAAACTCAATTGTTTTATAGAGGTTGGGCTTGAGTTTGGTCTACTGTCGCAGTTGTGTTGGTTTACGTTTCCATATCAACAAAACGGAGAGTTAGAGGACTTAGAAAACCAAGTGAGATTCACAACGTTGCTGTTTTGGTTCAAATTACCAAGTGTGCCAAATAAATGTTATGTGGATGTATTTTCTTCTGTCTGGTAATTTTTGGTATCATTTAAAGCGGACTATCGTGTCAAATTTTTGGATTTTCGATCACATCTATCATATCTAAATAATTTTTTCTTCGTTCCTAATGCTAACCTGTTTCTATTGGCTCTGATGCCAGAAAAATTCAATATCTCATGACATACAGTGTCGAAACCCTGACTAAGGCCTTACAGTACTAATTTGGCACCTTTAGTAGATTTTTCGGTTCTGTAGCATTCCTAAAGAGCTTGGTCTTCTCGAAAAGCTACAGTTGTCTTATCTTCATGGCATATTCAAACACGTTTGACATATAATTTTAAGAATGATTTATTCTGTCCTTTTTGTATAAGGGTATGACTTTCGCTAGTTTTAATTCTTATGGGAAAACCCCCTTATCAATTTATGCAATAATGGCTCTGCTCTCTCTAGTGCTACGTGTTTTTCTATGTTATACCTATATAAAATATCTTTACAGTTATCAATATTGCCCAAAATCAAAAAAAACGTATATCCAGTTGCTATTAGGAAATCTTGGTAAACATATCTGGTGTCTATGTATTATTGTCATCTTGTACCATTTCCTTGTTTCCAGTCTCTATGTTTATTAATTGCTAGGTTGCCCATTGTTTATTACCCAATTAGTAGATACATTCTTCGTTAGATTCAGTTGCTTCTAGTCTAATCTTTGTAAGATTGATACATTAACGGGTTGTTATTGAGTTTAGCAATAGTGTATAGGGCGCCTAGTAGACAACCTAGATTTCTAAAAAGTTTACAGGAATTAAACATTTTATAAAGGATTGAGATCGCCGGTAAATGAAACAGAATTTGTTTTGCAAAGACTTGTGGTTTTCGAGATTTTTTGAGTTGAAAGATGCTCGAGGAATAAGTCACGTGACTCAAACGCAAGCTGATTGGTTGAGCTCCGCGTGACGTAGAAAACCGCTAAACAAAAACAACATGGTGATATCATTCACCATGTAAAAAGTGCATTTGTCTTACGAGAGTAACGAGATTAAAGAATATTTTTGTCTCTAAAAAAATTGGAAAAAGCTTTATCGTTGTATTAATTTTGTTTTTCACATTTATTACCTACCTGTTATTAAATTATTTATTGTGCTAATTAAAAAAGGAACTATGGAGTTCTTTAGAGCAGATAGCCGGAATCTTCTTAAGGTTGACTCGGAAACACTGATGGTGTTCTTTGAGAACAATGCACAGTATCATGCCTCTGCACTTCGGTGAATAAAAACAGTTCGGTAAGTAAATTCCTTAATTTAAAGTTTGTAATAATAATATTATATCAATGATGTAGGTAAGTAGTACCATAGGGTTGTTTTGATGAGAAGACCAATAGCACCCTCGCTGCTAAGCTTACATTAAATTTGTTAGCTAATAAGGTTACTAAATTTTACAATGTAAATAATTATGTAGATGTTTACTTACTGGATGCAAATGCTTACAAATGACAGCTTTTTTGTAAGCTACCATACATACGGTTCTTGCTGTTAGTGAACGGACATGAAAAAAAAAATTATATAAAATTAAAAAAATCAACATAGGTCTGTGCTCAACCATATTTGAGTAAATGTATAAATAGGTGCCTACTTTGTTTACATTTTCTAAAAAAGTAAGATTCTTATTCATTCCAAACTTATTCTTTGGTTCCATGTATGGAATTAAATAGTGCTAACTATATTTCTTGAATTGTGCCTTTCTTGTAAAAAGAAATCGTCCGAATTCAAGATACAAGTAGTCAAGCCATTGATTTCGATAACATACATACATACATAAACATGGCTTCATACGTCACACGTTGTAGTTCACGTAAACGCCGCGTTTTGGGAGAGCACTGTAATCATGCTTCTTTCTTCCCCGATTTCTAGGTGAAAAAATATATTTTTTCGTCTGGGAATAAAAGAAATGGCTTTTTCTCATGATTATCTTTAAATTTAAAGAATAATTTATTACAAAGTACATAGGTTCTCTATTCTCAGACGAATTGAATATTGACTAATGAATAGTATGTTCGCTTGTAGAGAAAACGACCGACTTTATTTTGCTATAATTTTTTGACTAACCTTGTATATTTAATTTGTTTTTATTATAATAGTTTTAAGAAACAGCGATGCATTATCAATGTAGTTTAAAATGTATAAAGTGGATGTAATTTAATTGATTACAATAACCTTTATATTAAAGTTCTGGGTTAAAATAATTTATATAAAATGCATAAATATAGAAATTCCTAGTAAAATTATAAGTATTTGTTACAAAACAAATTGGGTTAGGTAGTTACAACGCAATGAAAAGTCAATTCATTTCATTGTTATGCAAACCGTATCAGTTGGATATTAACAATACCCCGATAATAACATCGTAAGTAATGAAATTGTCTACTCTGTTATTAAACATTTAAATTACAATGCCTCGGAGTAACTTATGATGTATAAATAACGCCACATCCTTTGAAAGTGTAATACTTGTCGCACTAAAATGTAATCTAAAGTAATATTCTTTTGTTGCATTGACAAGATGGGAGTCACGTTTAGCGTCAGCCTGAGGAAAGTTCGCATTCTTACAAAATATGACAAATACTTCAAATTTAGAACAGTTACAGAAGTAAAAGTCATAGTTGTAGGTGAGTAACGATTAATTGCTGCGGATTTTATCTGAACGATAAGTGATCGTCGCAAATTGTACACTGAATTAAAGTTCAGGGAATAAATATAAAGAACTTGGATAGTTTTTGGAAGAATAATTTATTTTCTATCCATATTACGTAGAAATATTGCCCTATCTGGATTAGAAATTAACAGTCTGATAGTTAATTAAATGAAAAAAAAAGATATACCTAAATCTCATTTGAAACAAATATAAATAACTATTAAAAAAATGAAAAACAAATTTGTGGTATTTAACGTTATTTCCAATCATCTATGACAGAATGCTGTCATTTGTAAAACAAAAGACGAACGAACGAAAGCTTATATTCGAAGTTTATTATTCTGATCAAGAATTTCATCCATATCCACAATTTGGTTCATGCACATCTGAATTTTGTGCAACAAATCGTGTCGATATAAACAACTCTTTCTAATGGGAAGAGAAATAGGTATGTTTCCATAACTTTCTATTATAAATCGACGAAGTCACGTTTTGTAAAAGCTATCGTTGTAAACGATAACTTTTTTAACTCTGATATAGAAAGTTCTGATTCTGTAAGAACAGAATAACAATATTATTGAGTCGTTGACAAAGTTTGCATTAAAACAAACGAATGTGTGTTTCTTGTTTATAGATTCCGTTTCACAAAAAAGTTTATATATGCTTTGATTACAAAAATTAAGGCAATATAGATATATTTCCTAAACAGTGGAGACCATAAACTTACCTTAATCAAACTAATCTTCGTCAAGTCAAAGGACGATAACTGTACAGCTGGCAAGCTTTGTATAACACCATTTAAGTTTCGAGATCGTCCAAACCCAGACAGGAGATGGCTGAGGGTATGGTAAGGTGAGTCAAACTCAACTCGGTAAGACCAGCAACTTGCCAGACGGACTTATTCAACAATAAGTGCATCAATGAGCAATTGAATTACTTAACAGTCGGTTTTATGTTCACACAGGACAGGAAAAAAAGGGCATTGTTTTCATTTATAAACACGTCTGTTTTATATGAAAGTCCTTCCATCTCGCCTCATTTGTTCCGAAAGTGTCGGAGAAGATTATTGGTAAGATTATTGGTTTTAAGGCGTTGAAGTTGGTAAGATTATCACAATATGAGGACCAGTGTTCTCTATTTCGTTCAACGCGCAAAAATTATATTGGCAACAGTTGGGTTGGTTGTATTCTTGCAGATACAAGGCATGTTTCACAGGGATCATGACCTTCTCGTCCACAGCAGTAATGAACACCATTTTGGAATTTATCGCTTGCAGTTGCTACTAACTTTAATAAACTGTGGCTGGGTTGTTTAAGAAGTTGGACAGTAACCAATCGGCTATGACACCTCTAATTCTGCATGTATTTAGTTAACGAAGAAAGTTTGCATACCTATTGAACGGAATCAAAAACTTTGCTCAAATCACAATTACTGTAACAAAAGCAGGTTTTATATAAAATTAAGTACAGTATGATAAAGCACCGAGGAATGAAACTACGTTTATAGATTTATTTATAACGAAACCTCGTTAAATAAGTTTCCATTGATTCCAAAATCTCAAACAATATGTGCATATTAGTAGACATTTACATTAGATTTAATTTTATAGACCGACGATTCCTAAAAGTAAATGTTGTTTATGCCGATTGTTTTTATTGAAACTGGCATATTACACGATATATCTGAACGCACTAAATGCATTGAATCTCTCTCACCCTAGATTTAAAAAAACCTTTAGAAAGAAACACGAATTGTAAAGAAAAGAAAACTAATGAAGATAATCATAGCTTCTGGTATATCATTAAATTTGGGAAATATTTTATTCTGAAATAATATTTCGAAGATACGTGTTAAGCAATCCGATATGTGTGATGCAGCTAATTATGAACGCCAAATTTTATGTAAACAAAACATTCATCAAATAATTAAATTTTAATATGTGGAAAAATAATAGCTAGGTACGATTCTGAGAACGGTGTGTTTCAGTTTCTGACAATATAGGATTGCGACTTAAACCTAATAATTATTTACATTTATATTACTCATAATATGATGATTTGGGATCCTCATTAAATTTTTTGGCAGGCGATTATAAAATTAACGAGCAAAACAATACGTTGCGCGTTGAATATGTAATGATTTCTTAATACTTATGTCATTCTTTTTACTACATTATAAGTTAAACATATATAAGAATTAGTCTACATTCGAGTATTGCAAAACTTAGTTAATTGTAGTCGGCAATAAACGTAATTATATTATTAACATATTGTTCCTCTTCCGCGCCATATTGAAACTAATATTGCGCATAAAATGAATAAATTTTGAATAAATCGTACCTTCTCTATTTCTTCAGGGTCGACAGATTTTTGTTTTAAAATATTTTTTAATGTATTGCAATAGTTTTTTTTAATAAAGCATTAGACTACTAATTTGATTGACTCCAGCTAAAGGAAATAAAAAAATGGCTATTTGCTCTAGGAGCAATTACCTAATTATAAATATAGCTTCTTCAAGCAAAGTTCAGATAAAAATTTTCCACAGAAAATTAGCTATATTGTTTATAAAACCTGCAAAGCGTACGGAGGCCAAGATATGCACTTGAAGTATATACTTCATGGTATAGGTAAATAGGTGGTAAATTGTTGATCCATTTTCTATATAATTTGTTCCTATTTCTGTTTTTGTATTCGTCTTTTTCTTACTTAGATTTACAATAAATATACGTCTAGGTCAAATAATGTTAATATGAGTTGGGGATATTGAAGAACGTTTTAATGGTTAATGAAGTGATTGAGGTAGTAGTAAAACTAAAACAGAGTATTTTAGTCAAACACAAGAATGATGATATATATCGCTTAAATTGTTAGTGGGCACAACAAAATGTAGCCAACGGCTACCAAAACCTGCTTAATTAAGTAATACCGGATGATTTGTTATGTATTTATTAGCTTATTATGCCGCATTATTGTTTATTATTAATCAGCTATCTACATATATTATATACAAAGTGTAAACTTTTATTTTATGTAAATAATGCTGCCAAGCAAATTTATGATTTCTGAAGTAAGTTTTTAAAGTTATATACAGACATTTTATATAAAACATAAGATAAATTATAAATAAAAAGATTTTAGGGATGATAATATAGCTTGGTTAGAATCTTAGCTTTTCTAATTAATAAAAAAAATTATTCAACTTATAAGTAAGCTTTTGGGATATATTTGAATAATCAGCCTTATGAAAGCGCTTTTGCACAACCAAAGAGTTATATTTATAGTGACCATGTTCTGTGTGAACATGCCTCCAGTTTTTACTTCGGAATTGGTTTTCGGCTTTGTGAAGTTTGCTTAAGGTTTTTAGTTCTTGTTTATGACGTCCTCCTCAAGCTACCTCTAGTGCCTTTTCTAAAATGGCTTTTTATAATTAAAGCAATTCTACTTTCTTCTTATTTTCAATGTTCTGTGATTCTACTGACATGGTTTTTCAAACTTCTTTTGCTGTTGCATGCAGTATCATGTTTGATTCAACAAGGTCAGACTTTAATGATATTTCAGTGACGTTGCTAACCAAAAAGTTAAAATCAGAATGAAGGCCATTTTAAACGTTGTATATCCATTACTTTAAATTCTCCAGTAGCACTACCATCAATTGTAGATTTTGCAAAGCAGATGAGAATACTATTGCAACTAGATAGGTGGTTATTCAACTTGGATGTTTTTTATCAAGTTTTAGCACAGCGCACAGTAATATATTTTAATGGACTCAAAACCATCTGTTGCTAGGTGTAGGCATGAAAGAAAAATAATATGATTTTGTCGATAGAAATTCACCGCCGCTAACACGCAATGCGATAACTGATAGTTGAAGTTTAGAAGCATCAACTGTTTTTAAGTTGGCAGACTGTGGAGCTTAAAAAGTTTCATCCAATGATGACACAGATCACTTCTTATAAAGCTGCTGTCTCAAATCATTCTAATGGCTGATGCGGAAGCACCATATAGAAGTTCTGCCATCATTATCGTTCTTTTGCATATGAAAGATAATTGAATGAATTCATTGCACAAACAAGGGTAACGTTTTGACCTCGTTCAGTAGGTATTTCAAATCTTGTGAACACATTGTTTGCCTTTAGCGGATATTACTTTGGTGGTTTGTTAGGTACTATTGAGAAACGAGATGAATGATGAATAAAATGTTGAACTAATGTCGCCATTGAAATTGAGGAGAAAATGTTAGCCGCAGTAAAAATAGCAAGTTCTGTTATCATATCTATAAAAGAAAGAAAGTTGAATGTTGCATGAAGTTAAACATTTTAAAAAGATTCTACTCTATAAGTCTATAAGACAAGCTCTCATTTCTTATTTTTGTTACATTACGTATGCAGGTATATATCAATTTCGCGTGATTCTACAAAAAAAATATTGAAAACTACATCCCTGTTCAGAGTACAATTAGCGATTGTAGTGTGGACCATTTAGGAGCTATTATAAAAAAGTACCTATATAGAGCGCAAAGTAACATATCGAAGTGATCAATATAAATTTTCAGAACAAAGCCATGTAAGTTTAGTAGTAAGGAAGTTGATGTGGTATTACTTTCACATTGCTGAAAAAATATTTTAGAAAACTTTCATTTTTGGAATTTACAATTTTATGCAAAATACATTTATATAATTTCAGTCCTTTTAGAGATATTTAAGGTTTTTCAGATTATTATTTCCCCTCGTATACAACGATTAATTCAGTAAGCGAATACAGCAAATATTTGTAATTTTATTTTACTACCGATTTTATTGTAACTTAAGAATATCATTATAGGCCTGTCTATATATATTGAACGTAGACCAACCTAAGAAAGAGTTAAGATTGAAATCAATTGAATGAATGTCAAAATTAACATATTATTACAGCATTTTGCATTTTTATGATTGACATTGTTTTAAAAAATCTATGATAACTTAATAGCCTATTTAATTTTATTAATAGAGATATCAGATACCAAAGATTACGTAAATTTATTATAAAATTGTTTTATACAACAGCAATTTATTATATTTTGGGCGAGGCGAAGCCGGATGTTCAGGTATTTAGATAATCTTAAATAAGTAGATGTCTGTTTAAAGCACCCTTTTATAATAGGACAATATCCAAATTATCTCAACTATGATATTATTAAAATAAAAAGTTCAAGAATTACGTCAATAATGCGTAGAATTTTTGACTAATGCGGTAATCCACTGTAATTATGTTTTTCATGGTTATTCACGATTTTTGTCAATTTCTTCTTTTGACAGAAAGGTATAATTCGTTTCGATTATAGTAATTCAAACAATGCAATCAACAAGATTTGATTTATAATAACAAGGTAAGTATCTAACATTTAAGATCTTTCTAATTCTAACGAAATTGCGATGTCGTCCAGTTACGCGAAGTTCTGGGAGGTTACAATTGTGTGATCTTCATTTTCATAATCAGATACTAGGAAGGGGTCCACATCTCCTAAGATATATATAAGACGAAGTGATCTCATTGAGCATCAAGTTATTTCGCATTTAACATAATTCGAGCAAAATGAAACTGGTACGTTGTTTGTTAAGTAGTGTTAGAATTGTGTTAGAATAAGTGTTAAGAAATCGTGCAAAATTTTTCCTTAAATAAGATTTTGTGTGGGGGAATATATTTTTAATTTTTGAAAAATTTTTACAGGTCATCACCGTTCTGTGTTTTTACATTATCTACGTTGTAAATGCGCAGCGTTATTACCCTTACAATTACAACAATTACAATCATATACCTATTCTGAGGTATCAATATGATCCAAATCCAGATGGTTCTTACACTTACAGGTTCTTAAATTCCAGGATAATAATAATACATAATTACTTTATTCTAATTTTTGTTATAGTTACGAAACTGGTAATGGAATTTCTGCACAGGAACAAGGATTTGTAAAGAATCTAGGAAGTGTTAACGAAGCTCAAGTCAAACAGGGAGGTTTTAGCTATACAGGTCCGGATGGAGTAGTTTACTCCACAAGATACGTAGCAGATGAGAATGGTTACAGGCCAGAAGGAGCTCATCTGCCAAAACAACCTGCAATTCCCGGTGAAATTCAAAGGTCTTTAGCTTTTAATTCAGCATTTCCACGTTATGATGGCCGCTATTACGGAAAATAAACTAGGAATTTTACTTTTCAAGCCAGTATTCGCAGACTGCTTTAGTTAAAACGACATTGTATGCATTGTATATAAAAATAGAGTTTTATTTTATTTTTTTACCTAGTATACGATTGATGATGTCCAGTTTTTCTTTAATTATTAAGCATATCTATAGAGCATTTAATTATACTAATGTATATTGTACCATAATAATAATGTAATTGTAAGGGCTTTTTTCAATATAAATAATGTGCAATTTTTTAATCTTTTTCTCATT
The DNA here is from genome assembly GCA_023690525.1 of Holotrichia oblita. Lineage (NCBI taxonomy): Eukaryota > Metazoa > Arthropoda > Insecta > Coleoptera > Scarabaeidae > Holotrichia > Holotrichia oblita. The sequence goes on along the minus strand of CM043017.1, from coordinate 125,242,926 downwards.
TTGGAAATTTTCGCGGTAGTGGACTTATAATTTTTGATAATACTTTGAAATTTGTTAAAATTATTAGCGGAGAAATTGATAATAGTTGAAATGGCACCAAGAGATCAAACACAGAATTTTCGCCATAATTATAAATACCGTACTGGTAAAAAGTGTATAGTTGGATATATTTATTTTAAGAATTAGACCATGATACGGAAATATAGAGTTAATCTGCAATCATTATTTTTTACATTTTATCAATATTTCATCATTATTAACTTTAAGTAACAAATATCATTGTGTGAAATTATGTTGAGAGATAATTTCTTAATTATTTGAGATTTGTTGCTTTAGTTTTAATTTTTTTTTAATTAAGTTCACTTGTGACGTACTCATGCTTCTGATACAACGAATGGTTAGGTATTTTGGCGGACAAAATCAATATCATGTTAAATGTAAAGTCTTAGGAAGTTTTGTATTTTATACTAGATATTAAATTGAAATTAAGCCAAATAGTATGAGTTTGTATAGCGGGAACATGATTAAGAAAATTGTATTTAGATATCTTTTTACGATGGATGCAGCTGCAATAGCTTCCTAAGCACTATTGTTTGCCAAGACTACTATTGAAGCTGTGCTGTGCAACTTGTATGTACAAATGTATTTCTATGACTTTGATGATACTTGTGCTCGAACAGCGAATGGTGGCTTGACTCAAGTACTGGTCTTGCAAGATGTGCCACAATTGTGCACCAGTATTGATGATTCATTGAATAATTTGTACTGTACGACTTTTTTTTTGAGTGGTCTCCTATGCAATCATTATATTCAGACATTATATACTTTTTTCTTCAATTAAGCTTGAAGACTACCTACCGGTTGTAATAGAGTTTTTCACACAGTTTACGATCAAAGTTTAGAGAGCTGGAAATTTATAGACGAATTTTCTATGATGATTGGTTAAATAGCTTACGTAGGAACAAGACACTTTTATATTTCTATCTTTACTCATTTAAAGAATTTAAAAATTATCCGAAAATTTTATCTCTCCAGAGATCACGGTTTAGAAATGCATTAATTTTTATTTTACATTATAAAGTTTGTTAAAGTATGTGTATCCCAGCAAACAAAATTCAAATTTCGCGCAATTATTTTTAGTAACTACAACATAATCGTATAAAAAAATAATCTGAAATAAATTTATAGGTCATTTCATGTTTCAGCGTTGAAGTTACTAAAAATAATTGCGCGAAATTTGAATTTTGTTTGTTGGGAAGCGAACAATATCACGGTACACGAAAAAGAAAACGACGACAAAAAAGATGTATTTTAAGATGTACGAGTATAAACAAGTTTGCTTCTCACATATGATTGTCTGATTATTGGAAACTATCAGTAACAGCTTCTTATGATAAACGTAAAGGTAACTTAAGAGGAGCAATTTACCTTTACCTGTTACCTTCCACAATATGACTTGTGGAAGCTAATGAATATTTCTTTTAGTTTTTGCTTTGGTACTCAGAGAAAGATGCAGTATACTTTTTTTCGTACACTATTGTTGAAGTACACTCGTGTCAATTTGATGTTTTATTATTATTTGTGATAATTATCAAAATTCTTGTTTGGTAAAATAAAACAATGTTATAGTCATAATAATCGTATAAACAAACACATAAATTTTTGATAGAGTTCATAGTAGCCGAAACATTTTGTTAATGATTCGACTCAAAACTCGACCCTTTTACAAAATTTGTTAGATAAAATCTCACAGTTATTTTGACAAGAACCACTTGTTATTTTCAAAGATATATAACCAGATATATATATATCTAAAGATTTTGTCCAATAAATTTTATGAAACACTCAAGTTTTCAGTTTACATTAATCATCAGAAATTCTTTTCCATAGATTTACACTTGTAACATGCTGATCTCTCTAGTTCTAATCCATAGAAAATCAAGTTCTCGATATGTTACGTATAGCCAGTGTATTTCCACTATGCTACAGTGCAACCAAGTAGAATTGAGACCCGGTACATTTGGAGTCAAAAGTTTCGTGGCGTAAAATTTGAATTTCTTCTAACCTAAATAGCAAAACATCTACAAATGAGCAATAAACAAACGGAACGGGTCTGTACTTGATGGTCAAATGTGAATATATGTTTCAAGGAGATGAAAGTGATTCTTTAAGATTGGAGGAAGAGTACTTAATATTTTGTTCGTTTGTAGCAGTGAGCTGAAACACGTTCATATGTCAGTACACTAAGCATAAATACATCGAACTTTCTAATTTTGATTGCACTAAATTAGTATAGAAGCAACAATAAATATAATGACTACAGGACTGTTGAAAAATCACACAATAGTGATAAATCTTGCGACATGTGTCTTTTTTTTAAACAAATTGTGCATATTGTTTTCACAAAATTGCATAATATACTCACAAATTATTATACAAAATCACTTAACACAAAGGAAAATTGAGGACATATCAAAGTTTTTCATAAATAGAGTTATTTCTTTCTTTTATCCTGACGGGATCCCATCTACCCTGATATGGTGTAGCCAATTCTGCAATATCTTGATAGAATCTCAATTCTCCTAAATGAGCAGGAAAGAAATGTGACTGAAAAAAAAAAGAATTTTGAGCGATATTTTAATAGTTTTTTATAGTTCTTTTAACACGAAAAATAGCTATGATATCTTGGTAGTTAGATTTTACAGAAATTGCAAAGATTTTTAAAAGAAGTTCATGTTGCCAGTTCTAAAGCAAAGTACGTGTTCCTATTCCTATGTTTTGAATTCCCGAAGGAATGTGTGACTACAGTCTTGTGTATGCATATACATTCACAGAAGATGTTCTGCTCGTTCGGAATATGGTTTAACTACTTTTACTAACTCCCCAATATCCAAAATCCTTGTTCTTGGATTGGAGTGAGCATTAGCAAAAACATGCAGTTGACAAACATGCTGTCTGTCATGCTGACTTAATTTCCAGTAGGTATTCTATTATATAGACACATCGAAAAAAATCATAATTAAGAGTAGGCTATGTGAATGGATTGTTACTTTAGCCACTTTCACATAATGACATTTATTCTTTGACATTTAATTTGAGGTTATAAAGGTTATAAACTAAGGTTACAATAAAATGTCAAGTAATAAATGTCATTATGTGATAGTGGCTAAAGCAACGATCAAAAACATTTACATAGCCTACCCTAATTATGTTTTTTTTCGATGGCACGTTTTCTAGGATACTGTCTCTGTGGCAATTTTGATCTAATTAGTTTTATAGAACATGCTGTTTCCAAGACCTCCCTCAATTGGAAATTATTGTAATATGATTTTGATAACCAAATACTGTTTATGTGAATATTACCTCTTAAATGTTGTAGATCGTACCATAATGTATAAAACTTATTACATCAGCAATAAATCCAATACAGGTTGTTCTAAGTTAAGTGCGCACCATTGCTAACTTCGTTATTATTGCAGCTACGAAGTCGGTTAAATTAGCAAACTAGTAGTATTTTTCCTGCTGATTACAATAGTAACAACAGAAAAATAATTGAATGTCAACTCTTTTAGATATTCAAGAAAATAATATTTTTTTAATGGAACACCTGGTCTATATATTTTACTGCAGTTTGATTAAAAATTTAATTGTGAACAAAAAAGTTTTAATACAACATTACGAAAAAATTAAAAATAAAGACGTTATTATGACATTTTTTATGAACTCAGTATCTTAGTTTAAGTAAAAACAAATCAACATAACTATGAAAATAAAATTATAAGTTTATACTATAATAATTATAGTAATTGTCCAAAAACATTGCCTTCTTGCTGAACACACATAAAGACCATTCTATAAACGCTGCGAGTTGCCTTTAAAATAATTATGTATTACTTTGTAGTTGATTTAGCGTTCATATTGTGCCTTGTAGACTTCATTTTTCACGTGCCTCCATAAAAAGAAGTCCAACGGTGTCATGTCTAGTGACAGTGGAGGCCATCGAACTGGTCCGTTTGTACCAATCCAACGATTTTCAAATAATTTGTCCAATAAGCGGTGTGCACCATGATAATTATGGTCTGCGGCACCATCCTGTTGGAAATGGACAAGTAGTCGGTCTAACAAGTTTAAATCATCCAGAAAATGTTCTAATATTTCCGATATAAATTCAACATAACGCTGTCCTCTTAAAGATGATAAAAAAACGGGCCTAAAATTTTAGACCCGATAATACCACACAACGTTTACACTAAAACGATTTTGTAGATTATTAAAATGAACAAGTAAAGGATTTGTATTACTCCAATAATGTAGTGTTTTCTGTTGAACATGCCACTATTGGAGAAATTACATTCGTCCGTCCACAAAATACATCAATAAAACAATGAGAAAATTCCAATCTTCTTTCGAAATCACCAGGGTGTAAATTTTGCACTGGGTGATATTTATAAGGAACAAATTTATGTTTTTTTTTAAAGTTTTGTGGATGGTGTTTAGAGAGAAACCAGCATCTCTTGATAAATCTCGAGTGGATTTGTTTGAAAATAAGCTAAAATAGTTATTTCGGTTTCTTCGTCGATTATAAATTGCTTTATACGTCTTTTTTTCTTGAAGACCTCCTCATTTCTTCTAAATTTTCTGTAAAGTTTCAAAACATATCGTTGGTTCGTAATGTTGCGTCCAGGATATATCATATTATGTACGCTTCCACCATATCACATTTTTCTAAATGAGTAAACACCATCTTTATATTTGAAATAGCTATTAATAACGCTTACGCACAGTCACAATTTCAGAACATTTATTGCTACTACTGACAGGTGATACATAAACAAATCCAAGAGTTATTTCATAGCTAGATTGATTTATTTTTTTAAATTAAAAATATAAAATGTCATAATAATCTCCTTATTTTTAATTTTTTCGTAATATTGTATTAAAACTTTTTTGTTCACAATTAAATTTACAATCAAACTGCAGTAAAATATACAGGCTGTTCCATTAAAAAATATATTTTATTGAATATCTAAAAGAGTTGAAATTCAATTATTTTTCTGTTGTTACCATTGTAATCAGCAGGATAAATACTATTGCTAATTTAACCGAGTTCGAAGCTCCAATAATAACGAAGTTAGCAATGGTGCGCACTTAACACTTACTTAGAACAATCTGTATATCTATGGAGATTTAATGTAACACATTTTAAATTTAGATGTTTAACAATTTGATAAAAATTTGTTACTAATAAATTTAATATTATGTTCGTATCATTTTTATAAAACACCTTTTCTTAGTAATGTGGTCAATATTTTTTTTTTAAGTTTTTGATTGTATGTGTATTTTATAGAATTTTTTGAATGTGAAGTTACTGTAAATATCGTAATTTAAACTGAGAAATATACAACCAACATTACAGATAAAACTACGTTCCTTTCATGTCGATATAAAACGGTTTAACCATAAATAATTGTACTATACCGCAAATTAAAAGTACGTAATTGAAAATAACACGAGGCATAAGTGCATATTGCGAATATTTTAACATTTACGGCTCATACATATTTCGAACAAAGTTGTTATTTGTATAACAGTTTATGGCACACGCATTCAATTATAGCTAACTTGTTGAATCCAGGCAATACGCTCTAAATATCGTATCGATCGAAATCTTCAACGTTTTCACCTTATTTTCAAAGAATGAGTTACGATCATCTTTATTGAAAGTCCAAGGATGAGCTATAATATCAATAATTTATATATGGCGAGCGCTAACCAGGATACTACAACAAAGTTAATCTACATACGTGTCTAGGTCATTATGGCATAAATACTTTATTTTGTATTAATTCATTAAATATTTTTCTAAAGAAAACAATTAAAGCTATCCATTTGTAAATAGATAAAGAAAACAACCCAGGTTAAATTCCATTGATCGGCTTCTCAATTACATGAAAAATGGAGTGAATAATGGTTTGGATTGTGTAGCGAAAGGTGTATCTATTTTTATTGTCACTATAAAAATTAGTGACCAAACTTGTTTAATTGACTATTTTCTATAGTGTTATTGCTTTTTCTGAGTTTAATTGTAAATTATTGTTTGTGTATTAGAGTTTTGTTAACTGTTATGTCACTTCTTGTATATTTCATGCAATCCATCTTACAGGAATATTTGGTATATACATATGTATTTTTGGTAACTCTTATATTTTAAGTGCAACAGTGTTATTAATATTTGTTTTGGTAACCATTTCATTGTTATTAATGTTGCTTGTAGCTTTTTTCATAGTTTGATAAATTCACCTTTATCTAAAAATCTATTAAACATTTTTTTTAAGCAACGATGTCAGATGTGATTTAATCAATAAAATTAGCTAAGAAATTAGTAGGAAAAACATCTAAAACCTTGCAATAAAATAATTAGAGAGATAGAGGTGGATTGTTTTACTTAAATAATGAAATATATTACGATTGAGTGATTTTATTTCTTACTAATTCATCAAACCAGCTAATCAATTAATAATTCGCTCATTGATGATAGACTCGGGTCATAATATAAATATTATACAGGATAACAACTTGAATTACGAAATCCAATTGATGCGAGAAGGTAGTGAGAAGTATTAAATTTTACTATTGTCAACTTTTTATATGACAGGAATGTTGGTGGTTATGTCAAATATTTTACCGAACCATCAAACTTTATCCTAATGGAATACACAATTAATGAAAAAGTGCAAATTATATAGTGGTTTTATAATTTGTCATAGTATTTGTCATCCACTGACATTCCTGTCATACAAACAGTTGACAATACTAAAATGGATACATCTAATTTTACCCCCACTACCTTCTCCTATCAATAGGCTTTCATAGTTCAAGTTGTTATCTTGTATATGTACTGGGTGGTCAACTAAGAATGGCGCTCGGCCATGTCTCAGGAACGATTTGTAATACAGCTTCGGGAAAAAAATATCACTGAGCAAGGTAGCCCCGAGAAACATCTGGAAATTATTTAGGGAAGTCTAGGATGACCACTAGATGGCATAACTGTACACCATAAGTTTTAATTCTTATTTTATACAAAATTTACCAACTTAAGGTCTATCACAAATATGAAAATCGGAATCTTCTGAAAATTCTGCATATTTCACATTGGACAATTTTTTTTTTATTTTGCCAAATAAGGAGAGGGGTGGAGGGGAAACCTTGTTTTGAAGGAACGCTTATAACACTGGTTCTGTTGAAACGAATTTTGCAAACTTAGTCGCGTTGCAAAGGGCATTACACCTCCAATCTAATGCTTACAAATTCAAACCAATCTATTAAGTAATGTGCGTGCTAGAGGGCGCTGTTTAAACTTTCTTAGAAATTTTGCTTTTTATCGAAAATATTAAATGGGAACATACATTTTCGACTACAGATTAAAAAGGTAAGCAAAATTACCAACAAATCAGTGAAAACCGGATATTGTTATTTTTTACCTATCCGAAGATATTTGAGAAACGTGTAAATGTCAGAATTTCGTCTATAAATTTAAATTATTCTGCTTCCGCTAACGAAACTTAACAAATTTGGTCTTATTAGAAAGGATTTTCCTTAGCTTACATTTAGTGATTCAAACTGTTATTTTGCCCATCACCGTTGGAGAGTGTAAAAGAAATTTACATACGTAAATTTTGTGATTTTTGAAAATTGAATTGAACTGATAACGCCAGAAAGTATGCCAGTAAACTGAAGGAATTAGTAACTGTTTAATGTTCCTGAAGCAAGTGTTCATTGAATTCTCGGCAGCAATTCGATCAACCCCGTCCCAGAAAGGCAACGGCCGTCCAATCAACGAACAAGATGATTACCATATATAATATTCTAGTATTATGAGAGAATTATTTCATTGATTTTAAAAAGTGTAATACAACTATTAACAACACATGGTCATCTAATACACAAATAATTGAGGGACAATTATTTGTGCAAAACATCGAGGAAGACAAAAGGTTATTACACAAGTTACCATACATGAATACGGCTTTCAAGAATACCCACAGTATAATCTAAACATGGTTGCTAGTGGTTATTTTTCATTTTTAAATTTGAAAATTATAATTGGAACTTTATATTATTCCATAAAAAATATCAATTTTCTGTGTGGCTTTGATCGACGTTTTATTTAAGGTTACAATAAGTAGATTTAATCACAGACAACCATAATGCAAATTTAAGGCTTAATTTTGATAGTTCGTATATGTACCACTGAAGTTTTGATGACTGTCAGCTCCAATATCGGAGAGAATAGTTCAAAAAATCATGGAAAAATTGGATATGTTGGAGCAATTAGCTTGCTGGTTTAGCGATAATACTGTGCTATTCTAGTTGCAGTATCGAAGTATGTAATAAAGGTATGAAACACTCTATACATACTTAAATAGGTATGTAGCAATAGTTGTGGCGGTAGCAACAAGCAATTTAGCGTATAAAGCCTAAATAAACTTCTGAATTTGGATTTTATGATTGAGTAGATAGAGAAACACACTACAATAAAAGCTATATTTTTATTGTTCTCGATCTTTATTATCAATATTATCAAATTATTCACTTATATAACATACTCCACTGTGGATATATATTTTTAAGAAATATTTATAGACAGAAATAATGTGCGTTTCAGAAGCATTTTTTAAAATTGTGGATCTTTAGAAATTAATATATGTATGTATGTATGTATAATATAGGTACTGAATAACATTAAATCAACGTCAAATTATTCATATCTATATTCAATCAACTATTAATAATATTATAATTAATTCATAATTATGATCATAATTTTTCCATATACATTCTAATAACGGTTGCCGCAGGATATATTGTCATGTCATTTTATATTATTATTAGTAGGTAAACCTTAAAAGACATGATAAAACAACATTTAGGAATGCGGTACAACTTACTAAGTTATTTCGTAGATATATGAGTGGGATATAAATTTTGCATAATTTTCATGGTATATATTCTAATATACGTTGAATTCTTTAATTAATGTTATTGGTTTCTATTGTTTATTTTTGCCGGAAGGTAATTAGATTATGTTAGAAATGATTTATGAATGCGACTACCAATGGTAGATTGGGTGATTGAATGTGATATAAATTAAGCCAAATTGACTTATTGTCAGTATTTACCAAAATCACTTTTGAAGGTAAAGAGTAGTAATTATCACTCTTGTATTTTGATGCCTAATTTATTCAGGTGTTGGGCAATATTATATAACTTGCAGCTATTACTGCTTTTGGTACTCTTTTACATAAGCTAGGATTTAAAAACGTCTTATATCACCCAACTTCTGGTATATTATTTCTTAAATGCTTGGCTTTTAGTCCAAAAATGTTTTCACGATAACTTGTACATTTTCATTGACAAACCTTTCCAATGACTCCGTCAAATTCATTCCATCAAAATTTGTTCTTCTTTGTCATAGAATTTGATTTGGTATTAAAGTACATTTCCTAAACTGTTCGCTTAGAGATGCCAACTCCCTTATGTGCTCAACTCATAGATTTAGTGCGGGAGCGGTGGTAAGGAGCCGTATTTTTACCATAATCATGGGAAAAGAAAAAGATTGCACAAGAACAAAGAGAAGTAAGTAGAAGTAGTAGCGGGAATAAGAAGGATGTATTTATGCGGTCTCAATGAATGTTAAGAAAGATGGCTAGGTAGGGCCCATTCAGAGAAAAAATCATGAAGAAAAGCCGCAAAAGAAATGTCAGCGACTAACAAATTGTACACAACATTGACATTGACTTGACATTACGGGCAAGACGGAGAAAAAGATTAATATTGCCGGTAATGTAAAGCGTCTAGTTCGAAAACAAACCTTTTACGAAAGTAGAAATTAAAGTTTCAGTTCGGGAGTTAATGTAGCAGCTGGAATATACGAACAAAAAGCTAAGAGATTGGAAGCAGATAAGAAATAAAAGGGAAAGAAGTTTCGCGCAGAAGGAAAATAAATCATTTGGACCAGGTCAATTGAAACTTAAGGGGATGTATAGTTGGTTATTGAAGAAAAACAAGGAAAGAGTATGCTTATGGAAGATATCACAGGGGTCCTGAAGAAAGATACGCACTACCTACATATTGCTAAGTTCGTGGATGAGGATTTGCTGTAAAAATGGTTGTTGATAAGCTGGTCATAGACTACATAAAGCTGTTAGTAAAAAGGATTTAGTTACACAAAAGATTTGGGCCATCTATGCAACTGAATAGCAATCTGGAGGAGGTTGGTGTATAGCCAACTAAGAAATTGAGAAGAAGGTGTGACCTCCCTGTCATGGATCGGTAAATTATAACAAAAGAAGAAGTAAACATTGCATCTTTCAGAAAACTGTGGGAACATATTTTTACAGGATCAAACATTCACATAACTCTAAAACTTTAAACAAATAAGTGTGCGTATGGGAAAGGAAGAGGTTATTGTCAGAAGTGGAGAAAAGTTTTATGTTGAAATATGGACAAAATGTTAATGTGAGCGAGGTTATGGTGGGCAATATAAAGAAATTACTGCATGATACATATGTGTACAGGATATTGATGTTGGCACAAATAAAACAGACGTCAAATCTGAAATATTAAAGTCGCAGAGAAAACAGTGGTTAAGCAGAAACGGTAGCCATAATATATGTATATAATTAACTGAGCACTTGTGTAATATTTAATAGTACTAAGAAAAACCTCCAAAATTCCACAATGTATATTTTATTTTAACAAATTCAGATGTACATTTCGTTAGCGTCAAGCTAACATCGTCAGTGGAAACTGATCGTCAAATATGTGCACATATATACATATATGTATATCTAAATATAAAATATGTGTATAAGGACACAGTACAAGAACATGTAATAAGAATTAGCATCACATTAAAAAACAATCGGATCAACAAACATGTGTGGAATCCAGGTGGTACTAATAATGTTCGGTTGCAATAAATTCTAAAAACTTATTATTAAGAGGCGATAAATCTGCTGAGTAACTTATTTTTGTATTTTTTCATGTAAATGGCTTCCCACATATTCAGGTCATAACATCGTGTTTTTTAACTAATTGAGCATCATCAAATGAAAATCTATGTCCCGTCTTTTCGAAATGGTATGCCGATAAAGATCTATCCGAATTGAAATTCTTTACGTGATACATATGTTTGTTCTTTAAATCGAACTTCTAAGTTTCTGCGAGTTTGGCCAATGTAAGATTTATTACAAGATTTGCATTGTATTTTTCATCCAACTGTTTCTTATTGTCTAACTGTTCCATGTTGTTGGATAGTATCTGTTTTAAAGTATTCACATTGGAAAAAGCTGGAACTAGATTAAATTTTTTAAAAAGGTTGGCAACTTTATTAGTCCATATTTTATTGTAAGTAATTCTACACCAATGTTTCTTGTTTATATTTTGTTGAGTTATTAATCTAGATTTATTACAATGCAATTCTTTCGTGATTTTGTTGTAAATTTTCGTAATATTGGCCCTGTCAAAGCCATTTTGGTTAGCCATATGGTAAATATATTCTAATTCTTCATTATAGTTCTCTTTTGTAACTGGAATATTAACTAATCTATTCAATAAAAAGTAAAAAACTGTTTCTTTTTGTTTATGGAAGGTATTAGATGAACTGTGAATGAAATTATTCGTATTATAGTGGGCTTTCTGTAAATATTGTAATCAAACTTGTTCTTCTTAATAGAAATGAGTAAATACAACTACGGTAGGGATTGGTCTTTTTCCAGCTCCTGGGTGAAATTAATAGAAGAATATTGATTATTGATAATAACGAGAGAGTTGCCCATATCAACATCTTTAGGAACGACAGCCAAAATATCATCCACGTATCTTGCCCAGAACTTAGGGAAGACAGGAGAGGTATGTTTTACCTGATTCTCTAAGTTGTCTAGGAACAAATTAGCTAACAAGGGGAATAACGGATTTCCCATAGCGGTACCAAATGTCTGTTTATAGCAAGAATTATTAAATCTAAAGGTATCTTGATCCATAGCTATTTTGGTAAGTTTGACGTATTCTTTTTTGAAAACTAAACTATTGGTGCACACATTGGTTTGTTTGTGTTCCAACTGAAAATGATGTGGGAGTTGGCACCGAGACAGTAGATGATTTATTGACATCGATCAATAAAATTAAAATATTTAATGTAGGGAAGAGTGGGGCACACAGAACCTCCGGGGCACAGAGGACTTCCTAGATATTTTTGGTATAATTGCTGCCATCTGTTTGATACTTCTCTATACTGTACCTACCACATCATTTTATCATGCTGCAGTCAGATTTGTAGGTTCAATCAGCGCTTGCAGTTACAGTGCGAAATAAACTGTTCTATAAGCTAAGCCTTGTAATATTTTCTTGTTATTATATCTCCTAAAACAGTTGATGGTATTTAATTTGTGTTTATTCACTGCTGGCATTTAAAATTGCTATTCATACGGTTTCAAAAGAACATAATAATTTAAAATTTTGACTCAACTAACCTATAAAAACTTTTTTAACAGTTGGAAATGTACATTTGGGGCAGAGGGGACCGACATGTGGTCCTCTGTGCCCCATAGATGGATTCAATGCCAAGAATATCACCACTGGGCCCACGATATGTGTCGAGGTGCATCAGAAAATGACGATAAGTTTGTATCCGTAAATTGTGACGAAACTAGTTTCTATTTTTCATGAAAATAAGAATTCGCTTTTAATACTTTTTTTATTAATGCCATATACGTTCTAAGTTTATTTAAGAGAAAAATGTATTTTGTGACTAAATGTAGTTACTTTCTTTCATTTTTAACATCACTTATTTTATTTGTATATAGTTAAGCTGATGGTCCCATGTGCTCCGAGGTGTGGGGCACAGGGGACTGACAGTATAAACCCATTTATTTAAAAATACAACCAGTACTAGTTTCTGTTTGTTAAAAATGTTTACATTAGACGATAATATGCGAGTGTAGTTCCCACATCCTACGAATGCAGACTCCAATCATAAACCATATCCAAATACCAACACTTTTTGTCTTAAGTGGTCCTCAGTGCCCCACTCTCCCCTAATAATAGATGTCCTTTAATATGTGTACCCTCTAATCATTTCATTATTTTTTTTAACGCTACAAAGATATGTATTTGTGAAGTATGTTTAACAGCATAATATTTGACTCCGAAACTGAGACTATTTAGAAGGATGGTTGTGAGAGAATACTGGATCGGAGTTAAGTTTAGCTCCGTATTTTTAACCGTGTATATTTATATGATTTCACAATTCAAAAATATCAAATTATTGAAGGAAAAATAAAAAATTATAGAATAATATAAAATTAGAAAATGCAATTAGCCACCGCCTATATTGAATGCGTCGTCGTTACTATTTCATTACAAAATGTACACGCCCTGATATATAGCGGAACCTTGACCGGCAGAATGTTACGGGTCACCTGGCATGAAACCTCTTCAATTCTATCTCTACGCTATCTGTGCAATTCGCATGGCCCATTGTACGGCTGCCATAAGTTATGTCTCGCCGTTGCCCAATATCCGCACATCTGATCTACTCCATTGTTCCATATTCTCTTTTACGAGTTAAATATTGGCCCGTAAATGTTCTGCGGTCGGTAATTTACTAGATATTTTGTTGATATCACCCACCCGTTAGTAAGAATGTTTTAATGCGGTCGATTACAGAGAGACACACATATAAATTAATGTGAGATATGGGTATGTGGTAATATCGAGTTGGGTTATTGTGTTAAAAGTCGCAGGTATCACTTGAATTGTACAATGCTCTATATTGATGTATAAGAGCATTTTGTATATTTAATTTAAAGAAAGTTAAATGTGGAATATTGAAGGATAAATATCACTAGAAAACGGAATAGAACTAAAACAATTCAAATAGTTTGGTAAAGGTCAATTTAAATAAATCATTTTGCAATAAAAGCTGAAAGTAACTGTCACAAAATTTGTGAATTGAAATGTTATACAAATGTATTAAACAAATTGTAGGTAATTATTAACCTATTATTACATTCGATATATAGTGAAACTTGCAGCAAGAATACACAGCACATCCGGAGTTCTCCGGCACAAGTAATCAATAAATGAAATGAAATGAAATGAAATAAACAGATTAGAAATTAAATATGTTAGGCAACATTATCTATAATGCTTTTTCTTTTATCTTTTTGCAATAATTAAATTATGGAAAACAATTTTTAAACGCACAGATTTTCATGCCTTAGTCGCCCTAGCAGGGAACCATGTAATTGTGTATCACAATTACACATACAAACGACGGCTTTAATTTTTTGTGTTGCATACAGGGCTATTAGAAAGAATTTATGAGAAGCTTCGAGGTAGAGAGTAATCATTTAACTTTATGATTGATGATGTTCAGCGTCATAGTCATATATAACACAAGTAGATTATCTCTTGTAAATTTAGCATTTAGTTGGACAACACTATTGAGTACAAAACTGTTTGATGTTTATAAAGTGTCTAACGTTATTACAACACGTGGTTTAATTATGTTGCTGTTTCTATACAAATAAACAAATAAGTAACAATTTTAATAAATGGAACAATTACATTTTTCACGTACTAATCTGATCAAAATAATGATCATTTTGATTTATATACAGGGTGTTTCAGAATAAGATGCTGATCCTTAAGGCTGTCAAAAGTTCAAATAAACCTATGTCCTAAACCTCTTAAATATTGAGCTACAAGGTATTTAAGTTTTGAGAAAAAAATCGTTTTTTCTCATATTTTCCTAGACATTTTTTATAATTTAGATTAGCTGTTGAAAGTGGCCACCACCTGCAAGTATGAATGGTTCAGCTCTTTTCCTCATTGAGTCTTGTACTCTTTGAAAAATTCCTGGAGTATTCCTGATAGTGTCACAATAAAGTATTATGCGATTTCTCAACTCCTCTTCAGTGTGTATTGGGGTGCTATAAACCAAAGTCTTAAGGTGTCCCCACAGGAAAAATCTAGATTGTTTAGATCTGGGGATCTAGGTGGCCACGACTGTGTTCCTCAGCATTTGTGTACTTTACCATGACACTTATACGTTTTAAAGGTATTACGATTTTAAAATTTAATTTAAGTGCAATTTTCGTGTACTTAAATAACTATCTGTCAAAACTGTTTGGCATTATCTAATTATTTCGTCATTGAAATTGTTTCCTTGACAACAAAGTTCATAGCCTCCTTTTCCAAAATGATGATAAGTACACAGCAATAATTATGCCCTTCGTTTTTTGATCGGAAACCGTTCGTCGGACGAAAAAAAAACCGGAAATCAAATTTACCTTAAAATAAATGGAGATTTTAAAAATAATTTTTATTTTAAGAAAAAGCAGTGGCGTACATAATATTTCTCTAAAAATATTTAGTCCACATCCTGTATGGACGCCACTGAATAAAAAATTTAAAAAAATTCTATATACAAAAATAGCTGCTGTTGCTTGGAAGGCATATGCCAAATTTTATTAAAATATCTAGAAATATATTAAAGTTATGATAAAAAAACGATTTTTTTCTCAAAACTTGAATACCCTGTAGCTCAAAATTTAAGAGGTTTAGGACATAGGTTTATTTGAACTTTTCTTCTTAAAATCACGTAAGGATTGACACCCTTGAGGATCAGCATCTTATTCTTATATTTCTGTTTTATTTCCAAATGACATTGTTTGTTTGTTGCCTAGTTTTGCCTAGTACACCTTCATTTATCCATAGGGATGTTCTGCAAATCTCTAGAAAAGAAAAATTGTATTTGCTTAGGTTTGCTGGTCGATGTATTGGGAATTATCTACCATCAGTCCACCAATTGTGAAAATAGTTTCGTATGTTTCTTAAAAACCAACCACGAGTTCGTTCTTTAATATTCCACATGGAGACTTAAAATTTAAAAATAAATATAATAATATAATAAATTCTTTTCAAATACTTCTACATAGTAACGTAAAAAAATTATTACCAATTCAATTAACACTTAGGAATATTAGTATTTTATTCAACATGATAGACAATCGCGTTCTGTATACAAGTGAGGCACAAAATTATGTGAAATGTCGCTAAGGAACGCTATCTAAATAAGTATATGCCAATGATAGTCACATATGTGTCTGGATTTTGAAGAAGTATGAAAATGTCTTCACAATACATTTTCATACTTCCTCAAAACGCAAATACATATCTCGAAAATGACTACACGTACGGAGATAAAGAAAAATTGTGGCGAACACAGCTGCAGCAGTTTCCTAAGCTGCACTCCTTAGTAATACTGATCACTGCAGCTCATGCTGCGGAAATTGTGTATGTAAATGTGTTTCTATGGCTTTTCTATGTTATTTTGCCGTATCTAATAGTGTGCTGAAAATTGTGTTCCAATATCCATTGGTAACTCGACTAACGAGTTCAATTGCTCTTACCTCTATAACTATCGAGCTGTGTGTATTCAGGTATAGTCACATCAGTATCGAAGACATAATAAATAATTCGTTTTGGTGAATGGTTTCCTATGAAATCAGGTTATTCAGGCATTAAAGGTTTATCATTCTACTTATCGTTTTTTACGGATATCCTACATCTTCTTCTCTTAGAAAGTATCGCAGCAATTACAGTAAAATTTTCTATGAAGATTACATTAAAAACCTATTAGCTACAAACTAGAGCCTTTCATATTTCCATGTTTATTACTTTGGACCTTAGGAGCTTTATTCTTCGGTATCAAAACATTTATTTCTGCAATAGCAATAGCAATTTTTTTGGAAGTATACTAGTATGAATTTAATAATTATCAGAAAATGGTATCTCTTTACATACATAACATCAAATAATAATCC
The DNA here is from genome assembly GCA_023690525.1 of Holotrichia oblita. NCBI lineage: Eukaryota > Metazoa > Arthropoda > Insecta > Coleoptera > Scarabaeidae > Holotrichia > Holotrichia oblita. The sequence goes on along the minus strand of CM043017.1, from coordinate 125,226,034 downwards.
CCACCCTAATGGTGTCACAATGGCGACCCTCAAATGATCGCACTTTTTATAAACTTTTAGCATACCTCAATACCTCTATGATTTCTCACCTCTTCTTTGACTTCATCGTCGCTTCGGCAGCGTTGGCCACTCAAGTGTTCCTTTAACTTGAGGAACAAGTGATAATCATTAGTCGCGAGGTCAGGACTGTAAGGTGTGTGGGGCATAACAGTCCACCCAAAATATGTCAAAAGTTACTGAATTCATTGTGGACTTCCGACCGGTATTAAATTCCCTGCACCACTTTCGGACGTGTTGAACGGACATACACTTGTCGCCATATACCTCTGTTAACTGACAATGAATAACCACGGGTGGAGTTCCTTTAGCATACAAAAAGCGAATTATGGAACAAATTTCGCATTTGGCGGGATCAACAATGGGAACCTCCATCTCAGACAGCTGCTGAGATAAGACAGGGCGACGCAGCGAAGCGCTGCTGGGGCGAATCGAGAGCAGGAGAACGACCGTGCACAACGGTGTTGCCAGATTTTGTTTCGCACCTTCCCACGCATTTGGAGCTCTTTGGAAACCCTCGTATTTACTTCTTCAAAAAAATATAAAAATGTGTGATATATCTTGCATTCTATCTGAGTTATATAAAGTAGGAAAAAGTAATCAAGAATTTGTTCTATGAAAGTCCAGTATGGCATGTGTTTATTAGATTTTTAACAAAAAAGTAAAGCTAAAAGATCCTATACTATCTTCTTGCTGAAAAAGCCTAGACATCTATCAACGTACTTATGTATATAATAAAGGGTGTTCATTATGACCTTTGTTTTTAAATTCTAAATAAAACACATAAAATGAAGTTAGACGGCAAAATCGTTATTATAACTTGAAAGAACAATCTTTGAAATTTACTTTTTAAAAATAATTTCATTTAAATGCTCGCCGCGGCTACGCCGTAGATGGTCCATTTGGAGAGTCCAATTTTGGATCATTCCTTCCAGCATTGCGATCGGTATTTGCCCAATTACACGAGTAATGTTAGCTTCCAAGTCCTGAATTGTAGCTTCACGTATCCCCAAAGAAAAAAGTCCAAAGGTGTGATATCACACGATCTTGGCGGCCAGTTGACAGGTCCAAAACGCGAAATTATCTGCTCACCAAAATGATTTCTCAATAAAGCCATTGTTTCGCGCGCTGTGTGTGCCGTAGCTCCGTCTTGCTGAAACCAAATGTCGCCGACATCCCGAGCTTCAATTTCAGGCAACAAAAATACCGTTATTATAGTGCGGTACCGCTCGACATTGACGGTGATGTTCTGTTCGATCTCATTTTTAAAGAAATACGGACCGATGATTCCACCGGCCCATAAACCACACCACACAGTGCATTTTGGAGGATGCAACGGTAGTTCGAGTGTCTCTTCGGGTTGCTCGTCAGTCCAAATACGGCAATTTTGTTTATTGACGTATCCGTTGAGCCAGAAATGTGCCTCGTCACTGAACAAAATTCGACGTAAAAACAGAGGATCTGCATTAAGCTGTTCCAGAGCCCATTGACAGAAATTTAAGCGTAAATTTAAGTCTTGTGGCTTCAAGTCTTAAACGAGCTGGATTTTGTAAGGCTTTAAAGCAAGATCCTTACGTAAAATTCGTCAAGTTGTCGAATACGACATGCCCAGATGTTGAGATCGGCGTCGAATTGATTCCTCACGATCTTCAGCTACACTCTCCGCTACAGCAGCAATATTCTCCTCATTTAACGGGTCGATGGCCGCGGTGGTTAGGTGGCTGACTATCGTTGTGAGAAGACGATAGGCGCCGGGGTTCAATTCTCTGGAGGGACGGTGACATTTTTTCAGAGAGTTTAATCCCGGATCGACTTGCCATTCGCTGTTGGGAGCAAAGTGATTAACAGCGCGGCGTCATAAAAGGCGATATGATGCTGTCACAAAGCCAATTGAACACAACATACACACACAAACTACACCGCGAGAGTTGTAGTGATAGTCACTGCAACTAAGCACCCACCACATTAAACAAAAAAAAAATTACGGGCTGGATGTGGCCTATTTGGTCTCCTGTCATCCGATAGCGTATACTGAGACTCAAATTTGCGGATGGCATTGGCAATAGTGGTCTCGGAAGGTCGATGATGCACACCATATGTTGCTCGTAGTGCACGAAAAACTTTTCTTACAGAGCACTGATTTCCGTAATACAGCTGCATAATTTGGAGACGCTGTTGCGGTGTGAGTCTTTCCATTATGAAATGTCAAGCAATACTGAATCAAAATAGGATGACAGAATGACATCCGTCATAAAAAAAACCTTAAAAAAACTTAAGAAAAGGTCTAAATGAATCACCCATTATATTGAATCTTAATATCGAAATATTTAACATCTGTATCAGACGATTCCACTTATATAAAACATGTTTAATTTGCAATCTCAGTTTTGAGAATTGCTTATATAACTCGATACTGCGCTCCTTTTGGAATTATTGGATTTATTTACTAGAAATAATAAAAAATAAAATAGTCCTTGAAATCTACATACAGTCATTTTCAATCTATATAAATAAAACTATATTTAGTTTCAACTACACCTACACACTTTGCAATTTGGATAGCCACACTTATAAGTTTATATATCCAGTATATTAAAATTGGATTATTTAACAAGATTGTCAGAATTATGTAACACGTTATGAAATTTGTATCAACAATCTGTTGCGAGTATACAAAGTACTAGGCCCTACTATAAGAACTTCCACATCATTTTCTATCATTATGCAAAGATTGTTCTACATGCATTGAACTTTATGAATACATAAATCATTTTGAAGAAACCGCAAAATTGCAATGTATAATAAATACAGGCATTTTCGTACAATTTCTTAAATTACAGATATCTCTAGTACGTATGTACTTACGTTGCAACATATAAGTGGGTGACAGCCATTTAGTTTGTGTGAAAATCATAGGTTATCATTTTAAATTTCAATGTTATTGGTTAAATAGCTGTTTAATGTTAATTTATAATAATTAATAATTTATTAAAATGCTTCCTTGCGACCTAATTGAGTGTATAATTGGAAAAGATTTTCTACTTAAATAACCAGTAATAATATGATGAATGTAGTAATAATGTCAAGAATTTCTATAAAAAGATAATTACTTATCTAAATATGTATCTCCGAACCTAATGAGAGTAAAGCATATATTTACTAAAATACCAGTCTAATGTAAGATGTAATAAGTGGTTTCATTATTATAGTCGGTTTCAAGGTTTACTGTACCCTCACTTGAAAGGTCAGGCGTTGAATCCCATATGTAGAATATCTATATATGTAGTATAGATATAAATATAATAATTATATGTACACTCTGGTGATTCTTAACATGGACAAAGTGTTAATACAATTGTACATACTTACGTTTTCTCTGTTTTCAATTCAGAGAGACGACAACGTGATTGGAAAATGAACAATATAACAAATGAAAATAATGACTTTCAAAAATATATCTATTTTTATTGCAAGGGTAAAATTTTTTGACTTATGATTCTCATGTCAAAACATTAAACCCTTGGTTAAGTTACGTTCAAAGTTTGACAGTGTGTTTACAAATTTATTGTTCCTATAATGATGCATGATGTATTTCGTTGACAACATCATACGATAGGTTATTCCATTTAAAGCGTCGTGCGGGGTGGTTCGTAGGGTCGTAGATATCATAGGTTTCGTTTATAGATTGAAGAAGGTTCTCTCTACTAAATACGACATTTTTATTTTTATTTCAGTTTTGAAATATTTTCAGCATAACGTTTTAAAAAAATGACAGGTCTGATGATATTTTAAAGATCTTCTTCAATAGTTATTTTCTGTTAATATATAATTTTCCCCTTTTGTTACTTTGTTTTTACAATAGTACCTACAAAAAAAGAAGAAAAAATACTTGTCATGATTTAAGCCACAATTCAACTATATAATATATCTATATTCCACAATACACCAGCATATTGATAATGGTGTAATGGTATATGGCTGAGCAAAAGCAGTTTTATAACATATATGGTGGTATCAAAACGAGAAATTTAGAAAGTTTTGGTGGATTATTTAACAATAGAGAAGATACGCTACCAAAGCCTTTTCTGCGTAAATGGGCAAAATTTAAGCTTTTGGACTTCAAAAGTCAAGGAGGTGACTGTCATTTTGGATTTACTTATGTGTAGACATGAGCACATGCTCTAAGTTATGAAATTATATTATGTGACTAGACATCTTGTTAACAAAGCGTGCAATTGGAGCTACCAACCTCGCTGTAACGTTGAGCATGAATATTGTTCGAAACTTTTCTAATTGACGTTATTTGAAGAGTAGAGTTTAAAAAGAACATTCGAGACTTTCAAACACCGAATCCTGTTAGGACCATGCATTAAAAATGTCTTGCTTCGGAATGGACTACATTTGAGATGTAATTCACCTGGAAATTTATCCTCTTTAAATGCTCTCCTTGACAAGTTAAAGGAATAAATTTGGCAAATACTGAATCCTTTTTCAATTCAAAAGAAGCCGGAAGAAATAATGGAAATTATTTTCAATGAATGAGACACACCTAATATAATAATACAGTAAAAGATTCTCTTAAATGTGTCAATTTTCATAAATCTTCCAGCTGCTTTGTCAGAATCTAAAGCCTTATAATATAAGCCTATAATTTGGCGTCTAATGTAGGCCTTGCAGTAATTTTAAGTTGCCCCTTGATTAAATTTTCTTGAAAATTTGGCATTTAGCCTGTGTAGCAAGATTTTATATAAGTATTACGTATATTGTACTATTTATTATATACAACATATCATGTGGCCAAATTAAGAATTTAAACACTGTACAAAAAGATAATAAGTTGGCCCTTGGGGCTGAGACTCTGTTTGAAATACAAATAGTCGAAATGGCTAACCAGTCGTGACTAACAAAAGCGATATTTAGATTTAATTGATAGAAATTTGTAAATCGGTGGGATTCACGTCATATTTTTTTAATTTACTTTTTACAAAATCGAAGAGCGCTTTATGGAATGAAAGAGCATTGTTTCCTATGCCCATATTTGTTGAAACTAGGATATGAATCATTTTCCTCAGATTTTCTCTTGACATCACCAATAAATCTCACTTTTAAACATTTCACCTTGACATATAAACGTAATAGTATGTCATCTAGATACAATTAGAGAATTTAGTGGGCAGGGAACTATATTCTGTGAGAAAAAGTTTACTTAACATAATACCGCAGACTTTAACATAAAAAAAAATAGATGGAAAAGGATGCTGTTAACACATTTGTTGGTCAAATGACGAACAGCTAATACTACTGACCTTTGTTTGTATAGTTTCTGCTAGCAATAAAATAATAGATGTGTGATGGAAAATTTTATGTACCTGCTGAAGATATTTTGATTTAAATATTGTTTTGAAAGTGTAGTTAAATATTATAGAGCTTTTGTTATTTTGAATCATTCTTGTACCTTAAGGTGATATATATTTACATATATGTAGATGCGTTTTTTATTAGTTTCGGTTTCCTTTGTTTGACTAATAAAATAATGTAAAAAAATACAAATTCGATTATTTAAAATACCATTGAAACTAGAAAGTAAATTTAATTCTTCGCAAATTTATGTTTAAAACTCTAATTTGTGGTTAATCTAAGAAACCTAAAGTATACGAGCATTTGTTTTGAGGATTTTTAATTGATATATGATCACGACAAAAATACAGTTCTTTTACTAAAAGTGTAGTTTTGTATTTAGCTTCAGTGAAGCAAACATACATGGCATCTGCAATTGTATTCAAAGTGTGAAGTATTAGGAGTCAGTTGCAATCAGAAGGTGTTATCAGAAAGGAAATCATCGCTGATAATAGGGAGTTTATGATATGTGTTAAGTAACGATTCAAGAATCAGACATCTGTTCCTAAAACCAAGAGCAGCTATGCTGAGTGATTTTCTGGATTTTGGCATACCTAATAATTAACAGTGTAAATAACAGCTTATTGGGAAGATATCCAGATATGGAATTTTTGCGCAAAAAGTCAATTTTAAGCAAAACTTTTTGGACAAGGATCAGGAGAAGATCAAGTAAAATTTTAATATAACTTAATATTTTTTGTTAAAAATTTTGGTTACTCAAGATAAAGCGACTACTTGCATTAATTAATTATAAAAGTTTGTGCAATTTTGTTTTGTTCCTTTAATATCTTAATACCTCGCGGATGAAGGAAATCCATAGAAAAACATGAACAGTGGGAAGAAAAATAAAGAGAAAGAAAGAAAGAATAATTGTGTGGCCTCAGTCATGAGGTACGCTCTGAAAAAGCTCTTCTAGAAGTTTTTTGAGTTTAATTTATTAAGAAAAAGCGCCGGGTTTTTCTTAAATGAGAATTTTATGATATTTAAATGTAATTTCAATAATTGTGTACTCGTATAATAAAGATAAATATCAGTAACACCAAACGCCACAACGCATAAATTAATTTGGGACAGGTGTTTCTAGGATTTGGTATTCGGTTGATGAGCCATGCGTCGTCTAAGAAACACGTGCCCCGAATTAATTAAGCGTTGTGGTGTCTGGTACTACTGACGTTGGTCTGTATTTTATTATACTTAACCAACTTGCGATATTTTCTGAAATAAATTAACCATGCAGCGCTTATAGAGCATAGATAGAGATAATTTGTTAAAATTAATTTCGTATAGATGTTCAATTACTATTATTGTGCTAAATGACTTGATTTTGGTGCTAATTTTGTTAAAATTTAGACCGACTTATTGAATAACTTATGAATTTGTTATTACGAACAAATTTTACTTTATCACTGATTTACAAATCTCTTCTTTCATACAAATTTGATTATTAAAACAATTTCACATGTGAAATCTTCACAAGAGTACCAAGTTACTATTTGATTTAGCACGCAATTTGTTTCACATGTAATACTTAGGTCTTCTTTTATTGCCAATTTATCTTCATTGCAAGCACGATTATACATATAAAAGGATGCAAGGTTTTTAAGATGATAAAATCATTTTATTTTGTACAGTCGTAGAAACACGACAATTAAATGTAATTAAAATAAATTCATGTCAACAATTGTAAAGCTAAAATAAGGATGCTGTCGGACATTTTGAAATAATGATATACATTTGAATGTATGTCTGTTGTAACACAACACAGCGTTATCTTTTGAAAAGTTGTGTATTAAGCATTAAGTAAGCAGTCTTTAGTTTTCAATACATTTAATTATATCGCTTATGTTATAAAGAGTTTGGTGATAGACAAGCTTATATTGTGTAATTCCTTAATAAAGTATTGATGCTAAAAAGTAAAGCAAAAAAGTATACATTAAAACTAAGAAGAAAAAACTTATCGAATTGAGCTGTCAATACATCACCCATAGCTGAATTATAACAATCACCATGAATTAGCTAATCTGTCTTGAATAAAACGTTTAACGTTGATTTATTATTTTAAAGAGGTGTCTATCATGACTTTGAAGATTTATGAATTGTAATGTTAATTTTAATGTAGGAGTGATCGATGTACTGTATTTAAAATAATGTTGTAGCTGTAGTTTGTACAAGCTTACTGATGGGATTAATACTCAACGTTTCATTGATCTTCGTGTTGATATTAATTTTGTTATGAACACATTTTATCATTATTTTATTTAGAGGGTTGCCTACCAGTTCATACATCCTGATGGACACATTGTGACTTTTGTATTAACGTTGTATTTTTGTCAGTTTATTTGTGGAAATTATAGATTTAAAATTATTAATAAAATATTGGAGATTCCTCAGTGGATTAGTGATTTTCATCCTTCATCATGAAGCTAAATTCTGAAATGTGTTTTAAGCAAATTATTATTATACAAAAACACAAGTAAAAAGTTTTTACTATAGCAATAGTGGCAGTCCGGTCGCCTAAAGCTACTTTATCACACTTTTATCAACTAGGCATACATAGATAGTCATAGAAAAAGGATAGAAAAATGTTATAAATCAAGAAAAGTTGGCATATTTCTTGACAACCGTTTTCAGAAAATATATCTCCAATAGGAAATGATCTCTATCTAACTCGAATCAACTTGTACAGGGTGGACCACTAAGAGAGATAAGTGATTGAATCTCGGGAACTATTTCTCCTAGGTAGTGCGGGAAAAAAGTTTTGATAGTAAAAGCAGCATTTCCGAGCTTCAGATTTTACCGCTAGGGAGCGCAATTGGTATTTTCAAATCTAAAATTTCTGATATCTCACAAGATCGCAGAATGATGATATCAAATAATTTTCTTTAGTGACATTTCTTCATATCTCTCATAATAAGGGAGAGGGAAGACCATCTATTTGTCAATGTTTAAAGTTTAATATTTAATCTATTCGAATAATCCTGGAGTGGTTCAAGAGAGATCCAGCCTCTTTAATTTTATTCACATGCAACAAGGGTTGTTAGTCGTGAGTTAGATATAAAATGGAATGTAACCGCAAGAGAACACGCTTTAATTAAAAAATTATGTTACAATCACTTGTCTGTTTAGCAAATGCGATTACTTTTGTGAATGAAAATATATTTTAACTTTTAAAAACTTTTGGAATGTGATTGAATTTTGATTAAAGCGAATTTTTTCGCTCTCCGTTATAAATTAATTCTCCAAATAAGAGTATCAGAATTAAGGAAAGCTAATGCTTGCGATTGAAGGTTTCGTTGATCGTAGAAGCATTAGGTTTTGTTTTCTGTCTCTTGTCTAGTAGATGTTGCTCTGTAGCACAATGTTTGTTATTGAAGGATTTTTTTTTGTATTCTTGACTCACAAAACAACACATTAGGAAATTTGGAGTAGGTTAAAGCCTCTACAGATCAAAACTGTATCATCACTTGGTACAAGTAGATGAAAGACGACAATGTTAATTCATCATCAGGGGGAAGATGCAGCAGGTGCAAAATTTCTTATCATTGTCTACATCGAAGGACCACTACAGACGAACCCTAAGCCAATTGAAGCGTAGTTGAACTGCAGATTCACAGATGGTCTGATAATGAAATTGATATGTACCAGTGCAGTTTGAACTTTCTATGATTATAACTCAGAATTTTATATGATTTCTAAACAAAGGAAGGGGAGTGATACTCTCTATGTGCAGCAACTTTTGTAAGTACTGTTATATCAGCGAATGCATAATAGCCATGTGTACATACACATGCTATATAGTTAGTTAATAAAGTAAATATCGGAGAAGAGAATATACAAGCGAAAGTATTTATAATATCAAGGGAATCAATAAGCACTTCAATGATGAGTTACAAGAACGTGTCCATCCATAACAGGTAAAGTTTTTAAAACCGCATAGCAAAGCGTTTTAGAAATTACCAAATATATAGAGTACTTATTTCCTGTTTCTTTATATGGATAACTTTCTTATTGTTAGTAATAAAAAGCAGAATCGGTAAAATGAGTGAAATTACGTAGAATAAGAAGATACTTTCAGGTTTGTTACGTACTATTTATTTATTGATATATTAGATATAAATGAATGATAAAAATAAGGGATGAATGTTTAAGTAAGATCATGAACATGATGATTATGAAAAAATTTCAATTGTACCCAATCAAAAAGTTATATTAAATATTCTTGGTGCTTCCGCATAGAAGCAAAGCGTTTCAAATACAAATATAAAACAAGTTGACGTAAATATTTATCTGAAAGCTGTTTATTACTACTTTAAGACTTCCCATCTCTAGTAATTTTTTTACAATATAAATAGATACTTCATCTTCAAACATTATCTACGTGCTACAGCATTTCATAATTAAACTGCCAACTAGAAAATAAATTCTGTAAGCTACGCCACTGACATCCGCAAAAGGATTCCACTGGATTCACTGCTTACAAAAAGCTATACCACGCCTATTTCTTGCCGAAGATGCCGACTATAGAAGATCAGAGCAAACATAGAACACACCATATTTATCTCACCTTGCACTTTCACGATGGGAGGCTCATTGTTCTGCCTCAATTAATATTTACCGGTGACTTATTCATTTTCATGCTTACGTAACGATGCATAACTGAATTTGAATTCCTCTCATTTTCATCCATAGAATAATAAACAAATTTACCTTTGCAAGTAGATAGGTGACTATACCCAGTTGTTATAAGTTCTATTTCGGAGAAGTTGGTCCATTGTATTATAGCTGTTTCATAAGCAATTTGCATTAATTAGACAAGTGAGCGATAAAGAATAGTAACCAGAGAAGTACGAGTATTATATTCGGTGTATAATAAAGAGGAGCCTTGTGCCTATTGATATTCACCACCTCCGTACGTTACAAGCTAAATATTTTCAGTAAATAAAGAAATAAGGACGACACGTATTTATGTTTACGTTTGAGGTTAAAATTTGGCCGTCAATTAAGATTATGTTATTTATGTATTTTTAAAATAATGTATATTTACAAGTTTAAGAAATAAGTTTCCTAAATTAAAAAAATATATAGTTGAAAGTGTAAGTACCAACCAAGACATATTTGTACGAATGAAAATAACTGGATTTTTATGCAAAAGAAAACTAACAAAAATATCATAAAACTATCGTTAGAAAAAGTAACTTTAATTAACTATTTTAGAAAAACGAAATTCTCTTTCCTGTATTATCCTTTTTATTATTTCTTTCCTGTCACTCGTGTTTTTTATTGATATATTTTTACATGTACAAAAGACGTAGTTTTACCTTCAGGAATTTATTCAATAACATACATTTTCGTTTAAAATCTCTGCAGGGCCAATAATTCCTAGCAACGGAAATACATAAAATACAGGTATGTTATCTATAATTATAAAAGGTTTTGTTTTTATATATAAGCTTACTATAATGCGATACAGTCCAAACGGTTTATTGTAGAGTATATACAGGTCGTCCATAAAGTAACGCCTAAAGTCATTATTAGCTAAATAAATACTAATATTAGAAATTCCCGAAACAGGTCGATTTTTGATTTTGATTTACTGTTTTTTTAAATTATAATCTAATATACAGGGTGATCCACTTTCGTGTGATGACGTCACCACACACAAAAGAAAATTAAAAAAATTAAATGTTCAAATTGTTCTCCATTTACCGCTAGACAATGATAGAACCGGGGATTACATTCTTCTCTAACATTCTGTAGCATAGCAGGTGTTATGTTCTGCATTTCTTCTCTTATTCGGTCTTTTAGCTCACGGATATTTCCAGGTCTGTTAGTGTAGACCAGGGCTGTCCAACTGCAAGTGCCCCAAGGGCCGCTTTAAAAAAATATGCGGTTTGGAGGGCCGCATTATAAAATACTTCGTATATGCAACTTTATCAGTGAGTTTTAATAGGTATGGTATACAAAGGAAAAACGCGTTTGTATTAGTTAGAGTTACAAAATAATTAGTAGGAAGTTTGAGGACGTTGGTTTTCGCTAACTAATGCATCAATATTAACGTTAATATTTGTTGTTGATAAACGAAGCAACTGGGTGACTTATCAGAGAGGGAACATTTATATTTTGACTTTATAAATTTCATCTTGGAAAAGCTGCTTTCGCAGAGATACGTCCTTCCCAGCGTTCAGCCCAGTGTGAGTCCTAAGTTAGGCAACTTGGGGAATCGTTCTTCTTGCAGCAACTTGAAAAGGTCCAATCCAGTTTCAGTTCTTTCTTGGTAGGAAGGATCTGATTGCAAATCACACAATTCCAGTTGAAGGTCTGCTCTGCTTACATTCTCAACTGAAATTGTAAGGGGCTGAGTAAAAAACTGAAATCTCTCTTTCACTTTTTTTAAAGTCGCTAAATCGATTTTCGAATTCTTCTGCAATTGTGTCAATTCATTCAAAATGCTTCTTACAACTTGGAAATAATGAAAAAGCATTTTTTTCTAATGAAGACTTGAAAAGCTTAATTTTACTCTTAAATCCTTTTATGTGTCTCAATAAGTTGCTGTTTTCCTTGTAGCTTCAAATTCAGTTCGTTAACGTGAGATGTCAGGTCTGTTATAAATGCAAAGTCTGCTAAAAATTGTGCATCTACCATTGATTTTCCAGTTCCGTAGTGTTAGACTTAACTTCATCTTTAAGACAAATAGGTATCTCCTTGCGTAAAGCGAAGAATAGTTGCAAAAAGTTTCCGGCGTTTAACCAACAAATATCGGTGTGAAGTAATATGTAGCATCTACTTCGACTAAAAAATCACGAAACTTTCTGTGAGTCAAAGTACGATTGCCCCCTCGAATCATATTGGTTACTTTAACAACCACTTTAATGACATTCATTTGACGAAATGTTTTTCCACACAGGACCTCTTGGTGAACAATATAGTGTATCACAGGACAGTTAATGTTGTTTTGTTTTAAGAGTCCTGCAAATCCAATTTCAGTTCCTACCATAGCTCTGCCTCCATCAGTGACAATACAGGAACATTTATCGAATCCCCCGTAGTCTGAAATCACCTTATTTACAGCTTCAAAAATATCCGTACACTTTGTTGTACCATGGAGAGGAATAAGATCAAGCATCTCTTACAAGCTGGCTAATGTCGGACAAATCAGTGCTTTCATCCAGGCATAGCGAAAAATATTTAGACTTTTCAATCGTGTCATGCAGTTTTTTGGATACATATATTGATTAATATGGTCCACCCATCTTGCAATTATTTGATGCGACACTGAGACTGTTTCGAATTTTTCAGCAAATTTTGTTTCATTGAATTGTTTTGCCATTTTGGCCAGTGACGACACACATTATTTAATTTGTATTTGTATTTTATCGTTAATGTAAGAATTGTGCATATTTCGAATTTGAGAGCAATTTATACATTTAGAGACCTGCCCCGCGATGCCCTGGTGTAGACTTTAGATTTTAAATAACCCCATAAAAAGAAGTCTAATGGGCTCAGATCAGATGATCTAGCGGGCCATTCCACTGTTCCACCGTTGTAGAATGGTTCTGTTTAAAAATTCGCACATAGTCATGGCGAAATGTGGCGGTGCACCATCCTGTTGGAACCAGATCTGCGGTCGAGATTAGTATGTATTTGAATATCAGGAAAAGTTGGATCAGATCTGGAATTAATTTATTTTGTAGGAAGTCTAGATATAATGCTGCTGTTAAATTTTCGTAAAAAAAAATATGGACCAATAATTGTATTTCTCACCAGCCCATACGTTGATTTTTTGTGGCCTTTGCGTATGGCATTCTTGCATCCAGTGTGGATTTTCATCAGACCAATAACAGGTGTTTTGTCGGTTAACATGCCCGTTCAAATAAAACGTTGCCTCGTCCGACAATAAAACGTTATCAATGAAATTGTTGTCTTGGTTTATCATGTACTCGTAGAATTCAGTTCTTCGGTCAAAGTCGTCTTCAGCTAATTCATGGATAAGTCGTAGTTCATAAGGATGGTATTTCACCTTTTTAAACATGTTTGATACAGCAGACTTCCCAATACCAAAATCCCTAGATAATCCTCGCACGATACAGTGTGGATTTTCTACTGCAGACAAAATTATGTATTGTTGAATATTTTCATTAATTTTTAGTCTACTTTGCTTTGCTGCATCCCTCACATGTTCTAATTCTCTGTATTTTCGCTCTATTCTGCTTACCGTAGATTGTGAAATAGGTTCACGATCTGGGTGCATTTCATAAAATAATCGGCATACCTCTTGGTTAAGTCCGCATCCTGTTGCCAATACCAATCATCATTAATATTTCAATCCTCTCACTCTCGGTTAAAGGCATTTTGTAAAAAAAGTTACAAAATATCATAGGATAAATTGCTTAGATAATTTTCACGTAAACGTACCTTCTTTTTAAAGCGTTAGTAATACAGAAATGTACTTTAATGTTTCTGATAGTTTTTAACGTCAAATGAAAAAAATTGAAAAAAATCTTACAAACAATAAAAATATACGGCTTGGATCACTAATAAAATCTGTTACATACAGTGTTAAAAATTATACGCGGTGTTTTTTAATAGTTTAGCAAAGTAGTTGTAGAATAATATGTAATTTCATTTAATGTGTGTATTACGTTTATTCTTTATTATTTTGTAAGTAACTTGAAATTTTTGTATTTTTGCCCACCCTATATCAATCTGAAGCAATGTGTTATACATTTTTGGAATCAGCACATCAAGGGAAATCCGGAAATTGAAAAAAATGGGGTGTTCTAATTAAAAAAAATGGTGATCACGTCACACACGAAGGTGGATCAGCCTGTATATTAGATTATAATTTGAAAAAACAGTTAATTAAAATCAAAAATCGACCTGTTTCGGGAATTTCTGATATCAGTGTTTATTTAGCAAATAATGAATTTATGCGTTACTTTATGGACGCACTGTATATGTATGTATATACAGAAGTCGATCACATGATTTTGTATAATTGCGAAGAATCTGGCGGTGGTTTCGACCAAGCAAATAATCATTTGATCTGTATCATAGGATTATTCCAGTGCGAGGAAACTCTATATACATAAATAATGATAATAAAGGTAAATGGAAGAATTTAATCCGAAGGTATTTTCTCTTCTCAGAATTTTTTTCCATAAATAACTGAACTCGAGCATCCTCAAAATTGGATACCATTTGTCACTTTCCATTAAAATTTGGAAAATGTTGGTACTACTAGAATTATAAAAGTTTGGTAATAGCAGACACAACGAAGTTATTTTAAAGATCTGTTTTAATAAATAATTTTTCATTATGTAAGTAGATATTGGAAGAGGGGAGCGTATATTTAATACGTACATACATAATTCGAGTTAAAATATTATCATAGAATTTTCTCAATGTAAAACATTAAGTTAGTATAAATAATTACAAATGCACACATAAAAGTAAAGTAGGTATACATATAAATAGATTGCACATAACGTAAAAAGATACTTAAAAAATTATTAATACTTTCCTTGCAAGGTAAATATGTAACTGTAAAATAAGTCAATCGGTTTATCAGGTAAGTGGTTATAAAATTAAATTAGTTGCGTTATTACTCTTTTGCTAACTATAGTTTTTGTGGTTTGCGGCTACAGAAAACGCTTCTATTAGAAGCCACGCGTGTTGTAATTATGGAGAAGTATGATCACTGAAAAATTCATTATTCTCAAGTAACACTCATAGATGTACATACTTGCTAGGATAAGAATATTGTGTTTTAGTTTAAATATATACTATTGGATCGCGCTTATGACTCCAATAAACTGAGGTTGGAAATAAGTTGGAAATTTCCGAAAATGTAATTCATTTATTAAAGGCCAAATTTTCGCCGAGAATTGTCGGCTTCTTCAGGGCACTACATAGAACAACTTAATTGTAAAATTTAATAATAAACACCAGTAAAATTACTTACATAATGTGAATTAATAGAACCTCATTGATGTTGAAAATTTACAATCAAAGAGCATGCTGATAAGTTAACATGAATACTTGCAAACAGATACGTTATATTTAAATCGTAAATTCAATTTCATTACAAAACTATTAAGAAAGAGGCGTAAAATATTTATAAAGAAAAAGGGAAAAACACAAAAAACATTTTTAAAATAAACTGCAATGAACATACAAGGTACATCCAAAAAGTTAATCACAGATCAAAGTAAATTACCTATTGATTAAGTTAATATATATATTACTGAGATCTTCAACATCCCTTCGATAATTAATTGACTTTGGAAATTTTTTGATATAACACATTTCTAGGAAATTCCTCTTAAAGGGGTTGGTCTCAATGTTCAAAACCCTAACGTTGTCAAAATTGAAATTGTGACCCGTCTCATTACAATGGCAGCTGAGGGCAGTGTTATTGGTATGATTTCTCACATTACTTTTGTGAGCACAGATACGGTTTTTTAATTTTTGTGAAGTCTGTCCAATGTAACACCCATCGCAGTCATCACACTGGACATGATAAACAACACTAGAAAGGTCCAGATGGTTGGTCTTGTCTTTTATTTTTGAATAAAAAGCCGCCAATTTATTGATGGGATAAGGTACTATCTTTATATCAAACTGTTTAAACAAATAAATAAGACTATTGGTTAAATGTGGAATATATTGGAGTTTGCGGTAGATGGTCTGTTGTGTCAGACCATCTGTATTATTCTGAATGTCAGGATTCCGGATAGGGACATCGACATCAACAGAGCCCGCATTTGGCAAAAGACAATGATTGATTAATTTGGAGGGGTAGCAGTTCTTTCGAAGGATCGTCCCCAAAATATTAAAATTCTTTCTATGAAAATCCGGGTGACAAATATTTTCAATTCTATGTTTCAATGCAAGTATAAGATTGACCTTATATTTAAGAGGATGTTCAGAATAAAAGTGAAGGTATCTATCTGAGTTCGTAGGTTTACGATACCAATCAAGTTTGATGATGTTATGGCTGTCACGTACAACTTTGGTGTCTAAAAAAGGGACAGCACCATTAATTTCAGTTTCTACGGTGAATCTCAACTTGCTATTGAATCTATTGAACACCTCAAGGGTGTATTCTATTTTTTCAGAGGGTACCGCCAATAGCAGATCGTCAACATACTGAAATAAAAAGGGAAATTCAAAGTCTATATTGTCTTTTATAAAATATAAAACAGTATTCATAACGAGTTCAGCTATTGAAGGGCTAACCGCACCTCCCATAGGACAACCTGTACTTTGTAGGAAAACTTGATCTTTAAAAGTGAAATAAGTTGAATCAAACAAAAATTTTATGATTCTTATAAAGAGATCCCTCGGAATAGTGCATATATCTGAAATTAAGTGAAAGTTATCGTTGAGTATGGTGATAACCAGATCAACTGGGATATTTGTAAATAAGGAAATAACATCGAAAGAGGCTAGAACAAAACCATCGGGTAGTTTAATATTATTAATTTTTTTTGAGAATTCAAAACTATCTCTGACTCGGAACATATTGTATGATTTAAACGCCTTATCAATAATCCCACTAATAAATTTAGCTAGTGGTTGTGTCGGCGAATTAATGCACGATATAATGGGGCGAAGAGGAAACCCTTCTTTGTGTATTTTCACCAAACCATAATATTTAGGTGGTACCCCATTGTATGTTTTGAGTTGTTTTTTGAGTGCATCATTGATATGATTATTGCTATGAAGTTCATCAACAAGCTTGTTGTTAATTCTTTCTATTTTTGAAGTGGGATCTCTGTCGATTTTTTTATATGTATCCGGGTCAGAGAGCAACTCGTTAGATTTAGAAATGTATGTTTCATTATCTACGGCTACAGTGCAATTACCCTTGTCAGCTTTTCAAATTAACAACGATTTATTTTTTTTAAAGAATGTTCGAGTCTCTCTCTCAATGGGTAAGCTAATGGATGGTGCGGTATTAAAAGAATTATTCAAAAAGTTAGTGACTAAATAAGTGGCACGCGCTCTAATGACATCCCTATTCTCCACCGGAATCCCCTGTATTATAAATTCGATATCTGAAAGGAGTTTGAGGATATCTATGTCTTTAGCTGAGATAGGTAAATTAAATTTATGACCTAATGCAAGAAAATTTTTTATATGATTAGGAATGTCAACGTTGGAAAGATTGACGAACCATCTTGGATCATATTCATGAGTTAAGTAAAGAGAGGGATCACTTAATTGTTCAAATTTTTTAAATTTTTGGCTTTTATCTGGTTGAATAATCTGTTAAAATTTTGGTGTTGGACATTGATGAATTCAATAAAAATATGAAATGGGAGACTATTGTAAAGTGACATTTCTAAATTATGAATTTCGTTCTCAATAATTCTTATGGTATTGTTAGTTTCATTAATAGTGAATAACAATAGTTTTATAGTTACTTGTTTGTTAATTTTTTCTATCTTCCTTAGTGAGTTCCTTCCTAGATTATTAGGGACGTTGAAGATACCTCTACAGCTGTTGACTATGAACTGAGGTAATATTTGTTTCCTTTTGCATTGGTATAAGAAAATTAATCTGTTCTTGAAGGATGCAAGTTTTCTTTGTTCATTCATGTATTTCTTCATGTTTGATACCACCGACGCTCCAAATTGTTCTCTGATATTACCGAAGAACGGCATGGCAGCTGTAATTAAACCAGAAGGAGTACCGGAGTAAACGTAACTATATACTATTGGATCGCGCTTATGACTCCAATAAACTGAGGTTGGAAATAAGTTGGAAATTTCCGAAAATGTAATTCATTTATTAAAGGCCAAATTTTCGCCGAGAATTGTCGGCTTCTTCAGGGCACTACATAGAACAACTTAATTGTAAAATTTAATAATAAACACCAGTAAAATTACTTACATAATGTGAATTAATAGAACCTCATTGATGTTGAAAATTTACAATCAAAGAGCATGCTGATAAGTTAACATGAATACTTGCAAACAGATACGTTATATTTAACTCGTAAATTCAATTTCATTACAAAACTATTAAGAAAGAGGCGTAAAATATTTATAAAGAAAAAGGGAAAAACACAAAAAACATTTTTAAAATAAACTGCAATGAACATACAAGGTACATCCAAAAAGTTAATCACAGATCAAAGTAAATTACCTATTGATTAAGTTAATATATATATTACTGAGATCTTCAACATCCCTTCGATAATTAATTGACTTTGGAAATTTTTTGATATAACACATTTCTAGGAAATTCCTCTTAAAGGGGTTGGTCTCAATGTTCAAAACCCTAACGTTGTCAAAATTGAAATTGTGACCCGTCTCATTACAATGGCAGCTGAGGGCAGTGTTATTGGTATGATTTCTCACATTACTTTTGTGAGCACAGATACGGTTTTTTAATTTTTGTGAAGTCTGTCCAATGTAACACCCATCGCAGTCATCACACTGGACATGATAAAGAACACTAGAAAGGTCCAGATGGTTGGTCTTGTCTTTTATTTTTGAATAAAAAGCCGCCAATTTATTGGGGCTATCTTTATATCAAACTGTTTAAACAAATAAATAAGACTATTGGTTAAATGTGGAATATATTGGAGTTTGCGGTAGATGGTCTGTTGTGTCAGACCATCTGTATTATTCTGAATGTCAGGATTCCGGATAGGGACATCGACATCAACAGAGCCCGCACTTGGCAAAAGACAATGATTGATTAATTTGGAGGGGTAGCAGTTCTTTCGAAGGATCGTCCCCAAAATATTAAAATTCTTTCTATGAAAATCCGGGTGACAAATATTTTCAATTCTATGTTTCAATGCAAGTATAAGATTGACCTTTAGCCCTTCAATAGCTGAACTCGTTATGAATACTGTTTTATATTTTATAAAAGACAATATAGACTTTGAATTTCCCTTTTTATTTCAGTATGTTGACGATCTGCTATTGGCGGTACCCTCTGAAAAAATAGAATACACCCTTGAGGTGTTCAATAGATTCAATAGCAAGTTGAGATTCACCGTAGAAACTGAAATTAATGGTGCTGTCCCTTTTTTAGACACCAAAGTTGTACGTGACAGCCATAACATCATCAAACTTGATTGGTATCGTAAACCTACGAACTCAGATAGATACCTTCACTTTTATTCTGAACATCCTCTTAAATATAAGGTCAATCTTATACTTGCATTGAAACATAGAATTGAAAATATTTGTCACCCGGATTTTCATAGAAAGAATTTTAATATTTTGGGGACGATCCTTCGAAAGAACTGCTACCCCTCCAAATTAATCAATCATTGTCTTTTGCCAAATGCGGGCTCTGTTGATGTCGATGTCCCTATCCGGAATCCTGACATTCAGAATAATACAGATGGTCTGACACAACAGACCATCTACCGCAAACTCCAATATATTCCACATTTAACCAATAGTCTTATTTATTTGTTTAAACAGTTTGATATAAAGATAGTACCTTATCCCATCAATAAATTGGCGGCTTTTTATTCAAAAATAAAAGACAAGACCAACCATCTGGACCTTTCTAGTGTTGTTTATCATGTCCAGTGTGATGACTGCGATGGGTGTTACATTGGACAGACTTCACAAAAATTAAAAAACCGTATCTGTGCTCACAAAAGTAATGTGAGAAATCATACCAATAACACTGCCCTCAGCTGCCATTGTAATGAGACGGGTCACAATTTCAATTTTGACAACGTTAGGGTTTTGAACATTGAGACCAACCCCTTTAAGAGGAATTTCCTAGAAATGTGTTATATCAAAAAATTTCCAAAGTCAATTAATTATCGAAGGGATGTTGAAGATCTCAGTAATATATATATTAACTTAATCAATAGGTAATTTACTTTGATCTGTGATTAACTTTTTGGATGTACCTTGTATGTTCATTGCAGTTTATTTTAAAAATGTTTTTTGTGTTTTTCCCTTTTTTCTTTATAAATATTTTACGCCTCTTTCTTAATAGTTTTGTAATGAAATTGAATTTACGATTTAAATATAACGTATCTGTTTGCAAGTATTCATGTTAACTTATCAGCATGCTCTTTGATTGTAAATTTTCAACATCAATGAGGTTCTATTAATTCACATTATGTAAGTAATTTTACTGGTGTTTATTATTAAATTTTACAATTAAGTTGTTCTATGTAGTGCCCTGAAGAAGCCGACAATTCTCGGCGAAAATTTGGCCTTTAATAAATGAATTACATTTTCGGAAATTTCCAACTTATTTCCAACCTCAGTTTATTGGAGTCATAAGCGCGATCCAATAGTATATAGTTACGTTTACTCCGGTACTCCTTCTGGTTTTAGTTTAAAGGTATTATTTTTTTACGGACGAAAGGCTCTGGAAATTTCAACCGGAGCATCCTACAAATACCGCCACTGAAGATGCCAATACGCGCAAGGTATAGGAAAAGGTTGCCAACTTCTTAAAATGACTCTTCCAGTTTAACTAATAGTCCAGTATTATCCCCAAAAACTTTACTTGCTCAAGGGCGGAAAATAATTTATTGAAAGTTATTATGATTTTGCTTTTTAACATTAATCTTTAGGTTGTGGGTCGAGAATCGAAACCGACAATCTTTTACCAATAACGATTTTTTAGTTCCAACAATCACTGAACAGTGATCTACAAACAGAACCTGAGTGTACTTTATAGTTTCTGGATGGTCATTAATAGAAACTAGGAACAATAATAGCCCTAGGATCGAACCTCCGCGTTGGATAGTTTACCACTCCGAGTAGATATCCCCTTCCGCTTTCCTAGCGGTTCACCGTTATGGGGAAGATTCCATGAGACAAAGAGAAAGGCGTCCATAGTCAAAGCTGTTGAAAGTAAGAGACAAATCCGTGAAGATTGCCATGGTGTTTTTATGATCATTAAATTCCACCATTAGATGTGCATCAACTGGTATATTGCTGTAGTAATAGATTTTCCTTTCGAAATGTTTACTAACAATGACATATGTATGTACACATAAAAAACGACACCAGCAACACCACAATGTATAATTCATTTACCCAGGACACGTGTTTCGAGAACTCATGAGCACAGATCATTAACCGAATACCGGTATCGTTCGTGTGTTACCGATTTTTTGTCTGTCAACGAGTATATAGTCCTTGATATCACAACAATTTTATAAGGCTGTAGTTTCTTAACATATATTTTTTTCTCTTGTTTTTGTAGATTAATACTATTGTAAATTTTGTTAATTCGCCAGAAAAAATTCCATTCTCAACTTTTAAATTAAAGTGTGCAAGCGGCTATACTAAGCAACATGTACACATTTCTTCACACAATTTGATAAATACATTATAATGACCGACTAATCTTATATTTTTAGAGCCATTGTAATATTAAGTATCGTTGTTACTGTAGCGGTGGAATCAACGTACTCGTACTATTTACACAAGTTAATCAAAAATTGTTTTGTTCTACATTTTAGTATCATGTCCCTTTTGACCCTTTTTTTCTATTATTTTTTGAACCAGCGCCCAAGTAGTTCTAGATTTGTTTTCCGAGATTAGGATGTAATTAGAATTATATTTTTGTTTCTTATATATTGATTTGCAAGCGTTTCTCGCTATATCGTTGTTAAGCATATCCGTTGTAAATGTATTTTGATTAGGCAGTTCTTCTGCTTTCTGTTGCGTATTATTATTTCGATTTCTAAATATCCTCTTGCGACAAAATTCATTCATTACTTCCGTGAAATATTTTTTTGAATTGTATATGTATAATATGCAGTGTTAGTTTCTATCTATTTTCTAGACTTTTTTGCTTTTCAAGCTCTCCTCATTGACAAGGCATTTTTGTATGTAATAGTTTTTTGTAATCTCTGCATTTATGCTAGGTAGGTACTAATACTACTTTAACGCAGTGATTCGATAAAGTATATGCAACTGAGTGACTTTCATAAGCAAAAGGATTGGTTAGTATCTTATTGATACATTCGGTCTACGTCAGAGTAGCGCCTCAATAGTCGGCTTCATATTAAATGAGTTTAGAATATCTTATCATTCAATTCCTGAAATATTTACACTTATAGGTCAATCAAACAACAATTAATTTGACCTACAAGTGGAAATATTTCAGGAATTGAAAGATAAGTACATAAACGTCACACAATAGATACATATTTATATTAATTTAGAACTTCTTTTGTAGTGGCGAGTTGTTTATTTGAAAATCGATAGTAAAGTCTCTTGTCATAATTATACTATGTTTCGGTGTTTTTATCTTTTACAGATTCCATTATATACTTAGATGAATATATCGGAGAGATAACGGGTCGATAGCAGTGGTTAGGCGACTGACTATCGTTGTGGCGGAACGATAGAGCCAGGTTTCAATTATTCGGAGAGACGGTGACATTTTTTCGGAGAATTGAAATCCGGATTGATTTACCATTCGTTGTTGAGAGTAAAGTGATTAACAGCGCGGCATTATAAAAGGCGGTACGATGCTGTCACAACGCCATTTGCACACAATTTACACACACACACAGACTACACCGCGAGATTTGCTATGATAGCCGTACAAGCGATACAGCTTGCGGAGTTCCTGCAACAATGCATCCATTACACATAAAAAAGTGGTCGAATACCCAGAAGAAGGTCTATATAAATTAATAAGAATAAGTTTTTGCTCGAGAAATTCAAAGCACATTCATTTAAAAATACTTCCACAGAATACATTTCAGAATTATTGGTTTGGAAGCAGTTTTCCGACTAGAAATTGAGTTCACTGATAAATAATAGTTAAATGGAGCCCTTGATACACTGTTTTTTTGGCTCTATCGACCAAACTAAATAATTGATATTATATAACTGTTATTCATTTTAGATTAGTAATTTACACAGTAAATTCTAATTTACATAGTTGCGAATTGCGATTTCTATCTTTATATATACATGAGAAGTAGGCCCACAAATTGCTGTAAAATGGGTTGAATATTTTAATATGTAATGATAGTAAAATTACTTATTACTGTAATTTTAGATATATAGCAGTTTATCAAATTTACCCTTATTAAATAAAAAATGCGTGGAAATATGCCGTTGTATTAAAAACTTACTCTGCATTCGATGTTATAGTTAACGGATTAACAATGCATAACCATAAAACAAATCGGCTATTAATAAAGTTAATGTGTAATTATTCAAATATTTCATATGAGCAAATTCAGCAGAATAATATAACACAATTTTTCTTCTTGTGAAACTAATTTTGTGAAAAATACTTCACTAAATAGTCATTATAACACTACACTTCTTTATTTGAAACACGAACCGTACGCCACTGCCATGTTTTTATTTTCCATTTTTGCTATACGAACAATATGTTAATGTGCTAAAATTATACTTCACTATGCATAACAAAATTACAAATTTACATAAAGCTCTATTTCATAGTTGCAATCAGTATGATCAGGGATGGGCAGTACGTAGATGATGGCTAATTACCGAGATATAAAAAACTACTGTTTCAACCTTTATTAATGCTCTACTACTCTCTGATAATTTATTACTGTCATAATCGCATGGGAAAATGTATATAAGATGGAAAATATGCGCAGTTGGCAATCTAATCACAATCTGTTATGTAATGTGATTCATAATCTCTTAAATCAGTCTACACTTGTAAATGTCACTGAATGTCTTTAGATCTCTTAATCTGCACATCCACTGGTTTCGGCAATAGTTAACATAGGTCATTTTAGAATGATTGTTATCACAGTATATTACCATTTCCTGTTGTAATAAATTAAAATTATGTTTAGTGTTTTTAGTTTTGCTCTAGCTGTGGCGACATCCATTTCTACGTAAATTGCATAAATTATGAATAAACTTATATGATACGAATTATTTGAAGTTCGTTCCAAAATATACGTCGAATATATTTATTTGTAGTAAAACTGTGTGTACGTGTCTATTCATGCGATTGTCTGTTTACCATTTAAAAGACTGCTACATAACAACATATGTATGTAACATCCATATGTATGTATCTTTATTTCATAATAAATAAAACATTATTGCCAAATAATATTTACGTAAATAGTAATGATAATTTGAACGAGTAATTTTCCCTACTGAGAAGTCATTTTAATTCACGCTTTCATATTGGACTGTAAGAATATATATGGAATTATACACTGTGTCCGTAAATGATTGAAGCTGACGTCTGTCAAAATGTAAGCAATATCTGTGCTTAAAGTTTACCACCCTGAGAATGTCATTTGGTTTATTCCTCTCTAGCCATTGTCGCACGTCTATATTTTCGTTGGGTTTGCATTTTTGTCATTGCTATGGTTTTGTAACTATAATTTTTTATAATTATGTTCTTAACTAATTTTAATTAGCAATAAACGTTTTCAAAAGGAATAATATTGTATTTGATATTAAGAAACAATTTTTAATAATTATGCTGAAACTAACTACCGCATGGTACGCTAATGTTAATGCTTGCGATCGTAATCAAATGTAGTGTTACAAACTTAACTAAAATTTGACAGTAGCTGTCAGCTTCAATCATTTACGGACACCCGATAGTTAAATTTATGAATACACCTAAGGAGTTGTTTGATGTTTAGTTGATAATCTTTTTTTTTGTTATATGTTTCTCATAACTCATAAGTATATGCAATATATGTAGGTTATGAAGCTCTTGCACTTACCACAAGAAAATTACATGAATGGAAAAAAATATTCCTGACTAAAGTGACCCTGAGAAACATCTGGAAATTATTTAGAAAAGCGTAGGATGACCGCTAGAGGGTGTAACTGATCACCAATAATTTTTATTCTTATTTTACGCAAAATTTACCAACCTAAGGTCTATCATAAATATGAAAATTGGAATCTACTGAAAATTCTACATTATTTACATCGGACAACTTTTTTGTAATTTGTCAAATAAGAGGAGAAAGTTTGTATTGAAGGGACGCTTATATAACTGCGGTTCTGTTGAACCAAATTTGCAAACTTAGTCTCGTTGAAAACAGCATTACTCCTCCAATCTAATGCTTACAAATTGAGAGGGCGCTGTTAAAATTTTTCTGAGAATTTTGTTTTTTCTCGAAAATATTGAGTGAAGATATACATTTTCGACAACAAATTAAAAAAAGTAAGCTAAATTACCCATAAATCAGCGAAAACCGGGTATCGCTATCTTTTACCAATCTCAAGATATCTTCAGAAACCTATGGATGGTAAAAATTTCTTCTATAAATTTAAATTATTCTGCTTCCCGTGAACGGAATTTAGCAAATTTGGTCTTATTAGAAAGGATTTTCATTGGCCTATGTTTCGTGATTCAAACTGTTTAATATTATTTTGTCCATTACTGCTAGAGGGCGTTAAGGAAATTTAAATGTGTAAATTTTATGATTTTGGAAAAGAACAGTGCGTGGTAGGTTATATTTATGTTCATACTAAAAAATAATGAATTGAAAGCTTAAGATTTTAGTGAAAAGCGCAACGGTATAATTCAAATAAACAATGCAGAAAAACAACAAAAAAGAAAACATCATAATAAAGTTAATATCAGTGGTGGCCTAAATCTTGAAGCTGTCTTCTATTATTTTCGATGCAAACTTGCACTCTACAACGAGTGGATAGAACTACAGTCTCTATTTGTGTATTAGAAATACTTTGTACGATATTTCCTATTCCCACAACCCAGCCATGGAAATAGATTGGCGTGTTATAATCACCTATCAGGGGCCAGAAAATTGCGAACGTTTACGGAGAAATACACAGCACACTCATCATATTGAAAAGCATATTGTTGCGAATCGCTAGCGACATTCTTCTATTCTGTTCCCTTTAACGCTCTCTAGCGCTGACAGAAATAAAGATAATATTAAACAATTTGAATCACTAGCAGTAGGTTTAGGAAAATCCATGATAGTCTATTTTTTTGGTCGCCAACCATTCCACGCACTGTTCTTTTCAAAAATCATAAAATTTACGTATTTTAAATTTCTTTATCGCCCTCTAGCGGTAACGGACAAGATAAAATTAAACAGCTTCAATCACTACATATAGGACAATGAAAAATCTTTGCATAGGTGACAGTTTAAATTTAAATATAAGAACAACTAAAATGGTTATAGTTATCGCGAAAGAACAAAATCCCCAAATAAAACTAAATAATAATTTGATCGAACAAACAAAGAATTTAGGTTTTAAGTGTGACACTGAACGAGAAAATTAAATGTGAATGTCAAATAGATAACCTATGTAGGCGCTTATTTCAACTAGGATATTTTTAATATTTCTCCATATATTGACGCTTTAAGCGGGTGCATTCTATCAATTATTTCCGCATTTACACGTTCCTGAACAATGTTAAAAATATTGAAACCCTTGGAAAATGGTTCCAGTTTCTGACTAACAACGCATTCTATAGTTTTCGCCAATATATTAATCGAACAAACCCGATGCAAGAATTTAGAGAGAATTAGAAAAATTCGTCTCTACCAGCTGCGAAAAATTATTTTCTAGAAACACAGGGAAAGAAACTCTAGAACCTTTTCCTTAAAATCATAGAAAATACAGAAACTATACAATAAATTAAAAAGTAGAGGAATAAATCCATTTATAAAAGGAAATGAGTATGTCATTCATTTAAAAAGGAGTCCTACACGACAACTTTATCCTTAGATTTAATGTACGTAATAGAAACATTTCAATATTGAATTAAATATATTATCAGAGCTAACCAATCAAATAAAACGAATAATACAATGATGATCAAAAATAATACAATAATAAAGTGTTTAACTTACTAAATGATCACAGGATATATAAAGATGTTAAGTCTGATCCTATATTACACATCCAAAACAAAAGTAAATTCACTAATAAAATGGTATTATCAAAAACTAATAAGTAAAGTGTTGTTGTTGTTAATTGCTGTACAATTAAAATCAATAACGGTCAAGCGTCCAGAACATATCTCCAAATTACATTACCTACAACCCCTCAAAATTCCTACCTACTATTATCAGTAAATGCTCAGAGAGCTTATTACACAAAAAATGTATGGAAATTTGCTAATTTAGATTTAGATTAAAAAAAAACCCAATGATTATAAATAAAAAATTTGCTACAAAACTCTGAAACAAAGAAATCCACACTACTACTCCCACGCACACCTCTCATGTAACAACAACAAAAATACCATTCATAATTTAATCGACCGATGTTTTCATTCTTCCAAAAACAAATCTTTTATGTTTCTGTCTTCATAGTTACCAGTTAGGTATATGTAAGATCTGCCCAGCTGCCTATATACATACATATGTAGGTCAATCGGAACAATAAATTCACACAAGAATTTATTCATACCACTAGAATTAGAATAAAGGAACCCACAATGCAAAACCGGTACCAAACATGCACGCTAATATAAATACAAATTTGATATCAAAAGAAAAAAGAACAGCATCAATGATAGAGCTGATATTAAACAACTTCATACTGTATATATGAAATAATTTATTTTTATTTTATTTGATGTTTGTGACTGTTTGCATTTAATATTAAAATCTGTTTAAAGTTAAAAATAAAAATTGATTTATGTTTAGAATCTAATAACATGCAGATGAAGGTGAAAAAAATCTGTTAAAAGGAAAACCTTCATTCGAAATGTCGAATTTGACTGAAATGTGTTAACTACTATAATAAGTTTTGCTGGCTGAGAATTTCAAATTTAAAACCTTTACTTTATATAGAATTATTGTGCAGTACATCACAATGAGTCAGTTGATTTGGAAAAATTATTGTATCCCACAGACATAAAAAAAAGAAATTAACCATATTATGTATTTAATCATAACTTGAAATGTTAATGTCCTCACGGACACTTTTACTCTTACAAAGGTTGATTCAAAGACTTTTTTTACAAATGTGTACGTCGTACACAGTTGAAATTATGGCGAACCACAAATTGCCTGGAGATATGTATAGGTGCCTATTTTCATGTTTATTTTATTTAACGAATTGCTTATTATGTGAATATCTATAATAGAAGTTTGAATAAAAGATCATTACCATTGTAATTTTCTTTTTTGTACAATATGGTTAGTTGAAGTGTATTATTACGTTTTTATTTTTTTATAGAGTTCAAATGCTTTGCACTTATGACATGTCAAGGTCTAAAATAATATCTATTTTGACTATTAAATTCAGTATCTAAGTTGCCAAAATGGATAACTGCAATTCAGGTGTTCAAACAAGAACTATTTAATGTCATTATATAATCTAACATTTTAAATAAATTTGTTAAGTATTACAATATATAATTTTAAGAGTTTTCTTGACCTTTATCGTTTAGTTTCTTATGTAATTTACTACAATATTCTTGGTAGTAGTAGCATTATTTGTGATATATGGAACTACTACTTTATTCATTTGTTATATTTACATATATTTATATATCTAGATCAGATAAGATATTCATCGTTCTATATGTCAGATCTAACGATGAAACGAAGCAGTATATTTTGTTATGACTTTTTATGATTACAATAATAATAAAATAAATATATTAGGTGATGATGTTAATTCAGGCAGGTTATAGACATTTTGTGTTGTCTTATCCTAGTTGCAAATCAGGTAAAGTTACGTAACGCAACTACTTTAAAACTCAGTTAACATCTTGTTCTGTATGGTTCGGCACATCTGTGGTTTGTAGTTTTTGCGTGGACATAAATTAGAAATTGACGTTATAATGTCCGACGATATTTGAAATGATTGTTAGAGATCCTCTTTTTACTACGTTATCTATCAATATATTATTTGGGTCACGTCTATTTATTAGATTTATTAGAGGTTTTATTAACATTTTGACATTTTCGATTAATAAATCCTTCTAAAGTTTTATTGTACGTATTTCAAATTCAGTTTTTTAATGTGTACAGTGACTGCCAAAGGTTTTCGCACCATTCGAACGATTAGTATTTAGAGATTCTAATTATTTTCGTTACCTAACTGTTTCATGTGTACAACGATCTAATTGGAAGATACTTCAAAATGTTATCACATCATATAACTGGGAATAACTTGATTACTATATCTTTTCAAACTCAATTTCAGCAAAGGAAAGTTTAATTTCAAGGTGGCAACCTTTATCTAGGTTGTTTGTTTGCTTTTGAACGTCAAAACAAGTCATGCTTAGACGTGAAGCATCTATTTAAGTTTAAGTAAGTCCTTACTTCGTAATAATAATAAATAAAGAAGGAAGTTTTCATATTCTACAGTTTAAATGTGGTTTATTCTTTTCTTGTATATTGTATACTGTACGCATGTTACATACGATAATGACATGAGTTTTCAGAAAAAAGTCGTTTGCATAAAGATAAGTACAGTTCGGAGCATGGAATTCCAGACAATTACTATGTCTGTACTGTCGCTTGTAGTTTCAGGTTATGTATCAATGTCATGCGTTCATAAGTCATAAACAACTCAATAAATGTTAATAATTCTCCAACGGCAATAAAAGTCTAGCTAAAACAACACAAACAAGCACTACATCACTCACAAAATATATGTTGAGTATTTGGTGTTTCGGACTGTATGTTGAGTGGTCGGTATTTGGTGGGCTAAATAGTGCCTTTTGTATTGAATTTCTACGTCAAGAGATCAAGTCATCCAGTGATTTCGATTCGTGTGTATGAAAGTCTGTTTACTGAAATGTAAAAGAGTACGAATGACTTGTATTTGTTGGCAATACTCAGTCACTGTTCTAATTATACTGGTTTAACTGTTATAAACACATATTTTCAATATACAGTGTTCCAATGGAACCGATCCATCTTAAATAAGTCGAAAATGTCAAGAAATACGCAAAAACACCGATACACGTCAATTTTTGTTTGTAGGTAGAAACTTTTTCATCAATAAAGCAAATTCATGTCTTATGGGGGGCCAAGACATGATTAGACCTCCCAGTATCGAATATTACAATTTCAAATGACACTACGTCATATTATTACATTTTTCAATTCTACATACTATTTGCAACAACTTTCATGTCGGACAGCCTATAGCTATCCTTAACACTTTACAAGCTGTATAAAGAAAAAGGGGAACAAAAACTACACGTTGATTTTTTTTAACACAGGTATCAAATTTAATAACGTATATACATATGACACTTAGTGGTAGTCGTACCAACTATAGTTGATCTTGAGTTAAAAATAGCCTTAAATCGTATATCGGTGTTTATTCGTATTTCTTGACGTTTTCGACTTATTTAATGTGGTTCGTTTTCATTGGAACGGTTTGTATATTATCATTATGGAACTAGGTCTACGTACAAAGCTCTCGGTAACTTTTTAAAGTAGGCTATTGAAACTGACCTTGTGCATGAGGCAAACGGGCTTGTTGGGCTCTTCTGTGGTGTTTAGTTAATTTATTTAGATTTGCTTTTGAGAATTACCTCTTAAGAAATTGTTCGTCAAAGCAATTTTGGAAGCGCCTTGCATGCCATACATGTTGTCTAATGAGAAGACTGTACATCGTGCGGCAGACAACCTACACTCGATGCGATAGTAATTTCTTGTTGTGGAAAAGATTTGGGAATGATAAAGTCAAGCTTCTTAAGACCGCTTAAAGTATACATAATTTGCCTCAAAAACAAGAATGAAACCGTCAAAGTGAAAAACGGTGTCGATTAGTTAAAACATTACGATAGGAAACTGCAGTCTCTTTTCAATCGTACCTGGTTGAAGCGGTTATGTAAAACGGAATAGGGAACGAAAAATGATCAGATTTTTACAGGCAATTCTCTATGCTGTAGCTAGGCAAAAAATATGAGCTTTATTTGGAGACGAATAGTACCTATCGGAAAATATGTAAAGTTAAATTGTTTAAGATTTAAGATAGATAGCAGTGAGTAAAAAAACTGTGTTTCAAATTAACATTAACTTTCTTATGATAGGTTAAGTTCACTACCTGATCCAGTAAGCAACCATCAACACATGTATAGTCCATTCATCGGTATAAGAAAGTAACTTTTAATGTGTTTACAATTACTATTCTACCCCTTACGGCAATAATCCTCTTACTATTACTGAAATACGGGTCACTCATAAATACATGGGCCGCATTGACTACAAATTCGGGGCCTTTAATTAAATAGGAAAAATAAAATATATTTGGCAGCTTTATTACAAGACAAATAGAAATATAGATATATTAAAATATTATATATATTAAAAACCGGTAAAAGCGTATTTGTTCGCATTATATTGATTACCAGACATATTTATCTCATTAAAAATATAGGGCCTTAATTTTTAGTTAAAACGACCAATGAATTCATATAATAATGAAGCTAAGTACGATTGCCGGAGGACATGTCGATAGTTGTAAACACATTAAAAGTTACATTCTTATATCGATGAACAGACCACACCTATATATTTTTTATCATTATATATAAAAATCCTATTTGTGGTAGAGGTAGGTATTTTAGAATAAAAAGTAAAAATATACTGGTCTCATAAAATTATAGAATTGTATGTAGGTAAATAAAGTACCATAAAAATATTTTATATGTGAAATTCAACTATTTAAAATAAAATATTGATTGGAATAATATTAGAACAAAGAAAAATTAAACTTCAAAAAAAATCTAATTTTTTAAGTAGTGAAGTGGATTAAAAAGACATTATTTGCTTGGAACGATGACTGATATATTGAAAACCGCTGTATGCTAGAGAAGAGTAATTTACCTAAAAAGAAAAAAAAAAAACGATTGAAGTATAAAATAATCCGATGAAATATAATTTGAGAAAACTGTTGTAAACAAAATGTACATAAATTTCTTATTTTTAATTAAACTATGATAAGCGTTGGCGGAAGGTTTTAACGTCGATGAGCACCTCCAATCCAGAGCTGTCATTTCTCGAAATGTAAGAGTGCAAAACATAAAGGTGGTATACATCTCATACCTGAATGCATACACTTGATATTTAGCAAAAAAATGTAATAGAATGTTCTGTTTGACCTATACAGTCGATTGCAGATCCGTAATAGGAGTTTCCAGAATTCTTGCTTTATTTTCCTAACATGCATTTTTTGTGCATTAATAATGAAACTAATCACTTATTGTTAATCTTGTGAAGAAATTATCATATTGCAACATAAGAAATCTGGTAAAATATATAACACGCAACCAGATGATTCAATTTAATAAAACTTTCTCTTTAACACACCTATAAAAAATTTGAATTACTAACTAGTTGATTTGTCCAATATTATATGATCTGCCTCATGTATTTTATAATTGTACACCAAATCTTAGTAGAGAAAGTTAAAAGTTTTACAAAAAAACTAACATATTTGTGAAGATGTAAATATATTATACTATTAATGTATTACCATGAAGTATACAATTTTACTATTTCAATCTATTAGTTTTATAAACGATAAATTTCATAATTTAAATTAGAAATTCGGATCTTATTGTTAGTACTTTTTTATTTGGTGTATATTGTACATATTATTATACAGGGTTGTCACCTAAGCGCGCGCTGGTCTATAGCTCCTATACTAATGATGTTAGGAATTTCGTTCATATACTAATCTATACTACTTGCAAGACTCTATTTCAGGAAAATATTTTTAAGTATATAAGGTGACCCAAATAAGTGTGAAGATATGGAAGTATTTTTTTTTTAATGACACCCGTTGTATTGTGTTGCACATTTATCAATTCCCAAAAAATTATTTCATTACTCCTGGTATTTCCGAAGAAATAAATTAAAAGTCATTAAAATGAAATTTTACGCACTAAAAATAGAAAATAAAAAAAAACGTAGGAGCAATTTTTTGACTCACGATTTAGTATGGAGTGAGTCGAAAAAGGTCTAAGGAAACTCTCACCTTGTTTACATTTCGTAAATTTTCTACAGGGTTACCAAAATTATGGTCGAACAATGACATATTTCAAACTAATTTTTCTCACTTTTTTCAAATGGAACACCCTGTATATTTTTTCACCACTTGATGCAGAATTAAAAAACAAATATTTTTTGTAAGTACAACTGTATTTAAATTCTCGACGGTTTTCTAGATACGGTAAATTTTTGTTAATAGATCACATCGGTTATGGAAAAAAAATGACTCGTTGGTATGACAATGTTATTAATTATTGTCGTATTATTCTGACACTCGGCGACATCTTGCACATATTATCTTTCTTTCTTAATAAAAATGAACTATACGATCCAAGAATCAACTGATATGATTTACATTCTCGGAGAATGTTTAAAGAATTGTCTTCTAGCATCCAGAGTGTACGGTGAGAGGTTTCCTGATAGAAGGCACCCAGATGAAAGAGCATTTTAATCGATGATGGATCGATTTAACAGGACTGGGACAGTTAAATATGAAAAACATGACAGAGTAAAGCCCATATTAAATGATGAAATGGAATTTAACATTATTGCAAGTGTTGTTGAAAATCCACATAGGAGTACAGCCGACATTAGTGATTTGCTGCACATAGCATAGATTTATATATATATATATATTTATAATACATTTTCTTACGTTTGTACAGTGATTGTGAAAAGGTTCGTATCATATGGAAAACTATTTTAGTCCTTTTTCCTTATAAAATTTGGGTCAATGTTAGTTTTGCCATGAGTAATAACTGCAAAATTAAACAGCGGGAGAGGCCACGCCACGCGTTTTCGTTTGTTGGCGTGGTCTCTCCCGCTGTTTAATTTAATTTTAATAATTGATTTTAATATGTTACTTTACTAATTTTAATATGTTGTAATGCCGTTGAAAATGTTTTTGAAGTTACAGCGTCAATGTACGCTCTTATCTCAATTCTCTGATGAAGCAATAAATAAATTGCGAAAGCTCAGAATTTGAAAATTTGAGTTTATTGTTGGAATCTTTGGCTGCCATATCCAAATTCCCAACCTAGTGAACTTAACGAGTACAGCCAGTACTTCTTTTCAATACTAAATATGCAGTTTGGTAAGAAAATATAAACGCTGATTTTTTTCATTCTTATCCAAAAATGTTTCACATTTGCATACCTATCTTTGGATATTGGTTAGTTGCATTAGCGTTGTAAATCATTTCAATGCCGAAATACGTGAATATTGCATTTATTTTAAGATGTAATTAATTTTTTACGAAAATGTTTTGACAGAAAGTAGCAGGAAATTTCTGCACGAGTATTTTTAGTATTTCTGTGGGCTTCAATGTTCAAGATAGAATTCTTCATTTAAATAAAATTTTTATTACATCAACAAAATGGAGATTTATATACCTAATATCTTTTTCTGGCTAATCAACAGATTTTTACAACAAACTACTACTATTACTTTTTGACATATCGACGTTTTATTAATGTAAATAATCAATTCGTTTAAAACATTTGAAACATATACTGCACAAGAAAAAATGAAATTAATTTAAGCTATGCCTAAAAACAAACGATATATCATGTTGTACCTATTTGTAGGCAATAAGATTAGCAAAAATTAGCAATATTCACGACTGATTGATTGAAAATAACACCCCTAAATTAACTTTTTTGGCGTTGGCAATAAAGTTTATTCTTCTAAAATATCGATTATGTAAAAAATACCTTCAGAAATATTTGTTTTGAAATCTCTTCAAAATTTTCAAAATATGCAATTCAAAATTTTCTTATAGTATAAGAATAATTTTATTTTTCCACTACTAGCGTTAGAAGACGTCATTATTTGGTATGTTTTCGGGCAGAGAAGATGAATTTCTCTCCTAGTAGTCAATAATAAAAATTATCTCCTACTAGTAAATAATAAAAACAATTGACAATAATAAAATTATGATTTATTCAATAAAATGTATAGAATAAAAATAATTTGAATATAAAACCATAGATGTCGTATAGATGCACGAATGAAATCCGCAATTCACGAAAAAAGGTTAGGTTAACATTTAACATGAATAAACAAAGTAGGAAATACGTAATTTGGTAAACACTACTTATTAATAATTAATAGCGCAATTATGGCAGATCATGTTAATTCCTGACGTACCAGTATTTTTGATACTCTATTTGATTTGCTTCCTTGCGGATTTCTGGAGGAGTACAACTACTGTCTGACATTTTTTTTGGTATTGTGACAAGACATGAATAAAATCTCAATTTGACATTAAATGTTTATTCATTTGTTTTTACAGACTTAACATGTTTTCTATGGATATCTTAAATTAAACATTTATCGGAACGGCTTATTATATTACATTATCATTGAGAAAGCGGTTAAATATGCTAGTAGTGGAAAAAATAGTATATAAACCACGGCAGAGAAGATTTTTCTCAGCCTCTTAGCCATTATATATTTATATTTAAATAATGCTACTCGACTGAGAAAAATGTCTTCTCTCCCTTGGCATATAATTACTATTATACCGCTGTCAAAGTTTTCACCTACAGAATCAAGAATCAGAAGAAAATCAGTTTATAAAAACTGTAATGTCACGTTAGCTAATTCTCTAAGAAGCCAATCTAAGCTCATTTTAGATTTTACATGTTGGGTTATGCATAGAAGTTCTGCTAAATTTTAAAAGTAGTACTTTTGACATTATACTAACATAAAATTACATGTCAAATGGAGATGGCATGAAAAGGTGATATCAATTTAGGTAAAACTAAAAGGCCAGTAGGTACACAAAATGTTAAAATTGATAAAGTTTTGACTACGGTCAAAATCTTCATGAATAGACAGCTCGGTGCATAAGAACAACATCATTAGTCGTAGAAAATTGCAGACTTGATAAAAGTTTGACAGCTGTCGAAATATTCACGTTTCCTAGAAATAAAATCATTTTATAGAAACGTGGAACAAACTGTGGATAAAATCGTGATAAAACTGTCAAAATATTTACGAATAGGTGAATGAAAGGCCGTATTTGCACTGAAAATGGTCGGGCTATAATATAGGTAAAACACGATGATTCGTGGTTCCGTTCACCAAACGAAACTTCATGATTCTGTCATTACTGTCATTGATTATTCAGTGTTGATAAGTAAAATGTAGGCACTAGAGATTTATGTGGTATGTAGTGGCTTGTTTCGTTCTGACTTGATCGGTACAAAACGTTTTATCAGCGGAAGTGAATGACGTTAGGCAAAATATCTTCTGTTAGGTACCTCTTGTGAATTATGTGTATTCATCATCATGTATCATATCGAAGTTGAATGTTTCACCCTTACTCTCTCTCTACATCTTTGAAATACTTAAATTATATAAAAGTAATGAAGAGACTTTTATAAACAAATTGTCATATGTATTTATAACAATACGTAGACGTGATATTGACAAAATTTCAGTGTGACACCTGATAACACAAAATTCTATGAGCCCCAGATATATGTAAAGTTATAATATTATGTAACAAATTACCTATAAAAGAAAAACTTTTTAAACACTTATGCAATTTAAGGTAAAATTGAAGGAAAATCTGTATGAACACGTTTTTGTAATATTAACGAATATAGGTACATGAATAATTAATATTTGTGTATTTTGATGTTTAATTTACCTACTACCCGCTATTCTGCATTTTAAATTTTGGCATGTCTTGTCATGTTCATTATTATTATTATATTTATCCTATTATTATTATTTTCTTAGTAATTACGTATTTATTAATCGTACGTATTTATTAATCGTTATTTATTAATCGTAAAAAAAGAATATCCTTAATTCGGCTCTGTCTTGTATACACCTGTATTACCTACCTACGCCTACTCCAAATCTATGGCGCTCTCCCTAGTATCGCGGAAAAATCGAAAAGATTGCGAATGATGTATCGCAAGAAGAGCGAGGTGGCCGTGACCTCAGAGAAAAATCCCAACGCACAGCAGCCAATTGTTTAACATAGTTGCGGGTCCGTGAATGTAGTAGCTTAGTGTTTGGGGTGGGTGGGTGTGTAACATGTGCAAATACATACCGTATTAACCGTGTGAATGTTGTTTCAATGTACGAAAGATGATACAGAGATGTTGGGTGGGGACAGCTTAGATATAAAGATGTTAGCCCCCAAATCCACCACTGTCAAGTGCTTTGGTTACGGATACTTAGGTGTAATAGGATCAACATGAGATTGGTAAGATGGTAGAACTAAATTGTTAAATAATCCATAGAAGATATGACATGTTGATACTTTTATACAAAGTGTGCATTAATATCAGGCAATTTTTAAAATTTCATTTAGATATGTCATATTTTCTATTTTATTTGTTGTATTTTAATAATTAAGGCCGTCAATATTTGAAGTCTATTGTAAGTTATTTTGAAGGATTACAATTTTGTTTCTTAGATTTTTTAAATTTAGCAATTAATTTCATTAAGGATTATTATATTTAGGAAAGCAATGACATATTAGTCTATGGATCATATTTCTTGCGACTTTCTCAGTGTTTTGATCGTTTCAATCATCAAAGTGTATACTACTATCTTTACACAGATTTCTTTAGTTAGTTGCTTTCCATACATCTGTTTCGCACATGAGTTCACTAACTCGTAATTATTGTACAAATTTTAATCAAAACTCCAATTTTGGTCCTTTAAAATTTATGTTTTCTATTAAGGCCAGTTTGTAAATTCATTAATTACCTCATGATCTATCGTAATGTCAGTTTTATTGATGATTGCTGTATACTTATTGTTCAGTTCCTTGATTTGCAAGAGGCCGAGATATCTCGATTAAGCAAAAATTTGTCCATTCTATATTTAGCTTAATGGAAGGAAACGTATCGAAGATTTGTCATTATAGAATTCAAATTAAATTCATTAGCCAGCTCGTTAGGTACCTGTGGGAATATAGACAATTTAACAGTTGATAATTTAGAAAGGTAGATCCACTACCTTGTTACCAAATGCTGGTGCTAAAAATATGTATAATTTTGGTTCTCTAATCTGCGATTAGATCCTTTGCGGATTGTTTTGTAAATATTTTTTCATTTCGTTCTAAACATTTTCAAATATATGTATTGCGATTGGGATTTTTTGAAGGCCAAGATGATATATGTATTAATATTATTTCTGTCAAATTATCGTTTCCTAATGCAAGCAGTATG
This sequence comes from Holotrichia oblita, assembly GCA_023690525.1. Taxonomy (NCBI): domain Eukaryota; kingdom Metazoa; phylum Arthropoda; class Insecta; order Coleoptera; family Scarabaeidae; genus Holotrichia; species Holotrichia oblita. The sequence goes on along the minus strand of CM043017.1, from coordinate 125,187,445 downwards.
ACACAAACTATTATCTTATAAAAAAAATGAAGTTACTGTGCCGCTAGTTGATTTCTGCAATTCAGTGGAACTCGTATTTCACTCAAGTTAGTCAATTGCGTTTTTGTACAGTTACTTCCACGATTTAAATCATGAATCCACCTTTTACCTCACCTTTTAGTCCCATTCGTTAATAATTTTCGGTCTTGTTTGCTCATTAAAGAAGTTTTAATACGGTAGCAAGTTTCTGCAGGGACTCTCCCTTACAATTTAAAGAAATAATAATTTATAGCACTTTTCTGACAATACGAGTTTTTTAGACTATTGTGTGTGTTGATGTGTCGAATACTAAGCACAAAATGACAAATACTGCTTTCTTTATTTTTACTACGTTTACCAATAAGTAAGCGTCAATAGCTTTGCACTTTTACACAGATTGATATTTAGTTCATACATTATTTTGTGCAATTTATCGAAGTGTGGTAAGCAAGTAATAGAACCTATATCAATCAGATTTAAGCCTCTTAGTAGGAGGTTCACTACTGGAATCCTCAGAAAACGTCATGTGACATGAAAAGTCTGTTGTCCCTTGAGAATCACCTACAATAGAAAATCAGGTATTCGAATCCTCCGCCATAGTAAAATTAGAATTGGAACTGCCAGTGCTGCAGCCTTATGACCTAAGTTTTCTTTGTTCGAATCCTTATGCTTCGATTTCTTTGGTTTATTAATAGTGATCGGAACCTATTCGTAAATTTTAATTGGTCGTATTAGTTGGCATTATTTTATCATTTTAAGGAAGGTGAATACTGTGTCAGTCCCAAAATTCAGTTGTTAGGGCTTGCACAATAAAAGACCATATTTTATTGTAATATTTTAAATTAAATATTTCTATTTCTTTTGTCTGATCTTAATTTTTTTTGCGCATTAGTGTTTATAGAATACAGTTGTGTGAATTGACTATTAAATTGAGATCACTCAGGCTAAGTGTCAAACAAGTGCATTAACCATATTATATAGTCTTGACAATACTCTTTTACGTAGAAAAAACGCTCCTTTTTAGAATCCGAATGTAGTTTTTATCACTTGGAAAGTAATTGATTAATGTAGTTATTTCTCTTAACTTTCGTTAATTGAATAAAAACTGGGATTATGATTTTTATTTTTATAATTTCTTTTGTACAACTTATACATAAATATGTTCTTTGTTTCACAACTTTGATAATATCACAGTGAATATTTGGAACACCCCAAATCTTTTGGTTAGAAACAAATTATCGAACAGGTAATCTGATAATAAAATTTATCATATATAATTGTTTATCATTGAAATTAGACTATATAATTTCTGTCATTCAATTTTTTTTTAATATACCTAATTTTTATGTTCAAATAAGTTTGTATTATTCGTCAAACATCTATTTTGTATTGTAAGTTGATAAAAATCAAGATTTTATGTCGGTGTTACAATGTTTCTATACCAGCTTCGCCCAAAAGTAATTTTTAGTAAATAAAGGCTTGATATTCCAAATAATCTTAGGCAAGATGAAAAGGCCCATTTATTGATTAAGTTATATAAGTTTATAGAAGTATCAAATTTTAGTTCGGGAATGCGAACTTCTTCAACAAACAATTGAACTTTTATACTTAATAATTAACATTAATCGATGTTGTAACTTTCATGAATAAATACATTATAAAATTATTAAAACACAGCTGTCTAAATTTTAAAACCATACTTAAATGCCATTATTTCATATATAAGACCTTACACTATTTCAACTGATTGACTAATTTCTAATTGCTTTCAAATGTCTAAAACGCCATGTAGTAAGTTTGTTTGCAAAAACACTTACTGATAGTTTCTAACTGTCAGAATCAAACACTCAGATGGACAGTCGTTGTAGATAACCGGCAAACTTGTGAACAATCCTTTAGATACCTATTTATGACGGGTGAGATCTATAAGTAGTGATTTTTGAAACAACCATTTTTATTTATGATAGTCGTAGTAGCAGCTGCAGCGGCTTTCCAAGCTGTGTTGCTTATCAACGTTACCATTGCAGCTCTTGTTGTGTAAATTGTCTGTATGTAAATGTATTTCCATGGCTTTGTTACAACATTACCTCGCTGCAAATAACAGCGAATGGTAGCAAGTTTTGCTGAAATCGATATTGTCGTAATAGGTATAATAAGTCATTATTTTTATGTGTAAACATTTTTTAGATTTTTAATAACAAGTACATTATCCAGTGATTCACGCCAGACACCTTCAACAGTTTAATTTTGCGATATAATCACATAATGATAATTTTATGTTTTTATAAATTTTAGATGAAACACAAACTTACAAAAACGTACAGGAAAATCATACAAGAGAATTTTCAGGTTTGTTAGATACATTCTTTCTTGAATTGACAATACATTATTTATTTGACCATTATATTCAAGTTATTATAATTAAAATCTTAACTTCTTGTAGCGTCTGAAAAATATATTAACTACCTTGCTGTCACGACTAAATTACTCTGACTTTCATTCACACTACAATTACACACAATACAGAGATTTATTTACATAATTACTAGGTATCTATCGCAATTGCAACATTTGTCTATATAAATCTTCAAATACAATTCAATGCAATTACAATAATAAAACGCATGCCATTTAATACTGTAGTGCTAATTTTCTATTTCCTATTCGTCGAATACATTGTCGTGTAGAGAATGCATTCGAATCTGCGCAATTAAACGCCCATCAACTTTAACATAAGTATAGCCGTAAACCACGTAAACAGAAATTCATTTACATGGTTGATTGTGTGGTGATTCATGTGATTGTTGATGAGTGTTTGGTGTGTTCTCGTTACGCGTTACGAAATGTTTCTTTAAAATGCATGTGCGAAGTAGTAAAACGTTTCATAAGAGTGTGACGGCGGTCGATGAATGCGAAAGGTGTTGAAAATATGGACCCGTTTCCGGAGGTTGATCTGCGTTCATTCACAATTTCAAAGTGGCGAACGTGGTCATGAAATCTGTACGGTTACAATTGAGTAAGTAATTTTTAATTATGTGTAGTATGCCAATTAAAAAGAATGAAAAGTTTTATGCATCAGTATATTGCATATATCTTCGTTTTGACATACAATAGAATGGTCGGAATAACACAAAGCCACATTAAATAGTAAATTATGAAAGTAAGAACTAAGAACACTCATTTGGGTAGATTGAGAGTAAGATGTTGACATGAATTTTAACTTAGTACATGTACAAAAAGCTAAAAGAGTGACGAAAATTCGACGTATGTATCTTACAAATAATTAAAAAGTGATTGTGTGAGCGTGGAAACATAATATTTATTATATTTATTTATGAAAAATCAAATATCTTTTAAACGAATTCATGACAGTCAATCTTCAAATAGTGACTTTTGTTTTTTAGCAACCTAAAATTTGTTGACGTTTGGAGGTTTAACTTGCTTTTATCTATTATAATATTATTATTATAGCTATAGTAGAAATGGGAATTACGAAGAAGGCGAAAACACGGCGACGACAATAACTGCATATTTATTGCAATATAAGAAATCGACGTTGGTAGGTGAGGCCTCGGTTGCAACGAAGAGAAAAGGCAAATATAGTTAATAATAATACGTAATTTTAAGACGACCCTGGTCAATTTAAATCATTTTTACGAATGTATAGGAAATACGATTTTAATACTTTCTCAACCTAACAATGTTTTAGGAGGACATAAAGGACATAAACATCAAAATACTTCGCAGTAGGTAAACTATGGGCGTATCACCGCAACCAGTCTTCGTGGACACGCTGTATAAGCCGTATTTTGACAACTAAAACCTGTCAAACTGTCATAATTATGACAATTTGGTGGTTTTACACAGTACTACGAATTTATTTGAGAAGAAAAACTCACGACAAATTTATCATTTACATATTCCAATATATTCAAGGTCATAAACTTCATGAATTTATTTGACCGTGTAAATTGTTAACTGGACCGTGTAATCTAAAGGGATTCTGAGAACAAACAATTTAGTACAACATTGTTTTACATTGTTTAGTGAATAAATTCATTTTCTCTCTCTCGCTTCGTTAATATTTTTAGATTGAAAAACCGCGAAATAAATCGACTTTTTGATTTTTAAATTAAACGTCTTTAGAATGCAACATACAGCCCCTACGTTTTTGAATTGCAAGGGTAATCTTGTGATACCTTATTTACAAGACATATTCGTTTCTGATTCAGAAACGAGTTTGTTTCGATTATGTTACCTAGTGACGGGGATAATGATATTGAAAGTATACATTAATATTTTATTTTGAACGAATATGGATGGAAAACATTGGATGAAAAACGAAAGTAAATGTATAGCAGATGTTCAAATTGTAAACTATTTCATTATTGATAATATGCAAAGCGGTTTTTAAATTCTCAAGGAGATTATATCACCTGAAGACTTATTTCTTCAACTTTTTGCCGAAACCTACGCATTAAATCTTTGATATTTTCCGCTTCTATTAATTTGGGAAATAGTTGAAGGTAAGAGTGTATTTACCTTCAAATATATCCACAAAAAAAAATCTACCGGATTAAAGTCAGGAGAATGGGACCGCCTTTCTATTGCACAACGTCCACCAATCCATCTGTTACAAAACACAGCGTTTAAATGGGTCTTAATATGATCAGAATGTTCTGGCGCTCCGCGCTGTTGACACGAAGTCTGCCGAACGATTTCGTTTGGGTTACCGTCAGCAAGATATTCTTAGCGTTTTCAATGCTGGTATTAAAAAATTGGCCAAGAGTCTAAGATATCTTTTAGCATTTACGGTACCATATGGAAAAAATAGGGATCCGTTGTTTTATATTCGATAATCCCAACCCAAACATTCATTTTCCTGAAATATTGCGTGTTGGCCTTCATCATTCACGATTTTTTCTATTCCATTGATGGGGTTGTTTAAATAAAATGTTGCTTCGTCGAAGAAAATATTTCTGTTAAAAACTAAGAGTTTGCTTGACTCACGTTGACTACTGTTTTGCAGACCTTGATCAGCGTCAGTTTCCTTTAGTTCCTGCATCACGTGATGTATTGGCTACATTATGTTTTCTACCAATTTATCTAATTCACTTGTGTGAAGTTTTCTTTGTACTCAGTAATATATCCATCTACTTTTCCTTACTAAATTGGACATTTAAACTTAATTTAGCACTATTTCCAAGATGTTTAGCTTCCAAGTATCGGGATATTAAACATATACTTCTCCTTATGATTTCTGACTCTATCATCACAACAACATTATTTATTCTTTGCCTTTCACTTAAATGAGCCATAATTAAACAATAATTGTTTACACTGTACAAAAATTTCAAAATCTTTGCAAAATTAGGTAAACTGCTTTATCTGAATTGACAATAAAATAAAATACTCCCTCCGTCCGAAAATATCGTATACATTTGAAGATAAATTAAATATTAATGAGAGGTATCAAGAAAATTATAGACAAGTGTCCTTATTTATAAATTTATGCACTAGTTAAGCTATTGATATATAGATGGCAGGTTTTTGATTTTGTCAGTGTCAAAAACGTCAGCACATTTAAATCTTCATTCGCGGAAAAACAGTTTTGGACCCGCTCTCTGTAAAAAATGGAAGCTATTCATGCGAATAATGAACAGTTGAATAGGAATTCTAAGTCCAAGCAATTAACTACTCATCGACGTACCGGTACATTGCAAAAACTATTGCAATTTAAAAAAGAACAGAGGCTGAAGTCCCGATTTAAATGTGTTAGAACTTGGCTTTTTAATTCGATACAATCTTTGCAACATAAAGCTTCGCCAAATACAGTTGACGAACTGATCCAATCCGTCGAAAACGCCTTCACTGAATTAGAAGAAAGACTTGATAATGTTCTTCTGACATTAGAGTCCTGCATGGAATGGTGGTGATGGTTGATGGAGGAAAGTCATACAAGGTTCCTCATATTAATAAGGCTATGCTTCGGCGCGAAGGACGGTTACCAACTAGTTTAATGTGTTCAAAAGAAGCACTGGAAAAGGCCAGATCCCACTTAGATTGAACGTCGTTTATATAATTCAATTTCAATTAAAGTTATGAATGTATACCATAATTTCGGACAAAAATAAAATTCAAATGTATATCATATTTTCGGACGGAGGGAGTACAAGTTTATTTTTCCGGTTCAAATGTTTAGGGGTTGTAACTGTTACTCTAAGGGAGTTTAAGCGAGGCATGAAATTTCACAAAAAAAAACTTTCTTGCTGTTTTTTAACTCTACAAATCGTAATTGAGAAAATAAATTTATTCATTACATATGATACACATTGTACAGTCCTACTCTGCCTAAGAACCACAGCAATCGACGACATTTTAAAATTTAGCAATGGCTAATGCGTAATAGAAATTAGCTGCGCACTAAATTTTAATAGATTGTAAATGTATGTAAATCAATCGCATCATCCATATGATTTTGACAGTTTGAACCAATCAAAAGTTGATTTCTTTTATTTAGATTACGCTTATATTTACTATTGTTCAAAAATCCTAACTGTCCCAGAATTATAATAATTATATAATGTCCGCATATTCGCTTTTTAATCTGAAAATCTGAAATCTTACAACTTTGATCAAATTTTTGGGATATTTATAAACGCAGATTTCTCCTCTATATGTTATTTTATGTGGGTGTCACAACAAACGGATCTCAACATGAAAATTCTGTGTTTGTACGTGCTTGTATTCAAATTTGTTTTACTGCAGATTATTGTTAGCGTTATTTTGTGGTATGATTTATTGACACAGTTTTAGATAAGACTAGATAATGAAAGTACAAATTTTGTTGTAAGAGAATTAATCAGTCGTATCATATTATAATAGTTTATAGCAGTTTGCTAATAGTATATCATACAATGAGCATTTAATGATAGCTATTAAGTCACGAGTATGAAAATTACAATACGAGGCGAAGCCGAGTATAGCAATGAATAAAAGTGTCTTAATAGCCATTAAATGCGAGTTGCATGCACTATTTTTTCGACAACCCCATAATATCATACGTATTACTTTAATTTTTACTATATTTAAGTAGATACAAAGAACTGTCAACTTTAATTAATTTTTATATTTGTCAGATATGTAGTCACGGCCATATTGAATATTGGAATGTCGCATTCCTATTGGATATAAACTTGTATCGTAATGAAAAATCTATATTCCTATTGGATATAAGTAAACTTGTATCATAATCAAAATCTGTATCATAATGGACATTATTAAAGTACAGGTTCAGCATATCTAATAATACAATTAAAGTATGGGAGTAGAGAAAAATAAATACTTCACCTAATGATAGGATGAATCTAACTAGCTCCAACCAGTGCATTAATTGGATTATGGAATTAATGGAAACTAATTTTTATTAAAAAGCAGTGTCGAAGAATTTAATTTATAATTTATGTAGTATTCAATGGTCATTGCTAACGTTTGCATAAATATACTAATGTTGTGTACCAGATTATTTAAAATTACTTTTCTTTTGCAGTTTGTTTTGGCTTCGATAATTGGCGTGGCTTTAGCTGCACCACAGAATTATTACACCCAACCTCAACCACAATACCAAGATCAGTACTCTAAAAATGTAGTACCAATAATTTCAGAAACTAATGAGGTTAATCCGGATGGTTCATATAGTTACAGGTAAGAAAACCTAATAGCATACGTAATGAGGAGACATTATTTTGTGTACAGTTTCAAACTTCAATAAATCTAACGTTATATATTATCTATGTTATATCTAGTTACGAAACTGGAGATGGACAACAAGCACAAGCGCAGGGATATTTGAAAAATGCTGGTGCGAAAGATGCAGAAGCAGAAGTTGCGCAAGGTTCATATTCGTATAGAGCACCCGATGGTACACCCATTCAAGTTACGTGGGTAGCTGACGAAAATGGATTCCGTGCAGAAGGAGCGCATATACCGACGCCGCCACCAATTCCGGATGCAATTCTAAAGTCTTTGTCGATTCTTCCACAGTCGCCAAGCACAGGACAGCAGCAATACCAGCCTCAGTATCAGCAGAAATATCAACAGCAACAATACCAACAGCAATACCAACCTCAGTATCAACAGAATCGTTATAGGTTCTAGATAATTAGAGTATAGTATTTAATATGATAATGGAGTATTTCTCAAGTCTCAATGTAAATAAGTAAGATAATTGATAACGATGTTGCCTTTCTACTTATTGCAATAAGTGTGAATGCAAATGAACGATATGGATTCTTTTTGTAATTTGTAATAATTGTTGTTAATACACTTTTTATAGTATTTTTGTTCTTTTTGTTTTACTTGATTTTATAAACAAACCAAAATACTCTTTTCTTTCATTCTGCACTGCTAGTTACTTACTCCAAAACCTGCCTGAAACGCTATGCTTTCAGTTTCTTTCTTGTTATGATGTTACTATTTTTTTTAATTATAATAACATTTGGAAAAGGTATATATTTTTGGTACTGATTTTTCAGTCTTTGATGTAGATGTTCATATTATTGAAAAATATTATTAGTAAAAGATAAAATATCTTATGCACCTTAACACCTTGCATATTATGGTATATAGTTTTGGTTGTTTTTATGTAATGAAAGTTTAGTAACATACCTTATACCATATACATACATCATTTTTTGCAAGATATTCAGTTTCAAATATAATATGTAATAATGATTTTGAAACAAATGATCGGTTTAAATATAATATTGTGAGATGATAGCAAGTAAAATAAGAAAAGATAAGGTAGAAAATATAGTGAAACATTTCTTGCTTTGGTAGCATCATATTCGGTTTCAATTTCCTTGAGTACAGATGGTAGATATTTTTGCACACTAATTAAGACAATATAGATAAGAGAATCTATTTCGAGTAACATTTAAAATAAATAAAAGATATGTGATGTCTGTGTAAAATGTTACGGATATACCACTCCGTTTTCATATCGGCAATCTCTTATATGCTATGTAATCAAATATTATAAAAAAATGTATGATATATGCCAGGAGTATTACATTTTTAGTATTATATTTGCTACATATCTGAACTATTTCGGTGTGTACTTTTAGCAATATGTTTATTTATGTAATAATTCAGAAATATATATTTGTTGATTTGCTGTTGCATGATGATATATCCTTCTCAACATTATAATGGCCTATGTCGACGATGAGTTTTCTTCAATTCAATAATTGATTATCCATGTCAATCGCATAGCTCTAATTGTGTTAGATTATATTTTCATTTTTGTGTTGAGTTGTATGTTTGTATGTAAATCAATGTTCTTTTAATTCTTAAGAATAAAGAAAAACAAGTTTACTTCTATCGTAACGATTAATAAACATGTGTCCGCTAAATTCGAATGACAAATTTGGAGTCAACGTTAAAAACTTAGTGCATCGTTTATAGAAATTTACGTTGTAATATTTTTTGGGACATTATATATTTGGGTCCTCATGTCTTTTTAAGGAGTTATCCATTGTACCATTAACGAATACTAAATGTTTTTAGGAAGCGTTATAGCTATATATACTTCTGCAAATACTAATGCTTTTATCACTGATTCTATATACATTCTATCGACATTAATTTTAGTTTTAAGGAAATAAAACTAATGTTGCTAAGTTTGTTGTTGGTATGTTAAAAAGTTTCGAAAGGCTTCACTAACTAGTTTTTAGAACACTTCTGAAGAACCTGACATTATGATCAGCGAAACGTCAATTTGCAAACTTATCTAGACGACAATACCTGCAAGACTTCAACGCAGTAAATGACGATTGTGGAAATCTATGCTTTAGATATTAAATTTGGGTTAAATTAAAACATTTATAATTTTCGAGTTCTTAATCGTATAACAAGTAACAATTACTTTTTTACTTTACTTACTACATTTCAATACCCAGATAGCACGTAAGCTTACAGCAAGCTGCATTTCGATTTTCACTTGTTTATGCAGCTTGGCATGGTTAGTTTAAATCAAGCTTACTCTACGCTTGAAATTCTAGCATATTGCAATCGCTTACGCAGCAAAGATGAATCAAATATAATATAAGCTTATGTGCTATTTTTTTGTAGCCTTTCAGTTTTATTAATAAAACAATTTTCGTGGAAATAAGGCTTTTAATAATTTGTTATTTTTTATTTTTTCACATACACGTGTTTCGATAACCTTCTTCAGTGTGAAAATTATTCATTACATTATTCTTATTTCTTAATTTTCTGGACATCTTATGTACATTAGCAGTAGTTATTAAATACTGAACGTCAAACAATTAATATTTTTTCCTTTTTTGAAACCAAAAAATGAATATACGGACGATACACATTTTAAAATCAATCTTAAGATAGACAGTTACAGAATGTAATGTGTAATGAATTCTGTAACTGTCTATCTTAAGATTGATTTTAAAATGTGTATCGTCCGTATATTCATTTTTTGGTTTCAAAAAAGGAAAAAATATTAATTGTTTGACGTTCAATATTTAATAACTACTGCTAATGTACATAAGATGTCCAGAAAATTAAGAAATAAGAATAATGTAATGAATAATTTTCACACTGAAGAAGGTTATCGAAACACGTGTATGTGAAAAAATAAAAAATAACAAATTATTAAAAGCCTTATTTCCACGAAAATGGTTTTATTAATATAATATAAGCTTAAAGTTCGAGTCGGTAATGCGTTAAACGTTCGGCATAAGTTTACCATTAACTTGCAAAGCAAGTATACTTTAAGCTTGTCACCTGTAAAGTAGGATGCTTAATTCAAGTTGTATACAAACTTGCAGCTTTCGGCGATAGCTGGAAGTAAGCTGTCACCGTTGTCATGGCAACTTTTATTCCAGCTTAATTCAAACTATTTTTGCTATCGGGGTAGCACTTGAAGCTGTCATCTTCAGCAGAATGACATTTCTTTAAAACAACTAATTTACTACTACTATTGTAAGTAATAATGTAAAATGAGTGTTACTTTATACACGATTAAAAACTCGAAAAATATAAGCATTTTAATATTAAAAAACGTGAAAGCTTTCATGAATACGTCGAGTAAAATTAATTCAAACTTGAATCAAGCTTAATACAAACTTAGTATGCTTAAACCAAAAAGACTATAAAAGCATAAATAAGCTTAATTTAACTTTTTCTGAGTAATCAGACAAGCTGGATTAAAGTTGGATATAATCTCGATAGCTTTACGTGACAAGCTGGAAGTAAGCCGCCACCGTTGTCATGGCAACTTTGATTCAAGCTTGTTTCAAATAATTTTTGCTATCTGGGGTGTCTGTAAAAGTTCCGTTATTTGCAACACTATTGAAACACTGCAATGTTACAAAATTATATATCAGCAATATTGAGAAAATATTTATCTATTGCATGGGATAGTTGAATAATTAGTTAATTAATCGAATAGCTATTTCCCAAGCGTTCGATTAACGAAGATTCACGTCTCAGCCACCCGCAGTGTAGATCGTGATTCATCAGAATACAATATTCGCCCAGATAGCACGTTAGCTTCCGGGAAGTTGTATTTTGATTCGATTTTCATTTATTTAATCAGCTTAACGTAGCTAGTTTAGATCAAGCTTGCTCTACGCTTGGAATTCTAGCAGGTCACAATCAGCACATCACAAGCATCGCGCAACCTTAAAATAATTCAAACAAACTCGTGTTTTCCGAGTCTGCCTCAAACGTTCGGCGTACATGCGCAAGCACATAACACGCAATCGTTTTAAATGAGTTTACATAGTATTAGTTTCTATTCCTACTTTCGAGTGTGCTTTGGAAGTTACGTTTTATGTGTTCGTTTTGGTATTTGATTTTGTTATAATATTGTTATTACTTACGATTTTTTTATTATTTGTTGTTATCATTGTTAATTAGCCATACTTAGAAGCACTTCAATGGCTATAACCTTTGAATTTCGAAGAAAAGGCAAGTAACTGTTTTAAGATGATTTTGTTCCTTAGCATGTGTAAAAGTTACAATAAATTCTGGTGACATTTCTTTAATTAGTTATAAGATAATACGAATTTTCCAAAATATGAATGATCACAAGCATCGCGCAACCTTAAAATAATTCAAACAAACTCGTGTTTTCCGAGTCTGCCTTAAACGTTCGGCGTACATGCGCAAGCACATAACGCGCAATCGTTTTAAATGAGTTTATATGGTATTAGTTCCTATTCCTACTTTCGAGTGTGCTTTGGAAGTTACGTTTTATGTGTTTGTTTTGGTATTTGATTTTGTTATAATATTGTTATTACTTACGATTTTTTTATTATTTGTTGTTATCATTGTTAATTAGCCATACTTAGAAGCACTTCAATGGCTATAACCTTTGAATTTCGAAGAAAACGCAAGAAATTGTTTTAAGATGATTTTCTTCCTTAGCACGTGTAAAAGTTACAATAAATTCTGGTGACATTTCTTTAATTAGTTATAAGATAATACGAATTTTCCAAAATATGAATGATCTTCAATTTTTTAATACACTTGGTTACCTTAATATCTTAACTTCAATTGAACCAAATACTCGTACATTATATGACATTAATTTCTTGCTTTTTTCCTTACAGAGATCAACGTCTCCAAAAAATGTCTGACCAGTTAATCCACGTTATATATTATCATACACATACATATGTATACATTCTATTGACATTAATTTTAAGGAAATAAAACCGATGTTGCTAATTTTGTTTTTAGATATAGGGTAAAATTAATTTATACTTGAATCAAGCCTAATACAAACTTAATATGCCTGAACTATGTACAAAGACTATAGAAGCTGTTAAAATAAGCTTTGGATAACGTGGACAAATAAGCTTAATTCAACCTTTCTGTAAGTTTTCTGATTAATCAGACAAGCTTACTATGAAGTAAGTAGGTATAATTTAAGCTTGTCACGTGTAAAGTAGGATGCTTAATTCAAGTTAGATACAAGCTTGCAGCTTTCCATGACAAGCTGGAAGTAAGCTGTCACCGTTGCTATGGCAAGTTTGATTTTAGCTTGTTTTAAACAAGTTTTGCCCTCTGGGTTCGTCGCTATTCGACACTCGCTGCCTAACATTGCATCATTCGTTTGGGTTAATTGTAATTGCAATTTTTTGTCAGTATGTCTTCAAATAATTTTTCATAATTATCTCATTTATAGATAAAAAGATTTTTACCACAGAAACAAGGCTAGCTCAAGGAAGTATTTCAACATTAGCCATAACCGAATGATATTAAAATTGCTTATAATAGTTAGGGCACCACCAGAGGCTACTGCATTGTTTTCTTAAGTCTAGGAAATAATTTGCAAATGTTTTTTTTTAACTTCTAAGAATGTAGATCAAACATAAGATACAAACGAGGGCCAATATTTCTTAGATGTGTGTTGAAGATTTAGTAAATTATACTGAAGCTGTTTTCCTCGTTGTCTTTAAGCAGATCAATTAAGAATTTAATCACACGTTGATAGAAAATCATTTCAATATGTTGAGTATTTTTCTTTAAGATTTGTTGAGGGAGGGAGGTGAAAAGTCAATAAGTCCTCTGACTGTTAAGAGAACAAATAGCAGTTATAATTTTTTGTAATAGACTATAACTTGCACACTAAATCGTAAAAATCTTTTTGCTAGTATGGTTGGGGCAGCTACTGAAAGATTATGCTCATATGTGAAATGTATTAGTAACTGCGCTGTACTTTGAGAGCTATGTAATAAACTAATCATCCACTAAACTGCGCGAAGGTATATGGACTCTATGTCAGCAGATACTTTTGATTACATATTTTGTAACAATCAACTTCTATGACATTTATAACGCAAAAGTTATAAACTTCGTTTAGTTTTTTTTTCTGTATACTGACATCATTTTTCTTTTTACTCTTCTTTCAGTCTTGTAATGACTTCACACATGTGTTCCAAAGATTTTATTTAATTTATTATCTTGCAGTCTACTCTAAAACAAGAAGATATTTCAAAAATATCTGTTGTATTTTGCTCTATAGTCTGCCAACGCTTATACCGAATTATACTCCAATATTTTGCCAGTTAAAAATACATTCATTCCTATTTATTATATCCAAACTAAACGTTCTTTATAGTTTTCATTTCGAATATAAATATGAAATTTTGTCAGTTATTTATGCACTACAGTAGTTTGTGTTGCCTGTCGCAGGTAGAGATACTGCTATTCATAATATTATATTTATAATTAACAGAATCTAATAATTAAAGTAATTAACTCATTTATTAGATTTGTGATTTTGAGTTTGGGTTTTTACTATCGATTATTGTCGAATTATGCGAAGAAATATAAATAGATATTAAAATTTAGTTCTCTTCTATATGTGTTATATTAGTTGCCTGATTTAAAATTCAAAGATGAATATGTGTGCTACATTATATTATTTGATAGTCAACCAACATAACAAAAGTGTTTATTTATTGCCATTATTGTCTATCACAGATATATTTATAATTTTTTGCGGATGTATGATGACTTTTATTAGGTACAAAATATTACAAAAAGCGTTGCAATGAGAAGTATTAAAACTTCCATTGCAGACGGTAATTTCTTACTGAAGGAAGCTAAAGCAGTAAGGACCCTGCTTTTCTCAAATGATTTATATAACGTTTAGTAGTTGCGGATATTGTAAGGAGTATTTGATTCTAATGAAGAAAGAAAAAAATAAGCATGCAGTCATGGCTAAGACTACAATATTCTCTTATTCGATTTATCGCGATCAAATGTTAGATGGATCTGAAACGTTAATTCCAAGAAGATAGTTCTATGATTAAGGCTATAAGGTCGATCTAATTTCTCTAATTTGACTTACAGGCTACATATAAACCGAGCAAAAACAAGTTCAACTAAAAATTTGTTTAATTAGGTTATTCTTTAATTACATTTTCATTTTTTTAATTTAATACGATTGTTAAAGGAGTAGCCAAATTTGATATTCAAACAAAGATGCGTTCTACATTGCAATTCGGATATATTTAAACTAAATTGTGTAGCAAATCGATATAAGCTTAGAATGGCTTGTAAGTTATGTGGTAACACATATGTAACTAGTTACGTTTATCCAGCAATTTGGAAAAGTGACCTTTTAAGGATCATCGCATATAGGGAGCATTAATGACCTTTGAATATTATAAACAGATGATTAATAATAATGGCCGTCTGAAAATTAGCGGAAGACATAGATCAGTGCGCAAACACGTGATCTAATTGCCAATAACAAAATGGCTATTCTTCAGTGTTATCTATTTTTGGGCTTGAGTAAACCTGCTATATTTTATGTTTAGATACAAGATACTGAGTGGCCAGCTCAATAATATTGGCACTAATACGTTCATAAAGAAAATTTTGGCAATTAGATTTTAATGTTGTATTGTTTTTCTAATTATTTTGATTTGAACTTGGTAATATGACTCAATGATGCCCAATATAGGTGGAAAATATATAGATTGTAATTTAAAAAAAATGTTTTGAATTCAAAAATATTACTTAAACTTTGAGGAATTATATCTGTAGAGCAACGGATTTCTAACACCACAGTTGAAAATAATTATTATAAATTATAGTTTCATACGACAATTTCATTTGATGATAACTGAACATTGGTTCAAAACGTCATGGTTTTTTCCTATGACACATAGATATTTATGAAGTCTGTTTCCGGCTTTATGTAACAACATATACCTATCATAAGGGAGGTAGACATTAATTGCAAGTAAATTCCGAAACTGGAAAGCACTGATGAGATTTGTGCGTAAAAATTTAATTAGCTATCAAACCAAGAGGAGTATGGTAGACACCATTTTTTCAAGATCGATACAGGGACTGCTACTGAAGATCTATCACAAAATCTACAAATATGTTAGCATTCGCATAGTTTCACATAAACTGAGGAGCTCGCGTCTAAAACCAGATATATCTACTTCAAGAAAGTGTCGTGTGCATCTTCAAAAAGCGTACTGCTTTGCGAAAACATTTTTATTTTACTGGGAATTAAAGAAGTAATTAACGTATACCGTTTTTAAAACAAAAATGAATCAGTTTGGTGTCGTCGACTAAAACAAATCAAATCGATTTAGCGATTGCGCAACAATATATTTAAGAAAATTTTTTTACTTCTTTTAAAATCAAGTTAAACACGCACTACTAAAATGAAACAATCCAGTTAAACGTGTACTGCAGTTTCTTCACGCAAGTAATTGTATTGTTTGTTTGAAAGGTCTTGGATCTCATAATTTCTAAAATACTCTTCGTTTATTTCTATTATAATTACAATAACAAGCTTATCATAAAAGGTCTCCCCTGCTTTGCCATTTTTGTCTAAAATGTTCCATCATCAAATCGTACATACATTTTTAAGCGACTGTTTTTCTAATCCGAAATTCCCTATGTTTTGTTGTTTTGCCCAGTTCCTTCGTATGATACATTTGCCGGTCTTATATCTTTTCCTTTGCCTCCAATTCCTTCGTTTACGCTAATATCTGTCTCTATCACAATTTCAGCTTAAAATATTAAAAGATTTTTCATGCAAATTATTGCATGATCAAAAACCTGTCCTTCATAAAAATGTCACTAGGAAATTAGAAATGCAATTTATTCGCCCGACCTTACCAATATGGATGTTTCCTTTTTTTTTACAAAACTTGTATCTGACTCGTTTTGCTCTCATTTGGACTACAAATATGAATATACATATGCGTCTTAGAGTGGATTTTACGATCCATATCTTTAAATCACTGAATCACATGAATTTATGTAAAAACTGGATACAATTGTTATGTGCCCGAGTTCGTCAACTGTTGAGCAGAATATAATTGGAAGACTTTATTACAATTTTTTAGAAGTAATATTTACGGAAATAATAATTTAACTTAATGCAAAATGGATAAATGTCTATGCTTTATTTAAAGTAAATCGGAGTTTTAATCTTGCTTATCGATTTGTCAATATTGAAACATGAATCTCATTTCAATACCTCCTTATCCCAGATTGTGTTCTTTGATACTATCGCATTACTTATTATTGGCATACATATATCTTTGTTGAGAACATTCACCAGAGATTTTCAGTAGGGTTTAGGTCAGAATTAGGCATTATAATCTGGCTGAAATATTCCATCTTTTCCGTTGTCTATTAGATTTGTGTTCAAAAATTGTATATAAGAATCGGATAAAACAGATTTTGAGATTGTGGAGTATGGAAGTTTCTGAAGTCTGTCTTTAGCAATTTTCTGAAGAATCTTACTGGATAATGAAAAATCAAGTAAAGATTTATCTACACGACAATACCTGAAAGACTTGCACCGTGGAATTATCATCACCTTTGGTGGTGTCCATGTGGTGTTTTAAATTTGTAAGTTTCTTGTAATCAAGGCGTGATATCTCTTTGACTCACTTTCAAATTAAAACACAATTGTATTCATACGGTCACAAAAAACGATCTTTAAATACCAGTTCCCTGTATAGTTATTCTTCCGTTATGTTGATGCAAGTTTCAGCCAGTGTTCTCTGAATTTTTTACTTTGTGATTTTTGCACATGGAGTTGTATTAAAGATTAGGAATAAAGGATGCTATATAATATAGAGAGATATACATCTTATTTTGCCCAATGCTGGAGCTAACTACTTCATGTAAATATTGGAAAAATGATCAACATTTAAATTATATCATAAATTTTCGCACGTTCTGTAACATTTTGTTTTTTTTTGTTGAAAATATTTCAATTTTCTGTTGTATTTAAAAGCATAAATAGTTTCTTTGTGGACCATTGTTTGTGCTATTAGCTATAAAAAAAATATTAGATTTAATAACCGCTGTTTGTAATAATCTTTTTTTTGGGTAACAATACTTGTTTGTTTATAGAAAAATTCGTCGAAATTTAATACGATCAAATGAAAGTTAAATCTAAATCAAACCAATCAATCATACGTTAAAAATAATAAAAGGCGTTACATCTTTTAAGTTTTCTTTAATTAATAACCTTTCAATTTATTCGTAATGTAATTCAAAAGTTATGGATTATGTTTAAATGTACCACGAATCGCTAAATATAGATGAACAATTACCTAAATGAAAGCCGTCCGCGGCCCACTACAGTGGCAAGCAAGTATTCTGGGTGATTTGTGTAACTGAACAGTACGGCAGCTGTAACCATTTTATTAAATCGTTAACTTTGTTGTGGCATGAAGATGACCTGTTATTACCGTTAGTTACCTAACATACCCATAGGCGTGCGATTACAGTAGAATGTGAATACATCAATTTTTGTATTGCAAAAATATCCAATATTAGTTGTTTCATAATAAAGATTCTAATTCTGTTGAGATTTTAGAAGATATTTTTGCTTATTTCAGTATTTTAGTTCTAGTAGTTAGAACAAATTTTGAGTTATCATCACCTGACAGAGGAAGGTTGATGCAGTCAAAATTGTGCAAATGATAATAGATCACTACGCCGTTGGAAAATCTATTCGTCGCGGTATCTGGTACACGGCCGCTACTATATTATGTACTTATTACTTACATCCATTAATGTATTTTCATGTATGTGTATAAAGTATACGCATCATGTTACTACTTTACTATCGTTTCTTCTTTAATTTATGTTGAATGGAATTCTTTCTGGTTATTTAATTATAGAGTAAGCCTGATTTATTGCTCTGTAAATTTTTCTGTTAAATATGTTTTAAATAGTTTACTGAGTTTGTAATGATTACATTATATAGCAATGAGTTTATTCAAAGACGGTAAAATTAGAATGTCAATTCTATATATTTTTTAGAGCTCTTAAAATCATGCGATACTAGACGATCAATATTTTCGTCAATATATTACACAATGTATTGCACAATATTTTACCTAGGAGGACCAACACGGTGCAATATTATTATCCAATAAGTTAGTTTACGACAGACACTTTTGCTGTCAACATGTGGAATAAAAATAAATCATTAATTATAACTCTGAAAAAAAAGGAGAAAAAGAAACGTAGATGGATGAAGGATTGGTTTAAAAAAAGAAACGAATACACTCATGAAAATTTGTTATTACTATAATCTTTGTTTTTATATTCCACAAAGCTGGTAAAGTTTCATATAGCTCTATGCATTCTACAATGAATTTTCTTTCTACCTCTTTATTTGCCTTTTCTTTGTAGCCATCTCAAATAATAGATTGATGTGGACTTGATTGCCTACAGACGAAACAATATTTATCAAGTTGCACAATAAATATCAAACTGGTTTTGATTGACTCAATATATTGCACCAACTTTCAATATGATCTACAAACGGTTAATATTATTGTACAATATCAATTATTGTGCAATATATTGACGAAAATATTGATTGTCTAGGGGCTACTTTAGTATTGCATATTTATGCATGAACTAGGGCGTTGAATATCGAAGTGTCACTAGATTGTATCCTAATTACTTGTAGAACGTTGCGTGTAGTTAATTTTCTTTAATCTGTAATAGTAAAAGTAACTCAGTAGACTGTTTCTATTCTTGCGCTGTCAGGAATTTTTGTATACTTGGACATTTTCTGTACAACCTGATACTTTATGGAAATTTTGAAATCAATCGAAAGTTTCGTTCTTGAAGAGAACATATTTTCTAAAGTACAAACCTGTGAGATTCAAACAAGTCATATGCATCATAGCTGTAGTTAGCAGAAGCCGACAATTGGGAGCTGCTACCTAGCACTAAGCTATGTTTAGTCAGAATTTAAATGTCAACTGTTGTGAGTTGTATACAATTTTTTTTTTTTTTCTTTTTTTTAAGTGAGGAAAAATGCCTTAACGCACCATCAGGGACGAGACCCGTCCCCGGTGTGTGGGGCTCGCACCCACTAAAAAACCTCACTTTGTCAGGTGTAGAATCCATCCCGGAACCGCTGGTCGCATTAATTCAGGATGGCACCTCGTAGTTAGCCTCGGTCGGCTGCCTCCATTGCTTCGGTCTCTCTCTTCTTCTCCTTCAGCACCTTCTCGACGAACGTGGCGATCTTCTGCCAGCTGTCGTGTCCGGACAGCATCGTTTGCACGACGTTATCCGGCGTTAGAGGTCCTACTTCGTCTTGTAGAGCGTCTCTGTAGTCACTCCACCTCTCGCATTCGAAGAAGGTGTGGTGAGCATCATCTTCCGCAGAGTCGTGATACTGGCATGTCGCGTTCTCTGCTTTACCCATTCGAGCCAGGTATGCGTTGAAATACCCGTGTCCGCTAAAAAACTGGGTGAGGTAGTAATTTACCTCGCCGTGGTCTCGGTTCATCCACTCCGTGATGTTGCGGATGAGTCTGGCCGTCCACCGTCCTCTCGTGTCGTTCTGCCAGCGCTCTTGCCAACGTTGTCGTGTGAGCGCTTTAGCGTCCGCTCTTGCTTGTCGTACACCGACGTCTCGTCGTGTCTCGTAGACTCTCTTCTTTTCTTGAGCCAGTAAGTCTATCGGGGTTACTCCTGCGATCACGAGCACCGCCGGTTCGGAAACCGTACGGTATGCGCTGGCGATCCTGAGTGCTCCCCTTCGCTGTACTGAAGCCATCCGCTTGCTGTACTTGTCCTGCTGTAAAGCGTCAGCCCAGATCTCGCTTCCATACAACAGTATGGAATGGGTGACGGTCATTAGCAGCCGGCGTTTACTCGCCGTCGGTCCTCCTACGTTGGCCATTAGTCGGCTTAGCGTCGTCGTTACCTTAGGGGCCTTATCGCTCGATGACTGGATCTGTTGCCAGAAGGTCATCTTGCTGTCGAGCCGCAGTCCGAGGTACTTCACGGAAGTTGTAGTGGTTATGACTTCCGTATCCACCGTCATCTCTATCTCCCTAGGGATTCGTCTCCTGGTCAATAGAACGACCTCGGTCTTCTCCGTTGCCAGGGTCAGGCCGTGTTCGTCCATGAGTTGTATACAATAGGTACTTTCTATTTAACACTGATCAGTGAACAAAACCGGTACTGTTGTGATCGTTCGAACAAAACCGGTTTTGTTCGCGGATCAGTGTTAAATAGAAAGTATCTAATATTAATATACAGTATAAACTGCATATTTCTGGTTCATGCTTTTTTAATTATGAAAAAATGGCAGACTATTTTTATGCTGTATATAGAAGAGGGCTTACCATTGTAAGCCCACATATCAAAAACATTTTTTTGATATGTGGTACTGGTCGTGTGGTACGTTACTGGTCGCTTCTCCAAAAAAGGGAAGTCTACATACGTTCAAGAACGTAGGCTCCACGATGCAAGATATCAAAAAAATCGTGACTGCTTTTAGACAGTATAAAAAAGCAAACTGAGCACTATACTAACTGCTATAATATTCAAGCTCCTCCAATTAAAAAGGTGCAATAAAAATTAACTTCTTCAATGATTTAATAGAAAGCCAACTATTCTGAACCCCGTTATTTGTACATAAAAATTCAGTTTCATTTCTATTTAGTTCTCTCACCATCCCCTCATATATTTTGTCCCGATTAAATACAGGTTCCACCGACTGGAAATGGTAAATTTTCATCAGTAATGATGCAAAAAACCAATCGAAACATACTGTAAAATCTTTTTGTAATACAATGTACAATTTTTTTGCTCAAATCATCTTCAGTTTATCCTTCCTTTTTAGTTGCTTTTTAATGCAAAAAATGCTACAATTTTCCGCATTCTCTTTAAGATTAAAGTATAATTTCGACATTAGTAACTTGATACGATCTCTCCGTATTGTAAATTTTATACATATCTGTGTTATGTATAGTTGAATGTTGAGATCAATGGTTGGTTATTCTACATTATTACAGCTCAATATTACAGCTCATTATTAAAGTTTGATTCGAGCTTGTGTTAAACAATTTTTGCTATCTGATCCCAGATAGCAAAACTTGCTATGACAACGCTAGCAGCTTATTTCCAGCTTGTCACAGAAAGCTACAAGCTTGTATCCAACTTGAATTAAACATCCTACTTTACACGTGACAAGCTTAAAGTATACTTACTTTGAAATTTTATAGTAAGCTTGTCTGATTAATCAGAAAACTTACAGAAAGCTTGAATTAATAATTGAAATTACTTGTCCAGCTTACATAGTCTTTGTAGTTGAAGCATATTAAGTTTGTATTAGGTTTGATTCAAGTATGAATTAATTTACCCAATGTTTTACCGGTGTTATGTGTAGATGCGTTTGCAAATGGTGTTTCGTTGACCATAATGTCAGCCTTTAAAACTTTACAACATATGAAAAATAAAAAAACTAACTTAGCAATATTGGTTTTATTTCTTTAAAATTAAAATTAATGTCCATAGAATGTATATCTATCACATAGATTAACTAGTCAGACATCCTTTTTTGGAGACGTTGATATCTGAAAAGAAAAAAAGAAGACATCAGTGTCATATGATGTAGGCGTATTTGATTCAATTGAAGTTAAGATGTTAAAGCAAACAAGAAATTGAAAATCCTAGTATTTTGGACCTGCATTCTGCACCAAAACCACGTGTAATCGAAATTAAGAGCTTATAGTCGCTTTGTGCTTTTAAACTATGCCTAACTAACAATGATAACAACAAATTATAAAAAACAGCAAGTAACAACAGTACCAAAACGAACGCATAAACCTTAACTTCGAGAGCACACTCGGAGGTAGAAGTGGGAACATTATACCAATGATTATACGTATGCGCATGTGCGCTAAAGGTTTCAGACAAGCTTGGTAAAAATGAGATTGTTTAAACTAGTTTGCACTATGTTTGACCGACTTTTACAGCGTAAACTAATTATGGCCTGCTCGAATGTTAAACTTAGAGTAAACTAGATCTAAACTAGCTGTGTTAAGCTGGATAAACAAGTGGAAATCGAATAAATCTACAGCTTTCTGTAAGCTCACGTGCTATCCGGGATGTTTGTAGAGATTCCTCCATCGGCTTTGTTGTTTTACTTTCTAATTAAAACAGTGTTGGACGAGATTTTTAAGAAACCTTCGTTAACATAATATAATTTAATATGTCTACATAATATATGTATGTATGTATGTACAAAATAATTCATGTTTGTTAAAAGAGCTGTGTGATACATGAGAATGACATAATCGCATTATTATAACTATGGACCAATCTAAAATTTCTTTTTTTGATACTCATGGATCTCAGAAATATGTCAGAAGACCTCTACTGCCAGAGTTTAATCATACATACCAAAAAAAAAAAAAAAGATTAAACATGGCGACTGGTTTTCTTGGCATGGTGTTGAACCATTGCATAAAATTGACGGTATTTTGGATACTAACAGCTATGTTACTATAACGCAAAATGTAATGATATCCTACGCCAACACCAAGCATACTCTAGGGACAACCTAAGGGTGGGACATATGGACAACAATATCACTTTATTGGTTTGCTCTAGTTAATCGTTCAATAATAAACACAGCTATTTTAGTGAACATGACTGTATGCATAATAAGATAAATACGGATGATATACATACCTATATCATAGTAACGAAGATTGTGTAGCTATCTGATAGAAGTGAAGTATTACAATAAACATTTTTCTAATACTGTTATTAAGGTTGAGGAAGACATTAATGAAAACTTGTGCAAATTTGTGGTGAAGGTCGTTAATTTATATGTAATACGTATTAATTGCTGTTGTAATCATTAAATCGATGTTGGTATAATCGTTTCGTATTTAATAAAATCAGAAGACTGTTATGGTATAAGTTAACACGTAATTGCAAGGATAATATTTACTAATGAGCCTATAGAGATCTTAAGATAACAGAAGCTCGTAGCAAATTGCATTGCTTTTTAAATCGAGACTCTCCCATAAGAGCCGGTTCTGATTTATCGATAACGTCGCGTAGAGGGCGTAAGTGTCGACTTTATATCTGCGTCGTGCCCCGAGTCTTGTGCAAGGGATAAAAGATGAACTCACTCCCGGAATAAGAATGGTTGCTCGTGTGTCAGCAGGTTCATGAGAACATTCCTTCACCGAGACCGTTTCGATTCACTTGACCTTTCGTCATTTTCGCATTTGCACAATTTTTATCTTTCGATTACGTCAATACGACATAAGTATATGCAATTGTAGTCCCGTTTATCGCTTTAAAAAGGGGAGTACGTGCTGAAGACGATATTTACATATGAGGTAATATTGAAGAGGCCACCTTTATAGCAGTCGATGTACCAGAAAGGTTGAGAAAAGTGGAGTGTAGGTCACCATGTTAAATAGATAATACAAAACTTGTCTTATTCTGTTTGATTAAAAATACTTTCTGAAATACAAGTCGGTATGTACCTTCGTATTTGACAAACGAAAGAATTTTGGAAAATTTTCTATAATCATTTTTGATAATATAGTACAATACGTAGAAAAACTCAATAGATTATTAAATAATTAGGTAAGGACTCCTAAACAATGGCGATGAATTGAATTAGACAAAAAAACAGCAAAACTGAAGCAGCACAGAATATTTGTCTTAAGTAACTTGCATTCGTCGGAAGCTAACACATTTCCGTATCAGGATTGCAAATAGAAAGTAACCCAAAAACTAAATAATAATTTGAAGGGTGTCTGCGTTGAGTCGTTGGACGCTAATTAAGAAGATAGGAACTAGTTCTTACGAACATTTTCTTCAATTGGAAGACAGTAACGGAGTACTGGCAACTACAATAGTATTAACGCTTGATACTCCAAACAATCTTAGGCAAGATGAAAAGGTCCAGTTATCAATTAAGTTCTTTATTGAAAATGTCGAATTTTCGTTCCTGAATACGAACTTCCTCTGGACAAAACAATAGAACTATAATATTTCTTCCATGTTATCGGCCTCTGGTATTTAAGGTAAAATAAAGTTTGCGTGCTGCTATAGTTAACGAAAGAACGATATTTTATTATTGTGAAAGCTGTTCGACCATGAGTATTCAGACTTAATGAAAAATTTTTGCTTTTTCTGGAAAGTGCATTGAACTGAATGTCTAAGATATCAGTCATCAAGTGATGGACTATGACTTCATTTTTTTGCAATGTGCTTTATCTTGTACTTTCAATTTTTGAAAATTGGTTAATGTTCTGGAACTTCAAAGTGTTGACATGAAGTGTAATACAGAAATTGATTTGTGGCAACCCTGGTAGAGTTTTGGGTGGACTTAATAAATCCGATCAAGTCATGAGGATAACTTAATTGTCTTGAATCAAGGGCTAAAGAACTGTTTACTGAAAATGAATCGAATACCGACAATGATGTAGCATTTGAAATCGTGATAAAGGAAGTAAGTAACGAATAAGGCAATGTTGGTTTTATAAAACTACGTGCAAATGCTTTATACCATGTGTTGAAGACGAAATTGAATGCATATCTATTAAAATATTAGATTATGCTATGCAAATTGACTGAATGCAGTCTTGCATTTGTTTTTCTTTTATGCCACCCTGTATTCTAAATATAAAATTATTTAATTCTTTCACATAAACACCTTGTTATAAATAACATCTTCTAGTATATTTTCTGAAAGGATGGGCAAATCGTTAAGGTTAGCTAATCGGAGCGGATTCACGCAGGATCTACAGATAACTCACATGTATCCATTATGTTAATCTATATATATTGTTCTAGGCAATACAAAAGGACTTGCTTAATACAATTTAATTGTTATTACGACAACGTCCTTCGTGTTCTCTATGCTCAGATGTCTTTTACTTTCAACGATGTAGGTTTTTTTTTTGCTTCTTGAACGTTAACAAACCCTAACAACTGCAATTGCCTGCCAGGTATCATATATCAACAATATGTGGAGTCATATATATCTACTGGATGAATTTCTAAAACGATGCCAGAAATAGTTAATAATTGTTTATACGATATATTGGTATTTTTGTATTACTTTGCACTAGAATGCTTTCATTGCAAAGGTTTAACAAATTAATAATTAGTTATGTTAAGTCTGTTATACATTTTAAGGTAGCACTTGCTATAGTTGAGAATCGTGAAACTCGTCCTCACCTGCTTCGACTACAATGCACAAAATAAAATCACGATCTCATCACATACTCCATCCTAATTAAAGCTAACGCGTTCACGAGCTTAACATTCTCTGGTGTCGACATGTCCTATCATTTGACTTAATCTTATTATAGATATGCGGCACGTAGTTATTGTCTGGAGCGTGTTCATCAAATTATCTTGATATTTAATAGTTGTGTGGTTATAAATGTGTAGTAAAAGTTTATTAAATTAAAAGCATTTAGAAGCAATGTATGTTACTTGTTTACTGAAAAACTTTTCTAATTTTTTCGTACACATTAAATACTTAGGTTACTGCTAACGAAATTAGTAACAAATCAGCTCTATATAACCACCATTTGGAAAAGTGATTTCAGTACAGGGCAGTCCTGTTAGGTGGTGAGAGTTCATGATGGTTTAATTATAATTCGATTATGAAAATACGATATCTACTTGAACCCTGACTGTTCTTCCAGAGTTTGTCTGGAGTACTTAAACTATTTTACATTACAAGTACCCTTATTCAGAGCTGCTGCTACTTGATTGTCAGTTTAAAATTAATTTCATAGTTTTGTTCTAATATCACTTGAACTGAAAAAATGCTTTCTTACTTTGAACTGTTTTTAAAAATTACATTCACAGCGATCGCTACAAAGTTGGCATCAAAAGGGAAAAAATGGTAAATTTACATGTTGCAATGTGATAAATAACTGTGGTAATGGTCATTGCAGTCGTGATATTTAATAATAATCACATCTTTGGCCACTACAGTGCGAATATAGGCATCTGATTATGGAGAAAGTTTCTTATAGACATGTTATTACATGGTAATCTCATTTGGTTAAATACATGTATATTTTATATTTAGTTTTGGATTTATACCATAGTCATGGAAGGAACAAGTTCGAAGGTAAAATTAAATCTCGGGCAAAGCCAGTGGTAAGAGGTCCCGAGGAAAATATATTGTCATATTTCCAAATTCAATCATGCGTGTTTCAAAATAATGTTAGTCTATAATTACGTTGGCGTTACTCAATGTTAACTTCTTTATTTAACAGTTCTGACAGTGATTCTGACAGTTTTTGGGTTAATACTAATATTATAGCCAGAATGATTTTTAGAATCTCAATTGCTTTGGCAGCTCCTTGTACAGCATTGTAATAAACGGCTTGTTTCGATTTATTTTGCACCCCGTGCAACATACAAACCTGCAACGGAAAACAAAATGTTAATTTTCCACATCTAATTATGTATTTTTTTAAATTCTTCAATAATATCAGCTTAGCTCTTAAAAAACTCAAATCAAGCTTGAGAAAACAACTATTTGTAACCACTGTCGCGCTGTTTTAGCAGAGCTAGGAAAAATGTTAAGAATATCGCGAATATGTTCATACTATTTCAAGTTGGCTTTCAAAAAATCTGTCCGTCATTCTATCCAGTTTCTACAAAAATTTAATTGCTTGATCAATTTGCAGGAAATTTGCTTTTGAGAATGTAATGCCTTTTGGCCGCTTTAAACGTTACATTTTACAAAAATGTTTTCGCCATTTCAGTTCACACTGTTCCTACTACCCGTGCAATCAATTAAATATTACATTTTGTAGCATATATCTGGTATACATACATATATACGGGGTTAGTCAAAAGTATGGAATAGGCGGTTTATTTCCGTAAATATGAACTTTATAACAAAATGTCTTTTTACTAATTATTCTCTATCTCTTACACTGCTCGTGGTTTTTTATGTCAACGTATTTCCATGGAAATGTATTAATTTTTTTTTAATGGCAAGCAAGTAATTTTTTTGCTGATTTTTATGCTTCTTTTTTTTCTTGAAATGACTTGATATTTTTTTCATATGCTTTAGTAACAAAATTTCTGTATAAAATCGTAGTTTCCAATAAACGGCAAAATGTGATTTTAAATCAGATTCTTCAGTTTTTATTCTTCTTTTTATTTATGAGAATAATTCTACAAAAAATTATAGTGGCCTCTGTTTTCTTAATGTCACTTCCGTGTCACTGTGAAGTACTTTTCAATAAGTTAACAAGCTAATTTAATCAAAATAGTTTCATTTTAATTTGTAAACATGGTCAAATTCAGTGAAACTGAGAGAATTGAAATCTTAATGATGGTTGGTTATGGAGATCGACAACGTTCACACCAAGATGTTTGTCATTTATTTAATAACGTTCATCCGAAGAGAAATCCTATTGTACAATCCACAGTGTCTAAATTGGTTAGAAAATTTAGAGCAACAGGAAATGTTAAAGATATTCCAAAGTCTGGACGTCCAAAATTAGCCACAAATCAACATCAAGCTCTTGATGTATTACTTAGTGTTAGGGATAATCCAATTACGTCAACCACACAATTTACTT
This sequence comes from Holotrichia oblita, assembly GCA_023690525.1. NCBI lineage: Eukaryota > Metazoa > Arthropoda > Insecta > Coleoptera > Scarabaeidae > Holotrichia > Holotrichia oblita. The sequence goes on along the minus strand of CM043017.1, from coordinate 125,158,994 downwards.
TGGATAATGATATTAGTCAATCGTCGGTAGTTCGAATATTAAAAAAGAACAAATACAAACCCTATAAGATACACCTTCTCCATGAGCTAAACGAAGATGACGCTGATAGAAGAATGCAGTTTTGTGCAATAATTATGGAAATGTTCAATAATAATCCAAATTGTCTAAACCACATTTCATTTTCTGATGAAGCCACGTTTTGTCTACATTGGATTGTAAACTGGTCCAGTCAAAATCCCCATTGGATGATGGAACACCATACACAGCATCCACAAAAACTTAATGTCTGGGCTGGTATTATTGGGCACCACATAATAGGTCCATTTAAAAAATAAAATTAACTGGCTGCAGAATTCGTTGCGTAATTTTTGTGATAGATTAGATTATTGTCAAGCTGCGGAGGGTCTTCAGTTTAAACATTTAATTTGCGTTAAATATTATTTGAGTGAATAAAGTATTATGAGTATTTTCTCTAAAATTTTATTATTAAAGCATATGAAAAAAATATCAAGTCATTTCGAGAAAAAAAAGAGGAATAAAAATCAGCAAAAAAATCACTTGGTTGCCATTAAAAAAAATTAATACATTTCCATGGAAATACGTTGACGTAAAAAAAACACGAGTAGTCTAAGACATGGAGAATACTTAGTAAAAAAACTTTTGTTAAAGACATTATACTCATTATAAAGTTCAATTTTACTGAAATAAACCGCCTATTCCATACTTTTGACTAACCCTGTATATTTGGAAACGCAGTTGTCAATAAAAAATAATTTCCTCCGAAATGGTCTTCGGTAAAATATTTGCGACAAATTTTGCAGCGATATTGTGTATCTGTTTCAGATGTCTGATTTTCCACAGGCTAGAATCTATTTTTGAAAATTTTTTAGACTCTTCAGAATTTGGTAATCTGTGCTTACCCTCAGTACTTCCAGAGAATGTTTTATAAATGGCAAGTAGGTATATGACCGAGAATAAACTCCATCAAATTGGCCCCTCTTTCAACCTTTCACCAGATTAATATCTGAGCAAAAAGCTTGCACCATGTTGCACCACATGTAGGTACTACAGCTTGCACAGCTCCTGAGTAGTATTAACTAAATAGTTTGGAGAAGGGGCGCCAAGATAATGTTGCGCACCATTATCATGCTGGAAGCTTGAAAATAGGGTAGATAGCTTGCAATCGGCTTCCACCATCAATTTCAGAGCACCTACCCCTATATATTTAATATGTATGATTATACGCTAGCCACTACTTCCGTTCTCCCTATATAATGGCAGAAGCTCAAAAATAGGGTAGTAGTTTTTCATTAGTCTTGCGCCACCTTACACCATCTTTAAATCTTGCACCCCTTGCTCCTCTTATAGAAGGAGTTTGACGTAAGAACCAAAACAGAATAAAGATGTATAGGGCACCTCAAAATATGGTAATTTAATGGAACTGATCTCTATAACAAATTCTATTCTTCAGCCAAACCTACAATTTGGACAACCGAAATGATTCATGGAATTTCATACACAAAATCCTCAAAATTATAAAATTATAATACTAATAATAATTTTTATTAAAGAGATGCGTTATAGTTGCTGCAATAGTTTTTTTTTGAAGAGGCTGTCACTGGTGATATGGAGATGATGGAGATATTTGGATTTTCTGCATAATGTACTTGTCGTTGCTCTAATAACTGTATATCCGGATTTTGAAAATGGAGCGCTGCCACACTACGCTTCATTTGTTCGCATTTGTTTGGATAAAGTTAGATTTAACCTTTGTCGAATATTTCTTGCGGAATACTTAAAAAGTAAAGTATACGTGACTCGAGCAGAGAGTTGAGAAGATTTAAAAGCTAAGAAATTAGAGACATTACTGCAGATGTCTTCGATAACGTTCAAAAATTTTCCTACCAAATTTTCTTACGTAACCACCATTCATATGACAAAAAATCTGCCTTTTCTAATTCTGCTATAACAAATGGAAATTGACATTAAAAAATTACAATGACGTCATATCTGTTTCCTGAGATATCTTGTATATTTCAGTCTCACATAAGAAAACTCTAAACTAAAAATAAAAATCGATAGGTCAGAGAGTTTTTTTTGAACAACTCTCTTTTTAATTTTTATTGAGTGTATTGTGTATTTGTTGTAAGTTTGCGGTAAAGCGATCTTCCCATTTGTTTTCGGGCTCTCAGGATTTACATAGACTTAAACGCAGGTGGTTTACAGGCGCATGTAGAATTTCTTCTGTTGATTCAAATGTTAGGACGTTAGAGTCAAACTATGTTAAAGAGAGGCTTATTAAATCAACAGTTATTTTATCCTTAACCTCCTTATATAATATAAATATTTTTTACATTTTAAGTTAGCTTTCGTTTGATTTTACAATCCATGCTATTCGAGTTAATACGATTAAAGCTAGAATCAAATGTCACTTTCAACATCTAAATTCAATCTTTTTTCAATGCAACTATAGATAAATGATGTTTCGTAAATTGTTTATCTATTTATATATAACATAGCAATAAAAAGATTGCTTCATTTTATATCTCATACCAAAGTGTTTGTGCACCGAGATTACTTCTAATTGAACTATAAAACGTCCATAAACTAAATAGTTACCTTCACGGCTATGCGACAGCAGTGAAAAATTATTACGATTGCGTCGTCTAAGTGCATAATTTAAGGTGGAGGATGGATCATCATCATGGCAAGGCATGAAAGTGCACTCCTAATACACCGATAATGTCTTCTTTATTTAATATACACAATATTAAACTTTAACATTTGCTCTTCGTGATTTAGAACTTCTATCAATCGATATTACTACTTTACTTATGGCACTTCTAGCGATCTAAATGCATTCGTTCACGTAGTCTATGTAAATTATCCGCAAGATACAGTTATTGGCATCATGACTTGTGGTGAAAAATTGTATGGACTTTGTGGCTATCAAGAAATTATATAAATCTAGGTGCAGAATCAAGGTAGTTTATTGCAATTGTCTCTCAAACAATGCTAGATTCTGTGATCATAGTTTAGTATTGTGTTGCACATACAGAGTGATTCTAAATAACCACATTGTTCCCTCCTTCCGCTCGCCTTTGAACAAAAGCGTCTATGAATAAAGTATGTGTGTATATTTTTTGGGAGTTATATTTTGAGAACAATTGAACACTAAATCTAATAATACTACGTTTACTGTACTTCAATTTAATAATAGTAGAATTTTGTGAAATTGGCAAATAAAAAAGCTACAAAATGATGCTAAGAACACTACAATCGACGATAAATTTGGTTGTTACACAACGAAACCGTCGTAGTAATCATTACCGTACTAATTTTATTAATTTTAAGTTACAATGCTATCTGATGAAGTACTGTCAAATTTCTATCTTAAGTTAAATATCTTTTATAGAATCGCATTCTGGATAGATAAACTGAATACCACTAGTTGGCATAATTTTTACTGTTAATGACTACAACACATGTCGTAATAATTATGTAAAAACGACTTAATTCAATATAAGAAATAGAAGATATTTTCTGCAATTGCAATGCAGTAAGTATGTATATTATTGAAACTAAAATAACCTTTGAACAAATTTAAAATTATACAGGCAGTTCTGTTTAAACTAAGATAGTGTGTCTAGATTTATGAGTATGAAAACTTGCAAGTTTAAATTCTAATGTGGACGAATTTGAATAAATGAATTGATATTTCTTATGCCGTGTAGTAAGTTAGGCGACACGCGCATATCTGAAACTATGTAATTTAATAAACAATATAATTCTCTTTACCACGTAGTGGTGCATTGTTCAAAATCGGTTTATTTGGCAGCAATTAACTTGTAATGCACTCACAATGATAGATGAACCAGGAGTCAGACGTTTTTCTTCAAGTGTTTTTATACATATCACTAGTTTATAATTTAGTTCTAAATTACCGTTTATTAATGGTCATTTTATTCCTTCATCAAACGACCAGCAGATTAGACAAATACCCAAAATATTTCACCTTTTTCTACGGTTTTGTTAAATAGTATTTTATTATAAATTTCATTAAATATATTATTATATTGTATTCTATTAATTTCCTTAATTTATTACATTTTATCGTTTGATATAAGAGGGGATATAGTTATATATTATTTATTTGTAAAAAAATATATATTAAAAAGCGGTGGTGGTTACGGTAAAAAATGAAAGACACAAATATAATATTAAACATTTATTTTAGGGCAAAATTTATTGTAATATACACATACATAACAATACGATTCGATTTGAAGTGGTCGACATTTTTAAAGAAAAAATGGGAATCAATGTCAAAGAAGAATGCATCGACTGCTGCCACCGTCTGGGCAGGAACGAAGGTAACAATAGACCCATCATAGTTAGATTTTGTAGCCGTACTACTCGCAATAATGTCTACAATTGTAAAAAGAAACTCAAAGGGACTAAAATCTTAATAAAAGAAGATTTAACTAAATCTCGAGTCCAGCTAATTAATGAAATATATCATAAATTAAAAATTAGAAACATCTGGACTGCGAACGGCATTATAATGTTCAAGGTTAATGATAAGATACATAAAATTAAGCGATTTTCAGATTTAGAGAAATTAAATTCCGTATAAATTGTTGTAGCATGTTCCATATACACATGTGTGCATAGTTTTTCTTTTTCTTTTTTCAATTTTTTGGTGTTATGTTTTATCTGCGGGATACTTCAAGGTTGCGATTTATATTTTACATTTAATATTCTTTTGAATTTACATTTAGTATTCCTATATCTTTTGTATGTAATATTTGATGAATTTGTATATTCTACTATGATATTGTTATGCTCTTATGCAAGGATTCAAGAAATTATAGGTTTATTATGATAGCTGTAAGGATAATGTAATTATGACTTCTTTTCGCATTGCTATTTTTTTATTATTTTTTTCTTTTTTTTTCTCACTATTAGTACTTAATTAGTTTCTATTCCATTAATTCTGAGCGATTGTTTAATTATCAATACACGTTTCATTATGTATCACCATACTGTATGTTATGTTGAATCTTCACTACAGTTTGATTATTAATTGAACCCTAAATTATCAAATTAACTATTAAATTAAGTTGTTGTTTTTAGTATGGCTATCTTTTTATTTATTTATATAGGTATGTATTTTTTTTGTACAACGTTTGAGCGATGTAATTAGCTTTTTCAATTTATATATTTATACTGCTTGTGCCTATGTGCTGCTGTTGAATTTAAGTACGAAGAAAGACGAGAAAATTAGGGAATTTTTCTGTCTATTTTTCATATTTTATCATTGGGATACCGATTATTGCGACCCCATTTTTGTATTAAAATGTAATTACTATATTATGTACTGTTTGCTGCTATGAATTTGAACAGTTCTGTCAACGTGGCCTGCATTAATATTCGTTCCTTATTGGGTAAAGTACATGCTTTACCGCCCATTTTAAATGTAAATAACCTTGATATTTTAATAATAACTGAAACTTGGCTGAATCACGACGTTCTTGATAACTGCTTGCAAATTAATGGTTACTACATCATTAGAAGGGATCGCGCGACGCACGGCGGTGGCGTAGCTATATACTTTAGAGATCACTTTAACTATGAAATAATTGAGACTAGTGACAATATTGAGCAACTATTTATTTTATTTTACGTTTCAAATGTTAGGTTCGTGGTTGGTGGTGTATATAAACCACCAAAATTAAATTACAAAATATTTCTTGATGAGCTGGAATTGTCATTGGTATCTATATTACCTTTGTGTAATAACATATTTTGTGGGGGTGATTTTAACATAGACTGCTTAGATGTGGATGGTCCGGCAACTTTATACTTGCTGAACCTTCTCGAGTCAATAGACTTCGTGCAATTAATCGAACAGCCTACGAGACTTTCTGACAATTCTGCAACCTTGATTGATCTCTTTGTTGTCACTGGTGACGCTTCAATAATTGGCAAAGGTGTAATCAATTCTGATCTCTCTGATCATGACATCATATACTTAACTGCTGATTTGTCGCTTCCCCCTCGCCAACAAACCGCGCATTCTTTTCGTGATTTTCGATCTATAAACTTAGATGCTTTCAATTTGGATCTACTGCTATTACCTCTTCATAACCTCTATTACATGTCTGATATAAATGACAAAGTTACACATTTCAACTCTTGCCTGCTATTTTTATTCAAAAAACATGCTCCTGTGATAACCCGTACGTTTAAGAAGACATATGCGCCATGGATGACTGATAATCTAAAATTGATGTTCTCGTTAAGAGATAAAGCTAAATCAAAGTTTCGTCAAACAGGCAATTCCGCTGATTGGGAATATTATAAATCTTTACGTAACCTCACCACCAACACTGTCAGGTTCGAGAAAAAGGCTTACTTTGATCATGTCGCCCGATCAAAAGATAATAAAGCCCTTTGGAAGCATCTTAATCATCTGGGAATAACTTCACGCAGCGCTGCAGAGATCCCAATATATCTAAAGGATCCAAATAAGATTAATGACTTTTTTGTTAATAGCGTAAGCACTTCGAAAGATCATATTAACGATTTAATCAATTACTATCATAATAATGTCAAATTTGACGATGAGTTTTCTTTCTTTCCTGTTGATATTACCGACGTGCAGCGCATCATAAATAACATAAACAGCACATCCTTTGGCTGCGACAATATCAATATAACTATGATTAAAATGTGTTGTCCTACACTACTGCCATATATAACTCATATAATTAATATATGTATAACCGAGAACATATTTCCTCATGAATGGCGACGAGCTATTGTTCTACCTTTACCTAAAGTTTCCAAACCAGAACACTATACAGACCTTAGACCGATTAGTTTATTATCTACTGTGTCTAAAATCTTTGAACGCGTACTAGCTAATCAATTGACACGATACATATCTACTAAGAATATTCTCCCACAGACACAATCTGGTTTTCGCGCTGGATATAGTTGTGAAACAGCCCTGTTAGAAGTAACGGATAATATACTGAGAGCCACTGACAACGGCTTGATTACATGTCTTGTATTGTTAGACTATAGCAAAGCCTTCGACACCGTAAATGGCGAACTGCTTTTATCTATCTTGAAATGTATTGGTTTTACAGATAGCGCACGGTACTTGATGAAGTCGTATTTGAGTAGCAGAGAACAATCTGTAAAGGCCGGTGATCTCATATCGTCTCCACTTATTGTCAGGCAAGGTGTACCGCAAGGTTCAGTCTTGGGACCACTGCTGTATACAATATATACTTTTAATCTCTTGTCCTGTTTAAAATACTGTAGAAGTCATTCTTATGCTGATGATATACAAATACAGTTCTCCTTTCACGCATCTGACTGGAGAAGTGCCATGGATTGCATAAATTCCGATCTAGCTTCACTGTACAATTACTCGATTGATCACTGTCTCACTTTAAATCCTACAAAGACGAACGCGATCTTGTTTGGTTCCAAGAAAATATGCGATAATCTTTCTAATATTTTTCACTTACAAATCAATAACGTAAATATTTCACTCGTCAATGAAGTTAAAACTCTGGGCTTACATCTGGACAATACTTTTCGTTATCGCAAACAAATATCAAAATATGTGCGCAGTGCTTACTTGAACTTAAAGAAATTATATCCGTTCCGTCGTATACTAAACCTACATATTAAGAAAACTCTGTGCGAAGCTTTCGTCCTTTCACATTTTACGTTCTGCTCCGCACTTTATCATAGCTGCATAGATCAATTTACGGCTAATCGTATTCAAAGAGTCCAAAACTCTTGTCTTAGGTTTATCCATGGTATAAAGAAGTATGATCGCATAAGCTATAAGCTAACGCCTACCGGTTGGCTCAATATGTATAATCGTCGTAAATTTCAATGTCTTGGGCTATATCATAGGGTTGTCTTGTTGAAGTCACCGGCCTACCTTTATAATAAAATCAGATTCAGAACAGATATCCATAACTTAACTACTAGATACAGAAATTTAATTTCTCCACCAATACACAAAACAACACTTTTTAAAAAATCGTTTAGCTATCAAATCTATACTGAATATAATGGATTATCTCCTGAGTTGAGATCGTTAAGGTCATCATTGTTTAGATGCAAGCTTAAAACTTACCTACTTAGGATGCAGGCCCGTTAGTGCTGATGGTTCAGTTCAATCCAGCGGTACAATAGACAAGATTTGTTTTACTGATTCAGAGTATTTTTACGGTCGTAATATCAGGCATCACCGAATTTAGATTAATTTAGATTAGGCATTGCATTTTTTATATCTGTCAGTCTATTACTACAAGGTCAACAGCAGTTCTACTGGATTCGCCTTGGGATTATAGCTTACTTTGTACCTCATACAACATATTTTTAAGATCTCTTGTACATTGTATACTTTAAGTCTGCTATAATAAAGCCATTTATTTATTTATTTATTTATTTATTTATTTATTTAGGCATCAATTACAAAATTACAAGCATATCAAGAAACCATTTCAAAATTAGAAATCTAATGTGGGATGACGTCACGGTGGTCTTTTGATAGCCCTGGGTGCTACAAGTTAAACAGAATTGAATTTGACAACAATAAAAAAAACATGAAAGTGATTTCGAAGCTATATATTTGAAAATAACGTTGGTGGCTGGTATAAAAGAAAAGATAATAAGAGTATCTAAGAGGATACTACCAAGGACGAACAATTTTCAAGCGGAGGAAGGACAGGATTTTGATTTAGAATAAACATACACAGATACACCCACATTAGTTTTAAGGTAAGAGAGGGTTGACTATTAGTTAGGATCTTTTAGGTCAAATGAAATAGTAATTAATTTATTGCCAATTTATTCCAGAACACAAATTTTGTGTTGTCATTTACAATACTTTAGTCAGTGGAAGAAATTGACATTTAATACATGTCAAATAATATTAAAACATATAGCTATCAACAAAAATACCACAAAGAAATACAAAGAAATCATTGATATATCAAATTGTATTATAGTTACATTCTCAATTAATAATGGACATACTAATACACATTTAATTTTACTATAAAAATTTAAATGATGTGAATTATTCCTATATAAATTCATTTTTTGTCAAGCTCTAACAATTCTGTTCAACGATTAGGGAAAACCATGGCAAAAAATCTAGTCAAGAGTTTAAATTAATAAAATTCAGGCGTGAATTAAATTATTATAAATGACACTTCAATTATCGATGTCAGTTCTAAAATTGACCGCGGTTGTATAGGTATTGCTGTTTCATTTGACCTAAATGTGGAAATACATATGCGATTGGAAAATTATAAATTCCATTAAATCACGTCTAATTTACATTTTTTTAATTTATTCCTCTTTGGCACTCGTCGCTTTTCGAAGATACAATTCTTCGAGCGGAACACAACATTCACTTTTCAAACTTATTTAAGGCTTCTGAGCAAAATACTTCTGATATCGAAAGCTTCCACGGTTCGAGTCTCCGTTATGCGGGCTACCGGATTTTGACCGAGTCATAGTAAAGTACATATTATGTAAGTACATATAAGTATGTCCTTTACTACAAAATACTCCTGTTAGGTTTTGGTACATGCGTAAATGTTGAATTTCTTCTAATGGTGCTGAATTTTAAAAATGATTTTTTTTTCATCCGAAACATATACCAACAAGCTAATAGAGTTATAATAATTATTTTCATCTGATGAATTTCCATTTTTGGTTTGTATGAATTAAGATTTGTTTTCTTTGGCTTTTTCTTGACAGATTAAATTGAACCGAATTCGTGGTGATTTATGAAACCTTATAACTTTTTATATTCATAAGTCAATAAGTCAAACAAACCCGCGCGGTCGAATGTCGCTGCTCAAGAGCATTCCGCACAGCCGCCGTTAGTCGGAGGAGGTTGGAAGTCGGCCAACAAGCCCCTGCGAAAGCCAAATTGCTCATCAGACAAGTAGTTATTATTCAAGGCGCTAAGGCTAGACATCAATCCGGAGCTAGTACCCCTCGTTCAGTCTTACCTTTCAGGTAGGACTTTCAGGATAAAGAGGCTTGATGAGTTCTCGGCCCATAGGCCCATTCGTGCGGGCGTTCCACAAGGTTCCCTTATGGGACCTGAACTCTTTATACTTTATATCTCCGATATCCCACGGTCACTGCACACCAGACTACCCACATATGCGGATGACACCGCTGTGTATACGACGTCAAGGAATGATGACTTGGTGTACCGGCGGCTAAAGACATATGTCAAGGAGCTAACAAAGTGATCCACAAAGTGGAGATTAAAAATTAATCCAGCTAAGTGGACCCACCTACCGCCATAGCTATACAAAGCGAACAACTGCCATTGAAAACTCACGTTATCTATCTGGGAATAACTTTGGAAGCTAATTTTTAGGTAACACTTTACAAACATTATCTCCAAATTTCTGCGAGCAATTGCTGTCCTCTATCCCCTCTTCTGTGCCAAAACCTCTTTAAATCTCAAAATCAAGTTACTGATTTATACGGGGTTTCTCCGGCCGATATTAACGTATGGAGCCCTAAGCTGGTCCACCGCCAGCGCATCTCAATTCAAGCGTCTTAATGTATTACAGAACCGGGTGTTCCGAATCATCCTCGCGGCGCCCTGGTATGTGACCAACGTTCAAATTCATAAAGATTTACAGCTCCAAACATTTACAGAGTACGCGCTGGTGCTGGTGCTGGACAGAAAAACGTTAGAGAGGACGTGTCGGTCGGAGAACCCGTTAATGCAACACCTGGCGGAGCTGAATCCGGACAGGCCTCCCCGCGGGTCATGAGAAGACGCGTCCTGGAATTGGCGCAGTAGTCCCGGCTGTAGCCGAGCCACCCAAATATGACGACACCATCATCAAATACCTCACGTGGCAACGTACCACGCACGCTACCGTAACAAACCGTAACAAAACAGAGGTCCTACGATTAATAAGTTGGCACTGCGGGCATTCAGTCAGTAAGACGAGTGTTGAAGAAGAGTAAGAAGTTTAGCAGAAGTTATTGTTGACGGACTATTGTTTTTCGATCCAAACATGTAGTTCATTTAAACAATTGTTTTTATTCTGATACGAGTTATGTACGGTTCACTTTAATAATTCATAAAATTTATAGAGCTTATGACTAAGCTTTTATCATCCAAAATACATATGTTTGAATGTAATGTTGGACTCCTTAATTCTATGAGCTTATGTTAAACTCGAAAAATTTTACCATTTTACAACGTACAACAATTGCAATGACAAACGTCTCAAGGTAAAAAGCTATATGATGGTTTTGCTCCAAAAGCTGGTACCAATTAGGTTCAACTTTAATACTTGCAAAACGATAGATTTTTTATGCAATTTTAATAGTAATTTAATTTACTAATCAAATAAAGTAATAAGTATAGTATGTATTTTGCAAGAAATTCTAGTTTATTATATTTATATTGATCCTGTAAATTTATTCAAATAATACACTTGCCATATTTTAGCGCAAAACCGCTTTTAATTATACTTATACTACACATTAAGACGCTTTGATGGATATTGTTAGTTGATACATTAATCCGCATAATAATGTTTGCCTTTAAGGGGAATTAATCTATTTCGATCTAACAAATCCGAGAAATCCTTGAAGTTGGTATACGTCTCACATACATATACATATACAGCAGTGGCCAGATGTATTCGCCACTCATGATTTTTACTAGGTTTCAAAAATATGTTAGAAATAAATGAAAATGCACATTAGGATATAGTAGTAGCTTTATTTTAATAACAAATTGTTAATACTTGGTTGATCCACCATGAGCTTTTAGTAAAGCACGCACTCTTCGTCCCATACTCTCCACTAGCCTGCGGCATTCTTCAGGCGTAATTTTATGCCACTCTTCGTAAATAATTTTTTTTTAAGCTCGCCTTTGTTGCACAGGTATGTTTTGCGATCCTCTGCTTCAAAACGTGCCACAAATGTTCGATCGGCGACATGTCTGGTGATTGGGCGGGCCATTCGAGTAGACGCACGTTGTTTTCGTGGAACCAACGTAATACTTCTCGTGACTTGTGGCATGGAGCGTTGTCCTGTTGGAAGACGAATTCAGGTTCATCACTGTCGAAAAGTTTCACAACCGAAGGTTCTAACACCTCTTCCAACATATCCATGTATCGTCGTCCATTCATGCGACCTTCGCATATAAAAAGCTCTCCAACCCCTGCCGCAGACATACACCCCCAAACCATTATGCTGCCCCCACCAAATTTGACCGTATGCACTATACATGCGGGATGATATGCCTCCCCACGTCTACGTCGCACATACTGCGTTCCAGGTTTCCCGAAAAGCTACAAACGTAAAGACGATTGTTACGATATGTTACTTTATTTATTCATTATGAAACTACAAGAGATGAATGAAATTGAAGGGCATGGGCAATAAATACAAATATTATCTCATAATTACCTCAATATTGGATTCGTCAGTCCACAGCACTTGCGCCCAATCATCAGCGGTCCAATTTCTATGATTTTTAGCCCATTGAAGTCTCGCTTTCGTTTGTGCTACAGACAAGCGCGGTTTATGTCGGGCTCTGTATCCGCCCAAGCCGCGTTCTACAAGACGTCTCCTTACTGTCCGAGCCGAAACACTGACATTGTGTGATCTGAACAGTTCACTAGAAAGTTGTTTCGAGCCTTTTCTGCGATCTCGCAGAGCAGCGCGTTCTAAAATACGCTCATCTCTTGCCGTGGTCTTTCGTTTACGGCCAATTTTACGTCGATTTGTATAAGAGCCAGTCTCATCGTAACGCCTAATCGTCTCTCGGACCGTAGATCTTGCACAGTGTACTTGTCGACTAATAGCAGACACTGACATACCCTGCTTCTTCAAAATAACTACTTGTCCACGTTCTACCTCTGTTAATTCACGCGTTTTCGGCATTTTAACATTCAACAACCACAAACACAGTAAAATAAAAATTGCACCCACAATCTCTACACTGCGGTGTTCACTACCCGACTATTTAGAAGGTACTAACGTAACGAGGTATATTTACGGTCCGTTTTCCAGGTACCTGCTTTCTAATCCCTTAACAATAATACATTACTGCATTAAAATGTAATTATTTACCACTTTATGACCCTTCTTTACAATCTATTTCATTGGAAATTCAATAATAGTTATAATAACGTATTTGTGCAGGGGTGGCGAATACATCTGGCCACTGCTGTACATACGTATGTATATAACCAGGATACCTCTAAAGTGAGTAACTGCGAAATATTTCCGAAGCTGTGCTATGGGAAACAGTGTCATTCATGATGCTATTAATATATTATTGAACTATTCACTTCATAAACATTCCTTAAGAGGTCTAATAATGCCTATATTATTCAGTTCAATAGAATGCTGATTACAACAACAATGGTATACGTACGTTGCATCCTAAGATAAGTATCATCGCAAATTTATAATTCCCTGTTAATAAAGAGATAAATAAAAACGTTTTATTGCCGTTATGCGATGCACTTTTTCAACCAAATCGAAAATGGAAATAATTATTTTTTTCTGTTTTAGGAACAAATACATTTTTTATTGTTTGTGTGATGAAAAAGACAATTAACCCCATTAGATCAAGAATAGTGGTGATTTCTCCTTTTAGATTCAATACAAAGTTACCGCTTTCCAGTGCACGTGCAGCTATGCATTTATTCATTTACAGATGTTTCAGTTATTGTTCAATATAACCATGATTGGTTCTGTTTAGATACCAATTTGGAGTAGTATTGCAATAAGGGTAATAATATTACCGCACGATAGTATACGATAGTAGTCCTATGTAAAGATCAATTATTTGCGAAGCTATCAGATAAAATTAAATAATCATCAAAAATTTATGGTTTTAAAATCCCTTTGAGATTCAACGTTTATAGAGCAGAGAATTCCATGAATACATGATTATCCATTAACGATTAACCACCAGGAATTGTCATATTGAAATTTCGATAAAGCTTTAAACATCGAGGGATTACTTTGAATTCTACTATGTTAGTATCTAATATACATATTTATATATTTTATTAAGTTGTGTACTGTTTGAGTTCGCTGGGTAACGGTGACGCAATATATTACATTGCGGACATAACTGCCGAAACTTATTTTTTCTGCTATATTTAATTATAAGTCAGCTAGCATCTTTTAGTTTATAAGATGAATGCTGAAATTTTCGTATTCCATAAATAAATTGTATACATACGTTTCTTTTGAATAGGATTAACTCATTAAGTACCAACCTATTCAAAAATTTCTCATAAAGGCTACACTTAAGACGTTACTTAGTAGTTTCCTGAACTGCATGAATATAAAATATAAAGCAAATATAAAAAGTAGTCCTTGTAGACTGTAACTTTATATCTGATATAAAATGTAAAAGCTTCTAATTTGCATCGCCTATATTAACATCATCTTTATTTACGTTTTGGTTCCATAAAATGTTCTTTATAGTCACATTTGGCATTTTGAAAGACCTAATTATCCGTTTAATACCTCTAATTTTATATATGTAGGACATAGTAATCGCTCTTTTAAAATTTAGCAAACTCATACCTACCTGAGAAGTTGAACATTCTGAAGGGAATTTATCCGTTTAAGATAGTCATATCAAACATTCAACTAAAAAGTACTCAATAGCACTGTTTTGAACGCTATGTTTATCAATATTCCAATCATAATTATTGCAGTTCTTTGAAAATCGTGATGAAAATTGTGACCAAAAGCACCGTCACCTTGTAATAGCAATTTTGCTAGCCAATTACGCGAAACGTACAGGTGGTTCTGAATCTCCTCACTTTCGCTTGCAGCTCTTTGCTTAGAAATACATAAATAACGCCCAACGTTTGTAACTAAACTGTATTGATTTCCCATATATGACTTAAAACATTTTACGCATTTCATCGATCGACAAATCTATGATAAAGACCCTAAACTGCTAAAACGTTTTGTTGATCATAGACAGCACCAACAGGTCGAAGTTTGAAGACAATTCTGCACAATATCTACTCCTAGTTCTGTGCTTTTTTTAGAAAGCAATTGCTAATAAGGCGAATACTTCAAAATACTCTCATAAATAATTGGACTTGGGCCCTACTAATGTGGTGCTGGTACTTAATGGGTTAACAGTCATCCTGTCACTTGCATGGTGCGTGGGTGCGGTGCGCAATAGTTAAACTGAGGAAACTTAACCTTTACCTTTTTATTGAGAATAAACCGATAATGGTACAGTTTTTGTAAGTGGAAGTTTCAATGTCTTGGAAACCTGTTGATTTGGTCATTACAACGGAAAGGGTTGTCGAGTTGTAGACCGAGATCATTTTCTGTTATTAAAAGTTATTCGTTGAAGAACGAATTACTCCGTTGTTTTTTTGCAAAATTATGTTGGATGTAAATTTGGTCAGATTTATTATTTTCCGAAAAGTATTATCTAAAACTGAGACAATTATATTGATTTCATAGCAAGCGTTGAAAAGAATAATAGGTACTGGGGACTACTGGAAATTGGAATGTCTAAAGCAGGGATTCCTAAAGTGGTTGAAATCGGTATCGCTTGTAATCGCCATCGGTTTCCCACGAGTCGACATAAACGAACACTGATTTTGGGGGTCGACGAGGTCTAAAAATCGACCCCTATTAATTAACACAAGTTCTTGTTTGAAACTTTTAAGATACTGTATAAGTTGTGTTACGTGTACCAATCTGTTATAAGAATGACTAATATTTTAATAGGAAGTAGGTATCATTGCTGTACTTAAAAAACTCAACAAGTTGATAAGCGTACACAAGTGCTCACAAGATAAAACATGGCAAGTCAGTAGGTGCGGTCAAGTTCGTGCAAGATAATGAGTTTGAGCGTACAAGTCTTTCAGACACGTTTTGACTTGCTCTGTGTTTGATGCATATACGCGATTTAACACGAACGAAATCATGATTATATTTTACTATATAATAAGCTTGCACTTAGGTTGCGTTTTGAAATTTGTTGGAGCTTGAATGATAATACACTCATCTACCAAATTTATTTCAAAAGATTACAAAGTAATTACATACGGGGGTCTGAGGTATCAGTTCATTTTGGAAAAGAGGTTTCTTGCCCAAAATAGTTTGGGAATCTCTGGTCTAAAGTGAAAACACAATTAATATTTTGAGATCCATGGTTTCAAAAGCTCCTACAATGCATCCATAACCCATATTAACGGGTCGATGGCCGCAGTGGTTAGGCGGCTGACTATTGTTGTGAGAGGACGATAGGTGCCGGGGTTCAATTCTCTGGAGGGACGGTGACATTTTTTCAGAGAGTTTAATCCCGGATCGACTTGCCATTCGCTGTTGGGAGCAAAGTGATTAACAGCGCGGCATCATAAAAGGCGATATGATGCTGTCACAAAGCCATTTAAACACAACTTACACACACTAAACTACACCGCAAGAGTTGCAGTGATAGCCAGACAAGTAATACAGCTTACGGAGTCACTGCAACTAAGCACCCACCACACATTAAAAAAAAAAAAAAAATCCAAAATATCCAGAATTACTATCTGATTTATTGTATCAAAGACTTTTGTATTATTTTGGGTCATTAGAATACATTTATGATTATCAAGTAAAATGCATTTCTATAGTTCCGTATTTCTAATAATTTCTGTTATATTTAGTAACAACATTTATATATGTTAGACACTGTTCATTTTAGACATAAATAGAAAATATTTCACTAAATAGAAGGTATCTGCTGTTACCGAATTGTGTAGAGTAATGCTTGGCCATTGAGCTAGTATACTAAGGAGACGCTATGAAGCATATTTCCTGTATGTTCAAAACGGCTCACTGGGCGGGGCTTAAGTGGTGTACCAATATGGCTGCCTCACCAGGTCCGGACTACTGAAAATTGTAAGTATAATCTTAAGCCTCCACTTAACCGATGGTTTTATTTAAAATTAATTATGCCATCCCACGCCTATTAGGCTCAAGGCCCATAAATGTCATAATTTGACAATATAAACGCTCAATATGTAATACTTTATTTATGTACGCGCACCAATTGAAATTTTCCAATTACGGCTCTGCACATTGTTTTTATGTCAAAACACTGACCTATGAAATGTTATTTTCGACGAATTCTTCTTGTTAACGCTGTTTCTAATCTTGCAACTAAGTAGAGCACAGGAAACCATTATGTCTTTTAGTAGTTTGCTATGTAATATAACTGTAAGAACTGAAATAATCAAATAATACAACCATACATGACATATACACTAGAATCTACGTATTTGACGTAAAATGGTGTACCAATATGGCCGACCTGCGCCGTTTTAACCACGTGATAGCGTCTCCCTACTTATTCTATCTCAATGTGCTTGGCGGTGCTACTTCCGACCTTAACCAATAGAGGGCATGGGATTGGCATTTGGTGTATTGCTGACGAGATCGAATACATCAAAACCACGTGATGTTTTAACGCTTGACATATTTTCATTGCATTCGTTTGTAGGGTGATTTCCAATAATATACCATGAGCCTATATATACCATCCAGGCTTTTTTTAATTTTTATATTGTGAATTTTTCGACGTTTTCAAATAAAATGTATATTGAAAGTGTTTTATTTATTGATATATACGATTCTTGAAGTTAAGGTATGGGAACACTAAAGGGAGTGTACCAGAATATGAAAGGCGGGATACTTAGAATGATATAACATACAGGTTCATCTACATATTTAATATAATACGTTGTAGCGCTGAAAATAAACACCGTGAATAATTGAATTTTGTGAATTTTGTTTGCTTAATTTCTAGGCTTTCATTTTTTGACAGTTGTGGAAATGTATTTTTAAAATAAGAAGTAGAATACGGCAAATGTTTAAATGCAAGTTTGCGGTTTTATATTTGAGAGGTCTCCAAAAATATTACATCAACTTTATTCTTATCCACCCGAAAATGGTTTCTATGTTAAACAGTGTTTCTAATAATTTATGCAATATAATCGATCTTCAAATGTGTCAGTTATCTCCAAAGTGTTCTTATACTTACGTATTCGTTCATTTTCATTTTCCACTTATGCGATTTGACACATAATAGGTTTTGAAACATCTTTAGTACCGCCTTTTTATACCAATTAAGTTAGAAAGTGATTATTTGAAACGTGTCAATTTTTATATAACAAAGAATGCCATTCCATCCATCGTATGTATCTATTTTAAATATAAACTTACAAATAAAGCAGCTGCGATGCGTTCATAAATTTCCATCATCTAGTGGTACTTTCCTTTTCAAGATGCGTTTCATGTGTATATGTATAAATTTAAAACATTACATACATATGTACATATATATTTACTTCAACATGCTTGGACGCGTACAATGTGCAGGAAATTTCGTGAGTGTACGTAGACGTAATTTATTGCGCTGTAGATCATCGAATGTATTAATAAAAATTATAAACACTTAATAATTGCCATCAGATATAAAGTTTACTCGAACAACTTATTCGAATTCGATATGTTCGCGAGAAAGGTGTAGAAGACATGAAGAATGTTAAAGCTTTATCTATAAATTTGAATATAATAGGAGTACATATTATGCAATGGTCTCGGTTTGCGTACTATATGGGTGCGCTTTATATAAAAAAAATCGTTTATGAAACCATAGTTGAATAACTATATAATTGTGGGCCTTTAGATTAGGAAATTGAAAAAGATTGCGATACATTGAGTAGGTTTTATATGCCAAAAGTTTAAGACAATGCCAGTAAAGGATATTGTGTGGAAAGATAGTAAAACGAGATCTTTCATATATGTAAGTGGCTAAGGTTAGATGCGCAGTAGCCAGAACTCCATACCTTAAATGTTTATTCGAATAATGTATTGTACCTACATTTTACGAAACCAGTTATTCTTAAGAAGCATACATTAGTTAGTTATTATAGTTGGCGGGACATCCTAATATGTATTCGTATAAAAATTTTTTTCTTGGCTAACTATTTTATAATCACATTGCAACCCCAACGGCTTATCGTGGCATCGTGAGATTTGCCACAGAAGCTCGCTTTGCTTTGGAGGTATTCTTTTAAAATAATTTTTCTCTAATTCTTTTACTTTCATACTGTGTTGGTTTATTTAAACTCAATGATGGATTTGTTTAATGGGATAGTTAATATAAAGGAATGCTAAATAACAAAGAAAGGAATTGACAGCAAAGGATTTTCCCTTTTCGATATTTTTTATCGGAAAGCAAACTGATTTAGGTGCTTATAAGAGTTCGTTATGTGATGATCCAGGCGTATGTTGAATTTCAGTAAACGCGAGAGTCATGGCTGCGTTTATTGAAATTCAACATACGCCTGGAATTTTTGATAGATTTAGACAATCCATGACTAGTAGATGCAATTTATGCATTGCAACAAATGGACGTCAGTTCGAACTACTTTTATAATTTAATAATTTAAAAATATTTTGGTAAGTAGGTATATAAAATTAACAACATAGGTAATAAATAAAATATGAAAAAATAATTACCCATTACATGATCCTGTCTTTTTATTACAACACCTCTAACTTTTTTCTCTAATATCGATATAATCAAAATAATTTTGGTATATAAAAATGTGAGTTGAAATATAAGATTTTTATTCGAATACCTTCCTATTATATTTGAGAAGTGCTATACGTTAACGTGTGATGAATTATAATGACTTGTTAGAGGTACAGTGTGAAGTTAATGTTTATCGACAGCATTTGTATGTTTGTCATATCAAGTAGCTTGTATTAGTTTATTTCCCGTATGTATTCTAGCATATATTGGTACAGATTTTTGATAACATTTCAGTGTAAAACTATTCCTTCAATATTAATTCATGCACTTCTACGCTGCCGCTGGTCGCGAATAACAGTTGTTAATATTTGGTAATTATAGGAAAATTGACGAAACAAACATTGATCACCTATTGAATACTTACACAATTTTAAAACGTTTGCTATTGTTTCACTATTATGTAAGTTGAAGTTGATAATTCTATTTCCGCATCATTAGCAATAGAGATATAAACAAATGAGCAAATTGTGAAATATCTTCCGATAGATAAAATTCTTTTAAGAGAAAACAAACGTACATCTTCTTCATTGATTACTTAGAAACAAACTGCTTAAAGCAGAAATCTAACGTTAAATTTTGTGTGGTAATATAGTCTTGGTACTTACAAGACCAATTTTATTTAGGAAATCAGGTTATTGACTAACTTGTATGTTATAAATGTTTCATACCAATTTCAGTTGAAATGAAACGACCTCGATTTATCATCATCATTTTTTCGACACAATCATTAGCAAGATGTACGTATATAATTAAAATATTTACTTGTAGATAGTATCAAGATTGTTTTATGCTTACATAATATAGCAATATTTCACAGAATAGGCGAGATTAATTAAGAAAAATAAATGGAAAGTAGTATGTGCATGTACAAATTCACAAAACAGTAATCATCTCGGCCTTACGGGCATAGATACTATTTTCGACGACAAACATTTCTCTGAATATTATACACATATCTTTAGATGGATAATTTGTTTACTGTTTGAGTTTCTAGTTTAAACTACTACTATCACATTGTTACAAAATAAAACTTCTCACTTAGGTATTTTTATTTTTATTATTGTTTTTCCTTAATTGGAAATACGGTTTCTATTCCATAATTTAAATTTATTATTATATAAAATAATTCACTGAGTAAGGCTATATAAACAATATAAAAGCAAACAAAACAAAATAATAGTAAAAAAATACAAAATCTATTAAAATAGATGTCTGTTTTGTTTATTTTTGTATTGTACATAAAAACAGGAAGTTCTCATAACGCTATTTTTATTTACGTTTCCATTTTTAAAAGATTTTTTTCCTATTTTATCAAATTTGCCATTTTTATTAGGCATTTGTCAGATTTGGACTATTTTTAAATTATTTAACATGTAATAACTCAAGACATTTTGACATAGGAGTATAAAACTAATAATTTGTATTGTTAGTCACACATTTTGGTTAATAATCTATATCCCACAATTTTCTTATCGTTGTATTAAATGATAGAAAAATATATGTTAGACAATTAATAAAAAAACAATATATTTAACAAAAGCCTAATAAAAATGGAAAATTTAATTAAATAGGTTATGTTAGTAAAAATGGTGACAGAAAGCACCAAATCAAGTAAAATAATGAACTAAAGCAAGAAATGCAGAAGATCAAAATAAACGCAGCGCTAACTGATCACTACTGGTTCAGATGCATCACATACTCTAGCATCACTGATGTTCAACAATTAGTGCCAATTTAAACACGTTTCAATCGTTCTTATTTTAGTAAATGCAGCTACAAGAACTTTCGAAGCTGTATTGTTTGTCAAGACTATCACTGCAGCTCTTGCTATGTAAATGACGTACGTAATGGGTTTTGCTCAAGTGTCAATCACATATCGTTTGTCATCTTCTTTAGTAAATTGCCAATTTATCTAATGGCCATTACGATGGTCCGTATGTCGAAGGTATAAGTTAAACTGGCCTACACATGTAAAAGTTTTGTTACTGATGGTTGTAATAATAATAGAATATTAGAAGTGAGATGTAAAGAATTCCTGACGCAAAAAAGACATTCTATTCACGCATTGGTCAATCACTCATCTTGATGATATAAAACAGTACATATGCGCTTATAATATGGAAAATTTTCATGTATATGTATATTAAAGTATTTTTTGTGTTTCCTGGACTGTATCCACTTGATGGAAATCGAATGATATTCAAGTAAAATTATTATTAGTAGGTCACTTGATTAACTTGCTACTGTACATAATATTTTTACGTAAGGAATAACAACAACTTTAAGAATGTTTGTCATCAACTTGTATTTAAAAGAGTACAATAAATATTTTGGAAGTACAACGTTATATTGATTTAATAGCTACGAAAAGTGTATTTACTTTCAAGAGGGCTTGAATTTGTGCTTGAGAACGAGCTTTCGACTGATTCTTGTTTTTGAAGCGTCGCATTGTGGTATCTGGTTCTAAATAGGAACGACTTATATGTTTATATGTGCATATACTCATCTGTAGTTGCTGGTGAGTGTCATTCTTGGATGCATAAAGCAGGTTAGCGATGGGACATTAATGCAACGTTTACATAGGTAGGCGATATGTCGCAGATGTGCCACTAACATTCGTGGCCTGAAAAGTGGAACACAGTAGCCGCTACTATACCTAATTACTGTATAATAATATTTTACGTACTTATTGCTATATGGTTTAATATATATATATATATATTTGAAGTCACAATAGTTCATAATACGAGTACAAATAAATACAAATCCTTGGACTTACTTTTGTTAACATTAATGTATATACATATATCGATTACATGTACTTCAGTATAGCTAATGGCTTTATTATTAACCTGCCATTTAAATACAGATGCTGCTTAACCTTTAAGAGAATAATTAAAAACAGAAATACAGTGCACTGTTTTTCACAATAATATAACTCGACTTTAATAAAATATGTTTGTCAATGTTGTAGGACGTTGCATTTTCTTCATGCGTCTCCAAATGTAATTAATTTTCTCGAAAGGGCTTCGAGTCTCAAAGAGAGTTAATTGCAATGATGTGACTCAACACTTAAAACTATTATAGTCACAAGCGCTTGAATCCAATTGTCTTGGACACGCAGGTATAAACAGACTAAATCCTTTGCTTCGAGTTACGCCAATAAACGTAAACTGAGAAGCATAAGAACATTAATGGTTGGAATACCTCAACTCTTTCTTTCAACATACGAAAATATCGTTTTTTGTATCTGTTTAATTATTGATGTTATAACAGTAGTACATTGAAACGAATAATACCGAATAATAATAATAGATTTTATGCAGTTAAATATGTCCTGTTTGTTTAAACTGCAACAAAGGATTGAGATAAAATGGCGAGACGTGTGGCCACTTGATAATATTTGTGAGAAATTAATAAATAAAGTAGTAAATAAATTAATTTCGATAACTAGCTGTGCCCTAAAGAAACTAATAATGAAGAGCAAAAAGATAATGAAATGATAAAGGTTTTTCGGAACAGTTGCGTATTTGTCGTACAAGGAATTTTCAGGATGCAAATGCATGTGCGGTGCCTGTAATAATTAGCTGTATTTACAATAGCAGACAACTATTTATGCCGACTAGTATATTCAAGATCAATTTTATTTTCGAACAGAACGGCACCAAGCCGAGAAATTTCAGTTTAGTGTTCTTATTAACGATTGAATATTACAAAAACTGCATGCGTACAAGCAATGCAATTTATAAATAAAACTAAATCAACTGATACTATAAATCGAACAAAAATTGCGAAAGAAACAAATTCTATGTCTTATCTTGGAAGGCCCGTATAAAACAAATGGAGAGATTTTAAATAAAGTTGGTTCAAATATCAGCACCCAGATTTGTGGTCGAATTGCACCAAGAAGATTGCATAAATTAAATTTAATAGCTGGAGCCGCATGTATAAGAAGCTTCTAATGTCGGAACGTAACTGGAATATACTTTTAAGATTTGCAAAAGATCATCACTACTGTACTTTGGAGGAGCGGTGAAAAGAGTTTTTTACAGATGAACCTAAGTTTAGCAGATTTGCCTCAGATGGTAAATGGTACGTTTAATGATGGGTTTACCGAAAATATCTCAGAAAATGTATAAAACCAACTTTGAAAGGCAAAGGAGATTCTGTAATTGTTTGGGGTGGCATGACATTGGAAAGTGTCGGTCCTACTTGACGAATTAATGGCATCATGGATCAAAATGTGTACATGAATATATTGAACGACATCCTATTTTTATTTGTTAATGATCATATGTCGATTGATTAGTTGTTTTCTCTTGTCTGATAATGACCCAAAAGATACAGTTCGCAGACTGAAATAAAGACGAAAATGATTACTCTATAAATATTTTGCGATATGCTCACTAGCCTCCAACCCTCAATTGCCGTCTATTGCTCTCTATACTCAACCCCCGGATCTGCTTTAATTTGTAAGACGTGTGATAATATTTTCTAATACCAAAAATAAGTTGTAACAAGAATTTTGAACTTTTTGTATTTTGCAGCAGTAATTAAATTTAGTTAGTATCAATATATGGTTATTAATACGAATACTTGAATTATTTAACACTATTACGATCATTCTTCCTACCAAATACTATAACGGCTGATTATAGTTAGGGTTGAGAAAAAGTGAATGTTGTTCTGCTTGGTGTTCATTTGCATACATATGGCATTAATATCAGAAGGATAGCCTAAAAGATAATAAGATATTTATATGGAAGTGGTTCAAGTATGGAGTCCTACGGCATCCCGTTTCCTACTACCAAAGATGGGACTTTATTACGTATTTTGACAGACTGTATGTGGTTTCCCAAATAACTTCTTATAAATAGGCATGCACTATCATTTAATCCTATATACGTAAAATAGTTAGCGTAATTTCATGATTAATTGTGTTAAAAGCTTTAGTAAAATCCAAAGAAATCAACACCGTAACCACATCCTCATGCTAGTCATGCTAGTTCTAACAATATCGTTAGTGACCTTTAGTAGAGCAGTTTCGCAGATATATCCTGGCCTGTACTGCATCAAGTTTAGAAAGAGAATTGCTTTAGTTTTATGTTACATTATGTTTAAAGTGTTTGTAAAGTAAATTTAAACATTTAATAATAAAATATTCCAAAGTTCTTTTATTTTTAAAATCACTAATTAAGCTGACCGCTGTTGTATATTGACTGCAATTAAAATAATAAAAATTACTTTAAATTGGGATTTTTCATATACCTATAGGTGTGTATAAAAAATATAGTAAATGTTCTATATCTACAATTTCTACCAGAACTAGAAACTTTTCAAGGTGATAGCAATATTGACTATTTGGAAATGTTGCACTTTCAACAAGATAGTGCATCTGTACCAAAAACTGGGACAGCTTAAATCTTTGCTTTGAATACACTTTGTGTGTGTAGGTATTAACATTAATTTACTACTTTTCTTTCAATACCTGAAATATTTCCACTTATAGGTCAATAAAACAACAATTAATTAAATACCAATTTATTCAAGAACATATAATATTAATTTACTACTTTGAAGAACGACAGTCGTTCAGTTTTAATTCAGAGATGTGTTTTAGATGTGTTTGTATTTTATGTCTCAATTATATGTATATCGAAAATGTGGAAAGAAAATTCTTAAAGTACGTGCATGACCAACTTTTGTCAGTTTTTAACATCCAATCTCTCTCAACTAGGCGGTCTCTTCAGGGTTTGAAGTTCTTATTTGGTATTGTGCATGGTCATGTATACGGTTCACAAATACTGGATAAATTAAATTTTCTAGTTCATACCGCGATCGAATTTATTGTTGAAGTCCTCAATCAGATTTATTTGTCAAACCTATAATAGTATGTCTTCTATTTCTGCTATATCATATTTTCTTGTAGTGTAGAAAATTTAGTTCAAATTTTTCTGGAGCACTGTAATTAATATAAATGATATCGAAGGTTTCCACGGTACGAGTCTCTGTTATGAGAGCTTCCTGGTTTTGATTTCAAATCTTTGCATGTGTCAGTGTGTGTAAACATTGTGTTCGGTGTTTATCAGTTAGTGACTCCCAGTGGTATTTGTCGTTACACTAAACATTAGAAGCTGTTTTTGTTTTTGGCTTCCGATTTTCCATTATTAGGCTCAATAAAATTATAATATAAATAAATAAATAACATTACATGGATGGTGATTTACGGTTAACAATGAAAGTAAATAAATGTATCGTATTTCCGGCCGTAGTAATGGATTTAAAAAAATACTTTAACTATCAAAAATTAATAATAACAAATAAAACAAACTTGATAATCATATAGAATCGATAGCGTTAGTTAGCTCGAGTAGAAACATTATCTCTTTGAGTAGGTATATTATTTGACAGTATAATTAGCTTTTAAGGAATAATAATATAAACACAGCATTAGTATTCATTATTAACGAGTATTCTACCGTGTAAACTACTGTAGTGATTTGTATTTCGGCAATAGTTAACATTCCGATTAAATAGCACTAAGTGGTTAGTGTTTATGTAACACACGCATGAAATACTTTTACGTCTAACATGTACATACATCGATAAGTATGCAACGATTAAATGATCGAATATTCTCTATAAAGAGATTTTTTCCTACAGTCGTTTAAATTTTGCGAAAGGTCGAGTGCTTGACGTAAAGGCGGCATCTTCTATTTCTTCTGCACTTTTATCTTTGCATGAAGATGATCTCGTTTTCGCTCACCATGTTCTGATTAATACCACCATCTTTATAGAGAGGGGTTGCTACGATTCTTCTTGTACTGCGACTGTTGATAGTATATAAAGGGAATCATCTTCCAACAGGGGACAGTCCACATCCTCCTTTAGTTAGTGAAAGAATAGAATATTTGGGTAGAATATCAAAAGACAACATGAAACTAGTAAGTGTTTGTTACATTTAGCAGTTTAAGGCTAATCATTCATTAGAAAATAATTGATCTAAAGTAAAGACTTTATCTAAAAATTATTCGTCAAGTATTTAATTTTGATCTTGATTTGAAATGCAATCTATTAATTTCCCTTAAATGAAATAGGTAGCTAACTCACAGTCATGTGTTCGTTTAAATTTTAGATGTACAATACTACAATAGATAATTTCATCGTTAAAGCCGCCTTGATACACGTAGAAGGATATATTGCAAGTGGGTGACATTGTAATGCTTAGTTTTAATTTAATGGTGATAAATTTAGTATACAGTGTATTGCAAAATATCTTATTGATAGTACTTCTTTTGGTGTCATTCTTATATAATAAATGTACATATTAGACAATTTTGATTTTACATTATTGATATACCTAGATGCAAAATTTTGTTGAGATGAAATTTTAACTTTTGCTACATGTGCTTTTTGACAACCATAGAAGACTGTAGGAAATAAGTGACAAAGTTACTTTCGTCATCTAGCAAACAATTTCATGTCAGAAAATCCAGAACTTTCTGTATCAGTTATCACTTTTTGATTGGAAACAGGAACATGCACCATCTTATCAATTTAATCTTCATAGGCATAAGTTCCAATTCAGGGTTTTTTACTGTTATCTAGTATTATTTTGGTTTTAACTCTTAAAGTATATAAACTGTTATTGTCCCATCTCTTATTTTGTAAATAGACACTTTTCTGCATTTACTATGCTGAATCTATGATGTTGAAGAATAGTTCACCCTTAAAAGTAAGTGCTACTTTTATTAGTACCTAAATACGTGTTCTTGATTTAGTTTAATCTTATTTAGAAATTTCTACGTACTGATAAATTCATTAGTAACTAATTTGTTTTTACCATTTTACATAAACCAAATTAATTACAAAGTGATGGTCTCCTGTTTTTTTAAACTTAACGGACTTGCACTTGATACAAAACAATTTTGAGTTTAATTGAAATGTTTCCTTCATTCAATCGGTTTGAGCGGTTATATCGAGTATATATCGGTATCGGTGTTATATCACTTATTATTTTGCTCATTTGCTTTATAGTTTCTTATATTCCATATTTGGATGGATTTAGTACTATTTGGAAGCAATAGAAATATGTAAATTTTCAAAAATTTTACTGTTCAGATAATTTAATATCAATCGTTGCAATATGGGTGGGCATCTCTTCCAGATTTAGTAAAATTTTGTTTCGGGCCGATCATCATAGTTAATTATGTCACAAAGGAAGTAAGTGACATTTTGTGGTTAGGGATGTGAAATTGCAGACCGAGGTGTTGCCAACAGCGTTAACTGCTCGAGCTTATATAACATTTTTCATACTATTGCTTGAAATGATAGATGAAATTTTTATATTTTCTTATTTATTTACGTCAACAAATGTCTAGTATATTACAATAGTACCTATGTATTTTACGGATACAGATAAAGAATACCGTTCATACAAAAGTTAAGGTACTTGCCTAACGTGTGGACGTAACATTTTACTCTCAAAAGCAACCGATGTACATAAATCGTAAATTGCAGTTATGTCCCTACAATCAGAGTAATAATAAACAACTTAGGTAGTCGGTAGTACGAAATAGTTACATTAGAAAATATGAAAGTTTTCTTTTTGGCGCGAGGAAGTATTTTTCTATCTCGTCGTGAACCTAGGCTATTCAAAATTCCCGAACATCAAAAGCAGTTTCTGGGTCGTATGATGTATAAATTTTGAATATTTTTGTAAAACACATACATATAAACAATTTTTTTTTGATTTAACTAAGTATTCGCTGTTGCATTTGTTGCTCTTTTATAATGTCGTTTATCTCTCTAGCAGTCTTTTTGTAGTTGGAGCTGATTTCTGGCAATTCCTGTTTTAATATTATTTACAGATATGATTGTCATTAAAAAAAATTTCCTATGACATCTTGACAACTGCAGTACCTACTGCAATTCACGTGACAAAAACTCATTTTATCTAATCAAATTTGGCATTATTTTGTAGTAGCAGAAATTCAGTCCCAGTAAATTTGTTTTAACATTTACCATCAAAAATACAATTTAATTTTAATATTACAATTTATTAAAGAAATACTGTAGAGCAACAAAAAATACGTCATACTCATTTTAGAAGGTTATGAAGAATGTTAAAACTACAATAAATTAATTTGAGACGGTTTGGTATTATAATTCGGTAGAAATTGATTGACTGATGTGCTCTCTGAAACTGTGTGATTCGCAAATGTTTTGTCATATGTGGTTTTATATTGGGTTGATGAAAATATGATTGTGGTTGTTAGATCTAAGTCTATAAAATGTTTTCCAACCCGTGAAGTCCCTCAGCTTAAATGTTCTGGTATACATAACACCAACTTGGCTTCTGATCAAAGTCTAAACATTCCAGTGGGATATGCTTCCGGTTTTTTACCTTTCTCTTGCCATTCTAAGGTCACAAATCTCATATGGAATAATGGGTAGACGAGATGATAGAAATCGATTCGTAACCACTCCGTGATATTTATTAAATGTTGCTTGACAGTGGATAGTTTCATTTGGCGTAGTTCTTGGTTATCGCATTATATTATTTCAAGATTACCTTATTTTAAATTTCTGAATATTTATTTACTGTAGCAGTAAATAATTGTTTTGCCTGTTGAGATGTCGTAAACATTACTTAATTAATCATTTAATGAGAAAACATTATTTGAAGCCAATTTTACATGTTTAATTAACAGGAAATCGCAGGCAATTGAAAGTGATGTCAATGACATTACGCACAAAACGCTGCGATTACAAATAACAGACAGGCATTAGACCCAGATTCATGGTCGTGGTTAGCGAAACTCGGGCAAGGTCGTTCAAGGTAGACCGTTGTTGAACCAGATTAATGTAAACAGACGAGATTCCTGAATGAATACACCCACTTATTAAGCGAGTATAATTGCAATTTATAACTGATTTATCGTTATTCCACTGTTTATGTAACTTTGCTAGTCAAACCAAAAGTTTGACGTATGCATATCTCTACGGAAATTGATTTTTATGAAATATGATTATATAATAAATTTCATCAGAATATCTCTAGATAGGAATCTTAATTTTAATATAAACAATGTAAACTTTTGACAGGAGCAATTTTTTATTTCGCTTTCACACCGCAGTATTACGCAGAAAAAAAACTTACTGTGTCATAAATTTCTTATTTCTTGTAATAAGTTTTTATATATATTATGTACTCGTCTTGTTAGTGTCTTCAGTTACAAACACAATTTTGTCGGAGAAAATTGTAATGTACCTACCATCGTAATTGACGATTCTACCATTTACAGAAAGCAATTAGGGTACCACGAGTGGTATATCTACTTTCATCGCAGTATACATCTAAGAAGAAGCCACTCCCACGCATTTTAAACTGCAATTATTAATTGTACTTTAGGAGAATTGCGTAATACTCAGAATATTGCCCTCTTGTGAGGTTATATAATATCGTCTAAGTGTACAGATTACTCCCATAGCTTTTGTTATATCATTTCTTACTATTATGTTCATAAGATTACACCTTACGTCACGTGAGTTATGGTTTTTGATATCAGGTTGCTGTTATTAATAAGAGCCGTATCGGCAAATAATCCCATTCTAGATGTTATGAAGAGCGATCTTCCATAAATGGATGCTTTATTACATTATTATGTTAAACTGTTTTCCTCGCTTGAGAAATGAAAGGTAATATATTTCAGTATGTACTGAGATTGTGAAGAGTATTACTGAAAGTTGAATGAGATAATAAATAGTTTAGTGTTTAATTCATTTATAATTGGTCATATTATGTAACTGCTTGAGTATAATAAATAAATTATTGGCATGATTACTTACTAATAATGGTGTTTAAGTTCAATGATTGCATTACTAGCTTCATTAATCTCTCCAGATTTATGTATTTTATTTGGAATTAGATACAGTTTCAAGGAGGGTTGCTTTTTAAATGTATATTTAATTAGTTCCTATGTTGAAGGACTTTTGTATACGTTGATATGCTTGCTCCCTGTTTAGTAATATTGATGAGGCGTGATCAGACGTTAATTTTAATAGACTATTATCTACTTTTTATGTATGATTTTTCTGGCTGTTAAATATCCATATGAATTACGGAATTTTGTTTTGGAAATATAGACGTACTACTTCTTGAAATATTTCTCCGGATATACCCACAGAAATGTAAACTTATGCAAAGAAAAGATATAATAATTTTTGTGGATAGATGGCCCGTTAAAGATAAACATCAATCATCAGATGCATAGATTATTTAATGATGAAGTTCAAAAAACAACAATATATGTATGTGCGAAAATCACTTTTGAGTCATTTCTGTTGTATAACATAAAACTGTAGAATTGCCCATTCCTGTGTTTCTCTTGTAACTATCCTCTTTAAAATGGTGGAAGTGGAGATAAGTATGGTGTAAACAATATTTTATTTTTAGGTCTGACTTTTAAGTTTGAATCTGAAATTGGTGTTATTGTTTTTATCAGGAATCAGGTCAGCAATGTTTGCATATTTAAAAATTGAGAATCTTAATGTTTTGTATAATTTATTTATTTCAAGACTTCCATAATCTCGATATCAGCATTTAAAATCTTTATAATTTTGAGCTGAATATTCTATTCTAAAAGTTCTTGGTGATTTATTTGTTGTAAAAGTTTGTTTTTGTATTTCAAAATAATGTTCCATTTAACAGAATTTTATTTGATTCAAAGAATCTATTGTTTTCATTAGCGGTCTGTTATTCGACAAGAGCTTTCAGTAAGAAGTAGCTATAATATTTTGTTGACCTTCGTAAATCGTAAATCAGAATGTAATTGAACAAACTGTTGTATGACAACAAAAAACTAGCATCTTTGGTATGAAACCTATTTTTGCCAAAATGTGCATGAGTGTATTTGTGAATGATGTGTCTGGTCTGGTTTTGTAGTTCATGAAATGTTTGTTGAATCATTTCAACGCCTAATGCTCCAGATGTAAAATTTGTATGCTCTAATATGTTTGGCCTGAAATGAGTCAAAATTATGCTAAAATTCGTGTGTTTGGATATTGAAGGAATCATATATTTAGAGAAGAGAAAGATTTAATTGCTACGAGAGTCAGAAGAAATTAATATTGCTCATGCATGATTTGTTGATTTTGCGGTTCGAATATTGATGTGTTGAGCGACTCTATTGAGCACAAAGGCAAACTATATTTATTATACACGGTGCTTCATTAATTATGGGAGTAGTATTTTAACTGGAGATACTATGTGTCAAATACTGACCATTGACGAAAAATAGCCTTATTCAAAATCACACCGTTTTCGAGCTGAAGGTCTTCAAATTTCCAGAAAAAAATAGTTTTTTCCATCTTGTTCGATGAAAATAAAATTAGGCATGACGATTTAGTATTATTAGATGCTTCTTATGGTGAAATTAAAATGCCAGAAATAAGGTCCTCTTGTACAAACGTCGTATTATTCTTGGTTTTCGAGAAAAACGAAAAAGTTCGGAAGGATTTGTGGGTAAAAATAGTTTAAACAGCAAAAATCCGGGTAAGCCCACTCACAACTCTCAAATTCTACGTCACTGGCGGAATTGTAATTTTAGGACAATTTTTCGATTATTCTTCAATACTTCCTATGTAAACAACATATGGAAAAAAACCATTTTATTTCGAAAACGATTTTAAATAAAGCTATTTTTGGTCAATGGTCATTATTTGACCCGTAGTATCTCCAGTTAAAATATTTCCCGTAATTAATGAAGCACTTTGGATAAATAAATTTGAACATGGGGTGAGCATTATGAAGGTAAAAGCAATATGAAGATCATTGGAAACATGGAGAATATAAGGAAGTCAGTTGTTTGATTCAAAGTTATTAGTTTTGAAATGTTATATTAAAATTAGCGAATAACTTGGATATAAGTAGAAAGAACGTCGAGATGAATACCATCTGTATAAAAACTGATTTAATTGTTAGAAAATTGTTCTGATAGTTTCTGCAGCAATAATGAAAATGTCGATTGTATTTTGCTTCGGTACAAAGTAAAATAAGCAAACATCACACATATATACATATTTGTCTGTATCCTATATTTACACAGTTGTTTTTGATTGTTGAAAGTATAATAACAAAGGTGTCAGAGTTTGCTTCGCAATTTCGATTTTTCTTCCTTTTTCTAAGTTGATTGTTAATAAGATAAAATCAATTGTTACTTCTATAATTATTTAAATTTATACCAGAGAAGAATTTATACCATAGAAAGTGTTTAAAAAAGTTTTTATTTTTCTTTTATTCGTATACATGTATGTTGTTTTTCCAGATTGCATTGGTCTGCTTATTGAGTACTTGCTATGCTGCTAGACTAGATAATACATATCTGCCTCCAGGAGGCGCAGGAGCTGGAGGAAGTGGCTTACCAGCACCATTTCCAGGCAGGCCAAATGGTAAGATTCTATAAGTTCTTATTTTCTTTATTCGTTATTATATACAAAACAGCTTTTTGAATCTCATAGAAAAAAATGGTTATTGTGTTTAATAATAAGATGAAAATCTCCATGCCATAGCTGCAATGTCGGAACATCAACTAATTAGTTGACTGTGTCTACATCTTATGTACGATTATCTGAGTTTCGTACTTTTGTACCTAATAATATATCACTTTGTCGTTATATACGAGTATTTCAATTCCGAAAAATTCCCTAAGAGATTGTTTCATACACTATGATAATACACATTGAGAATATAACTATTCTATACTCTTCGTCTTCCTGTATATCCAGTAGAAATAGACGGATGCAAAATTCATTGAACATGATAAATGTCAAGTTCATTAAGACTCATTGAGAAATGTTGTGGTAGATGTATACAGCGTCATAAAACGTTTTGTTCCTGATTTTCTGAAGTTCGAAGCATTTAGTCTTCGCGAATAGTTTAGACAGTATAAAGAGCAAAGTCCAATCATTATTTACGATAATTGCAGGAATTATTTGTCATACTTTTGACTTATTGTTTATTTTATTAAAATTCTATTCGAGTAATCAAATTACGATAGTCAATTACGATACAAAGTAGATTTTAATGGCATATTTCGTAATGACCGTATTGAAGAAGTTACTGTGGAACATGTCGGATATAAGTGGTAAATAAATTTTGATTTCACAATAATCTAAGGAATATTTATTTAATGCAAAAACGATATAACGCACTCCTTTCACTGTTACGACTATTGAATGCCGTGAAAGATTCTATATAGAACAATTCTCTTTATCAAATGTATCCCAACACGTATTCGAAGTTCTCATCAATTTCTCGATAACCTTTCACGAAGCTCTATATTAATCTGACTTATATACGTAAGTATCTCAAGAGTGTAGAGTTACTTTGACGACTATTGTACTTTTCACTCTTAAATAAAATCGTCGATAGCATGTAAAAAGATGATGTACATAATCTATGTATGTACATACGCGTTTACCTAATTATTCCTGAAAGGTACATTTTATATTCGCACGAATACAGAATACGCAGTTGTATAACCTAATGTGTTCATTAAAAACAGATGAATATGGTGTTGCTAAAGGTGGTCAGCAATGGAGGATGATAGTTTTTGTCTTCGCCAAATATAGGGTTACGTTAACAAATGCTTTGTCTATATAGCTTTCCCTTCTTTGGTTTGCTGACGGTATCTAGGAGACACGCAAATTGAACTCAAATGAGATTTTGTTTTTGTGTAGCAGTGGCTGCTAATAAATCTTTCAAATCAAGCGGAACTGAATTCATTATAACTGTTTTAGCCAAGTATGTATCATGCGAATCTTTCATTGTTGCTTGCAACTACTAACGTGTAATGAACACTTTGTGCCGTTGACTAATAATTTGTGGTGTCATTTATTTTGGGATGACTATTTCAGATATTTGTGAAGAATGTCTGTATATTGTTACCATAATGTCCTAGGTACGACTCAATCCGTTGACAGAGAATACAAATCTACCATTCTTATACAAGTATTACTACTGTTTATTATTTTCTTCTTCTTTATTTGTTTAAATAATTTAATCAGATTTCGTATCCACATTTCTGTTTTATCACAATATATATATAATTTGAACACATTTCTGCGGCTCGCTCTTAAATTCTTTGGTTTTGAATTTCCTGGCTGTTTAGAACGCACTAGTTGTTTAAGAAACGGTTGTACTGGAAAGTTGCAAAAGTCATTCTGTCGAAGCAGCAGTCTTCCAATTCGTGTAGCATATGATGCTGGAGCAAAGAGAATATGATGCTGGGGATTTTTTGAATTTTATTGTGTTTGATACTGTAGAACAGGCTACAGTTTATATAAACCGGCTACATAATTAACTTTGCCGGTAATACATCAATTTCGGTATCCTCAAATGAACTGAATAACGTGCAAACCAAAATCGTTGGTATCATGGAATTATGAAGACATAGTGTACAATGAAATTCTTTCACATTTGGATTTTGGTCCTGTTTAATTACTGGAAATTCGTTACTTACATCATCAGTAGTGGTACTTCACTCACATGAATACTCGACTAGATACAGTAGTGAGTGTACTAGCTTAAGAATATTTAACAATATTCCATAGAGAGTAAAATGTTAAAAGTCTAATCTTTCTTGAATAATGCATAATTCAATAAAGAAGTAGAATTAGATTGACGTTGGAAATACCACTCACTTGAAGGAGAGTCAATACTTAAGTAATGGTGTTACAATAAGATATTTTAATAATGTTTCTAGATTTGCCTGTACTTGATTTGAAAATCTATCTTTTTTGTTAGGTATGAGAAAAGTTTTCAAAAAAATACATAACTATATTGCAACTCTTTGTGATTTATTTATATTGTTGGTATAATAGACATAATTTAATCAAATACATATACGAATCTATAGTGTAGAGCTGTTGTACATATATGTTGCGGTTTCTTCCAATCGGGATTTTCAAACTTTTATTTTAATAGTACGATATTATCCTGAATTTATATGACATACAATTATCCGTTTCAGGTAACGGTGGTCGTCCGAGTAGTGGTCCTTCCTTTGGTAATGGTAATGGTAATGGTGGTGGTACCGCGCCAGGTGGAGGTAATGGAGGTCCAGGCGGTGCTCAGATTCCAATAATAAGTTATGAAAACGAGAACAATGGTGACGGAAGTTATAGGTTTAGGTAAGGTTGTTTTTTGGCATTTATTAACTGAGAATTTAATTACTTAAAAAATTATATAAACACTACGAACACAGTGATGATAAATTTGAAAGTATCAATAAGGTAGTATCCGGTTTATCTCTTATTAAAGATTTTCAACATTGGTATTACTTAAGCTAATCCAAAAGATTTGTGTATTAAACTCAAGAATTAATTACGGAAAGGCTTGTCGATTCAACTGGGAAACTTTACCGTATACAGTTAAACCTGTTAGTCAAATACTGTTCTCTCTTCATGTAGCTCGTCGTATCTGGAAATGGTTCGCCAATACACTCTAGCCTCAACCTGACTAGTCTCTGGCATTGGCACAAGATGTGCTGCGAGGTCTCTTCTTCTGTCTAACAGATTCTGCACATAATGTTTACTGCCAGATTAAGGTTCCTCATATAGTCTGTTATGTTCTGTTAGTAGACCTACTACCAACCTGGCCGTTCTCCTGCCTTTGTTCAAAAGGGCATCAGTATATTTAGGCATGTATTCTTTAATGAATTCCTTAGCCTGCCTCCGTCCTGGGGAACTTCTCCACCATTCGAGGTCAGATTACTCATGACAAACATGAGGACGCTTGTCTGATATTGTTTGTATTATTATGGGACCTAGAAAGAATATTATGTAACAAGTTGGACTGAATATCATATCTATTCACCATATTAACCCCTAACGAATTTGTAGAAAATTTTTCTTATTTAATAAGGCCTTTAAATGCTCATGATAAAATACTATTATGGAGTTATTTTCTTTAGGTACTATAAAGAGTAGTAGAAAATTTTATAGAGATGGCAACTACATTAATTTTAAACGGCATCCAAGTTAAATACATTTGTAGCAAAAAAAGCTAAATATCAAATATAATAATAATAGATTCTCGGTAAGGGTAACTGATTTAAAACTTTTAAAGGCATGCGTCTGTAATGTTGTTTCGGTAGAACATCTGATAGAATTTTTAATTTCAATTCATAAACTTGGAGCATCAGATACAAGACATATATGGAACATTGCTGTTGCGAAAATATTGCTTGATAGAAGAATTTACGTTGTATTAATAATGGTTTATCTTTCAGTTATGAAACTGGTAATGGAATTAAGGCGCAAGAAGAAGGTTTCCTGAAAAATGCTGGTTCAGAAAGCGAAGCTCAGAGTGCAGCGGGTTCCTTTAGTTACACGGCGCCAGATGGTCAAAAGATTGAGCTGACTTATACAGCTGATGAGAACGGCTTCCAGCCGCAAGGAGCTCATTTACCCACGCCACCACCAATTCCAGAGGCAATTTTAAGATCTCTGGAACAGAATGCTGGAGGATCTGGACCAGATAGTAATGGTTATCCTGGTCAAGGTGGTAATGGCGGAGGTGGGCAACAAAATGGATACAGATATTAGAGGTAATTATTTCAGAGATATATTATGCAACATTAAAGAAGATAACACACTTTTACTTTGTTATAAAGTTTATTTTGTGGATCAGTTCTATAACACTTAAAGATTTTTTTTGATTACAGAAATATATTTCCTGATCTTCACCTTCAAAAGCAAACCTAAGCATTTTTCCGCAGTAGTAGCACACATCTTCCTATTTTCTAGAATCTTCTCATACCATTTATTCATGAATTGTAACTGAATTTTCAGTTAGCTATGGATCGCTTCTAATCATAGTTTGCCATTACACGTATCAGCTACGAGATAAGATACAAGCCTTAGTTGCACAATTGAGTACGTAGTCAATATATATTACATTATTGTAATATAAAATATTATAGTCTCATAGCGTTGTGTTTTTATGTTGTATTATCTCTATGTAATTATTTATAAGTTATGTAATGTAGGAAGTGCGTACAAATGTATTATGACGACGATGCAATGCCAACGGTACCCTGATCTGTAAATATTGTGATTTTCTGGTGCTAATATAGTGAATATTTAAGATTTTAAAGCGGTAAACTGTGTTCAATGTAGTGGGAAACGTGTTACGTTTTTGTATTTATTTAGGCTTTTTGAGTTTGTCGCTTTAAGATGTTAAAACATATATTTTTTATATGTTAGGTTGTAAGATATTTATATATACATATACAAGAGAAAATGTAAAAAATAAGAAGATGTATATTTTTTAATAAAAAACATTGCAAATGTTAACTTTTTTGTGATTATTAATTGTTGCAAGAACTATGACAGTTTATAAGTAGTGACATTAAGACAGTTATATCTTTCGAAAGAAAGGCACTTCGGATGAGTAATTATGCATACTACTTCCTATAACATATACACCTAGCGAAATTTTTGTAATATCACGTCAATTGTTAAAGAAAATAGTTGTTTATTTTATCTTGGCTAATTATGCCTTGAAGTTAAAGCTAAGCTAGAAAGGTAAACGTAAAAGAAAATAACGTTGAAATAAAACTTACTACAATTACAGAAAGTTTAGGCTTTGTTAGCATTAATATTTGTCAGTGGTTTCTAGAAAATAGTGGCGTCTATCCTTAATGCGAACAGGACCAGCATAGTCTAGGCCAGTGTTATAGAATGGGTAAACTCGTTGCAATCGAGCACTAGGCAAGTCGCTTATAAATGGATGTTGTACTACTGGTTTGGCCTTAAAACAAGTCACACAACTTCTAATAAATTTCTTTACAGAATTTCTACCATTGATAAGCCAATACTTTTCCCGAATATTATACAACAATTGTTGAGCACCACAGTGCAATAACTCACGGTGATATTTATCGATTATTAAATTGGTGAATTTATTATTCTTAGGCAGTAATAATGGAAATTTCTTTTCAAAAGCAAAATCAGAATATTTAAGTCTACCACCAACACGAATGCAACCGTTAGCATCGAGAAAAGGGTTAAGAGCTTGTATACTGGAATTCTTAATCGCTTTATTAGCAGCGAGACATTTGATTTCTTGATAAAAAGAATGCCGTTGGCACAAGAGTACTAACCGCAATGTGGAGTTTTCTAATTCGGAAATAGTTAACCTGCCAAATATCTTATCTTTAGCTTTTAAGTTTGAAATCAAGCGCATACATATGCGAAAATTCTTTGTAACTTTCCAAATGTGGAATATTTAGAGAAAAGCGAATTAGAAAATAACGCATCTGAATGAATAGTAGATATATTAGATACAGTACTTTTGGCTTTGCTTTCTAAAGATTCATTCGGATTAATATGAAAATCTAAGTGATCCCAAGTCGATTCTGTAGTGTTAATTCAAGACGAGAATGCACTGCCTCTACAATGGACATTAGGCAGAATTACCGAGCTTCACCGCAGTAAAGATGGAGTCCTTAGATCTGCTTCTATTCAATTACCTAAAGAAAATAGAGTGCGTCGATCTGTACATCGTTTATGCACATTACCAAGTGACGTTACTGATTAGTTTTTGCTTATATACATGTATACTCATTTTATTTTTATTCTTTTTCTTTTGTATTGTTGAAACCTTTGGTTGAATCTCTGGTTTCAAGGCGAGGTGCTTGTTAATAACCACAATGTACCCTTTTATTGGTTGCTATTCAAATTTTAATTTTTGTTGTGTTTATAATAAAGTATCTTACGTAAAAATACGTCCAATTTTCCTGAATGCAACGAAACGCCAGTGCATTAATATATATTTATTGCTCTGAAAATTGAAGCAGTCCACTGCAGCCGTTTGCTGCATGTTAGTCTTATTCAGCATTCTGGATGATTCAAAACATTTTCTTCCTACGAATCAACTTGGTTTCGTGGGAAGCTAAGAATGGTGGACCAGTATACCAAAAAGAGTACGGATTTTGAAGATCGGTTAACTGAGCACCGCGTGAAACAATATCCGCAGGATTATTACAACTTTTTACATAGCGCCAAATCTTAACATCGGTTAATTCTTGAATAACAGCTATTCTATTACCTACATAAACCTTGTATTTGTTTGGATAAGAATTGATCCAATTCAAAACTATTTGAGAGTCAGTCCAAAGAACAATACGATGAAACCTTAATTTCATTGTACCAATTACCTTCTGAGTCAATTCACTAAGCATGACTGCAGCGCAGAGTTCTAGCCTAGGAATTGTAATGGTGCGCAAAGGTGCGACACGCGATCTGGAAGTTAGTAAATTGGTAAATATACGGCCATCAGAAGTGATGCATCGTGCATATAGACAAACCCCATATGCCACAGAACTAGCGTCAGAAAATCCATGCAGTTGAATTTCTGCATAAGATGAAAAAAGACAACGTGAAACTTTAAGTTCATGCAAACATTGAAATTGAGCTTCAAGCTTTGTCCATTCTGCTTCTATGGCTGCGGGAACGGGAACGTCCCAATCCAGACGCAATTGCCACAAAGCTTGGACTAAAAGTTTACCTCTTACCGTTAGAGGTGTAACCAAACCTAAAGGATCAAAAATTTTTGATACAGATGAGAGAATACTGCGTTTCGTAGCTTTAGAAGACCGCACTGGAAAATCAGCCTTGCAAAATAACAGATCCTTTTCGGAGTCCCAATGGAGACCAAGCATTTTGGAATCTGTTCTTTCGCCGATCGGAACTGTCGAGAAGTCGATGTTTTCGGCGAGTGATTGATTAAGAACTTTCAATTTGTTAGATAGGAATTTTCGAATAATTAAGCCATAAGAAGCGAGAATTGAAGAAATTTGGCGCTTAATTTGAAGCGCATGCTCTATAGAATTTGTGCTGTATAAGAGATTATCCATGTAAAAATCTGTACATATAACATCAGTTGCTTCTGGAAAGGTATCTTTATGTAGATCGGCAACATAACGCAAACATCTGGTGGCTAAAAAGCTGGCTGAAGCCGTGCCGTATGTGACGGTATTCAAATGATACGTATGTAGTGGTTCAGTAGGATTAGTTCTCCACAAAATATTCTGAAATTTCGTTTCCAAAGGCCTGACATTAATCATACGATACATTTTGGCTATATCGCCACAAAGAGCTACCTCGTGTGAACGAAATCTGAGTAAAATGTCAAACAGATTATCCTGAACTTGAGGTCCGACTAACTGAGTATCATTAACAGAAACGCCTGAGGAGGATTTACAACTAGCATCAAAAACCACACGAAGCTTCGTAGTTAATGACGACTCTCTTATTACAGCATGATGAGGAATATATTGAAGAGGAATATCAGCTGTATCAATTGGACCGTCGGCGTCGTACGTATTTATAACACTTGATTTTGTAAATGAGGTATCAGAAGAGGATGGCTCCTTTGAAACCTTTGTCATATGACCCATATTCTCAAATTCGGACATAAATTCAGAATACTGCTTCAACAAACGAGAATCCTTATGAAGACGTTTTTCTAAATTCAAAAAACGACGCTCTGCAATACTTTTAGACTCTCCAAGTGAAGCTAAATCTTTATTAAATGGAATGGCGACCATACAATGACCAGTATCATCAATTTTAACTGTATCCAAGAAATAATTTTCGCAAAATCTCTCTTTTGATAACAGAGAGGATAACTTGGAAGGAGGTTTGATACTAGTATCTGTTTCCCAAAACTTAATCAAATTTTGATTTAATTCTCTCAGAGATGAGTCCCCTTTCAAAAGACAACAGTTTGTAGACAGGGCTAGATTACTCAACAACGATACTTTAGGCAAGCAGCAAGTAGGTAAATGACCTATGGCTACCCATCCTAGCAAAGTATTCTGTAATATCGGCTTAGACTTTCCCAACAAAATCCTGTCAGGTAACATAATACTAAAGAATGTGGTAGAACCTATAAGAATGTCGATATTGCTTGATTTGTTGAAATCTGAATCCGCTAACCTAATATGATTAGGCAACTTTAGCGCTCTCTTGTCAAAAGAAATGCGAGGTAAAGGATTTGTGATTTTCTATATCACTAAACATTTTAACTTTGTTTCATACCTACTAGTTGTTGATGAAATTCTCAAGGATGTATATTTAGAGCAAGCAGAAACGGAACAGTTTATACCATTAAGTTTAACGTCGATTGGTGAATAAGATAAACCTAATTTGTTACAAAGTTCTTCAGAAATAAAATTACTTTGTGAACCAGAATCGAGAAGTGCTCTCACTGTGATGCTACCATTATGTCCAGAAACTTTTAGTTGAAGGGTAGGTAAAAGAATCTCGGAATTGTTGGAAAAGTTGCATACAACAGATGAATTGTCAGGTTCACAGTTTTCTCTGCGAGATGAATGATTACGCGTACGATCACCAGAAGGATTACCATTGCGCTCTTGGCGAAAACAGAGTAAATAATGATGTCTATTTTTACAATATTTGCAATTAACAGAAGATTTGCATTTTGCACGAGAGTGTAATAAACAAACAAAACAAATCTTTAAAGATTTAACCTTTTTGTACTGTGCTCTTACTGACATGCCCAAGAAAGAAGGACATTGAGGAATTGAATGTTCCTCTTTGCATATTAAACAAGATTTTTCAAAAACTGGCGATAAAGCTTGAGCGGTTCGAGGTGATCTATTAACTATATCTGAAGTTTTACTAAATTGATTCTTACTCTAACTAATACGCGAATCACTAACAATATCGCAACGCGTCGAAAGAAAATCAATTGTTTCCTTTAAAGAAGGAATTTTCTTAGGAAAAGCCTTTGTGAACGCGTGTGAAGTGCGACTATCCGTTTTATTCTGCGCAACATAAGCCAGCATTACAGCTTTATACTCTTGATCGTTGACCTTCTCATTCTCAATAGCTCTACAATGAGCAATAAATTTGTCATAAAATTCCCTTAATTGTGACTCTTTACCTAAAGCTGGTGCTTCAAATAATGATTCTAATTGACTGAATATTAATAATCTGCGATTATGAAAACGTTCTTTTAATAATTCCCTTGCAAGCTCATAACTAGCCTCGGTAGATTGCATATCTTTAACCATAGATAAGAGAGTACATTTAGATGGGAATCTAATATACTGCATACCGATCCATAACAGCGCCACTGCAGGTGTAGTATAGAAACAACATTTCAGGCGGTAATTTTAAAATAAATTTAGAGTCGTAATAATGCTTTCGGCGTATTGCACTTTTATGTACTCAATGTGTCTTGTTTATCTGTGGTGGCTGCTAGTTGAAGCAGTTTCTTGCACTTATTGTTAGTATGTATGAAAATTACATAGAAATACAATCAGTGTATAAAAAAAATTACTGAAATGGATATCGCATATTCGGTAATTTTTATAGACTTTAATCGGGTCCATATCAAGTAATTTTCTAATTTGGCACACAACACACAAATACCATATTTATAACACTTACGTACTTACTAATTATAACTGATTACAACAGAAAACTCAAATAATATAATCAAATAATGATATCATCAGATATTAACGCAATGATGACACCTGACAAGTGATGCAATAAAGCTGTACGTCAATCTGTGCAAAATGTCACCCAGATGTCACCTAAATTCATTTTAAAATTGCCGCCTGAAAGGTTGTTTCTATACTACACCTGCAGTGGCGCTGTTATGGATCGGTATCAATCGGTATGCAGTATATTAGATTCCCATCTAAATATACTCTCTTATCTATGTCTTTAACTATTTGAGCTGCAGAACCAACTAAACAATTTTTTGTACTCGCTTATCAAAACCTGTCATTTCACGATTCGATTTGCGTGCGTAAAAAGTCACTTTAAGCACGAGTGCGTAAAAGTAAAGTTGGTACTGCCTGGAACTTGATTAATTTAGTGACATTTTAAAATCATAAATTCCTAACCTTAATACTATGCTACCCAGTTCGTTGTTTTTCTATGAAAATAAAAGGAAATGAAATAGAAATTGATATATTTGGAAGGTATGTAATTCAATGTCAGAACAGCAACAAATATTATATAAATTACCATTTTGAATTTGATAATTTTAAATTAAATGTCATTTCAAATAATCAATACTGCCAACTCAAATTTTTTTAATTAATATC
The DNA here is from genome assembly GCA_023690525.1 of Holotrichia oblita. Taxonomy (NCBI): domain Eukaryota; kingdom Metazoa; phylum Arthropoda; class Insecta; order Coleoptera; family Scarabaeidae; genus Holotrichia; species Holotrichia oblita. The sequence continues at coordinate 125,115,155 of CM043017.1, read as the reverse complement.
AAGAGATTAGTAGTGTGTCATACACGATTACGTATTTAACAATATAATATTAATATTATTATTATAGTTCTCGTACAAAAAATATTGTACAAACTTCGTGCGTGAAACATTTCGCGAATTCGTGTCCATAAAGCGCTCGCCTTACGGCTCGCGCTTTAAACTGGTCACTCATTCGCGAAATATGATTTCACGCACTTGGTTCGTAAATAACTATTTTAAATATAAAAAGTTCTCAATCGCTGACAGTTCACTATTTCTGTCAATCAATGCGTCAAAAGTGTCAATGAAACTCCTAAATTCGGTAAAATTGCCACCAAAGTTAGGTCTAAGGTAATTTTGGGAAGCTTGACATTCTCACGAGAATTCGAATTATCTACGGCGCTATTGATAGAATGCATACTTGCTGTTTTAATGTTCGATTCATTAGAATTTATCTCATCCTTTTGTAAAATACGTGCAGCGTCAGCCAATAATCTGATGTAATCTCGAGTGAATTCCGATAATGTCGGAAATTCATAGAGATACACATTTTTAACTGAACACTGCTCAAATATTTGACGATATTCGCCCAAAGTTTGCTTAACTAAGTCCATGTGTATTTTGATTTCATATATATCTGGAATAATTTCACTATTTGACTTTATTTCGTCCACAATATCTTTAAAGGATGTAAATGTATCCATTACCGATTGAGCTCTTATTATGTAGATCTTGGCGTCATCGTTATATTTGCTCCTTTTAGGACCCATTTCGAAATCAAAATACAACAAGAACTTGAAATAATTGTATGTGCAATTAGAGAATTTTTTTTAAAAATACGAGACTGATAAGAACTATACATAAAAATAGTAAAACAGACGCACTAGAGGATAGCAAAAAATAACGAAATAACGCTACTATTACAGTAGGTAACTACAAAAAAGAATGCCTTAATTATGACACACAAGTGACTTGAACCGTCAAAAATGAATTGCTCTACAAATATGCATATGTCAACAAAAACAAACTATATTTGTGAGTGTGAAATGCGTATTTGTGTTTCTAAATATAAAAAACGTATGAAACTACACGCGAGAAATTATAAAAATTCACGACCCTTACAAAGTCGATAGCGAAAGGCTATAAGACTTACTGTGACGTAATGATTTATAGATAAGACGTAACTGTGTCCATTATCTTCATTCTTCTAAATTTTCCTTCTATTACACAAACGAAACATCCGGCTCGAAGGACCAAAATGTTTTGAATCATCCAGAATGCTGAATAAGACTAACATGCAGCAAACGGCTGCAGTGGACTGCTTCAATTTTCAGAGCAATAAATATATATTAATGCACTGGTGTTTCGTTGCATTCAGGAAAATTGGACGTATTTTTACGTAAGATACTTTATTATAAAAACAGGAACGCACAAGTCACGTATAACTATGTTGACATATGTAAGAAACTTATAATTATAACAAAAATTAAAATTTGAATAGCAACCAATAAAAGGGCACATTTTGGTTGCTAACACAGAGTTCGTCCACAAACCGAGACGGGAGGTAGCTCCGCGTCCATCTTCCAAGCCGAAGTAATCGCAATCCAGACCTGCGCGGAAGGCATTTTAAATTGCCCGCAGGTTAATGGAGCAATGGAAATTCTTTCTGACAGTCAGGCTGCCCGTAGAGCACTACAGGTTGTCAGGTTCGATTCCGAGGTAGTGCTACACTGGCATAAAACTGGCGGAACGTCTCAACACAACACTGAGATGGGTGCCAGGTCACTCTGGAATCAGAGGTAATGAAATGGCTGACAAATTAGCTAGAGGCGCCAGTGAGAGACCACTCGTGGGTCCAGAACCTACATGTGGGAACCCCTATGGCAGTATCAAAGCCTTTGTCAGATCTGAACTCGCTGTTAGGCATTGCTCCCACTGGAATGCACTTGCCGGCATGATGCACTGTAAAACTCTCGGGATTGGTCCGTACGAGGAAAAACTGCGCAAGGCAGTTTCTATGAACAGGGTCAGGCTGCGGTGACCCACAGGAATCTTAACTGGTCACTGCGCACTGAACAAACACCTGCATCGCATGGGCAATAGTAAACTCTCCCATATGCAGAAACTCTGGGAATGCCAGAGGCCAGGTTGCGGACTTTTTCGTCCGAGTGCAACCTGGCTAAGAGGAGTATAACAGCACGGGGGCACAATAGGTCTTCCTTATGGCCGAGCTTGCCTTTGCGGCTCGTTCGCCCGTGCAGTCCAAAAAAAAAAAAACAGAGCTGCAACTCAAAAATCTTATTGTAACTGAGAAACATAACGAAGGTTCGGCGATGGTATGAGTATGTATGTCGGCGAATGGAGCCGGAAAACTGCAATTTGTGAAAACAAATATGGACCGGTTTGTCTATTTAGTCATTCTGAACGGCAGTTTGAACAAATCCGCAATAAAGTTGGGTCTGAGTGGCGCTTGGTATCTCCAACAGGATAACAACCCAAGAGACATTTCATATTGTTAAGAAATGGTTGCTCTAGAATGTACCGAAACAAACCTGGTCGCCATGTCAGTTACTGGCCCTCAACCCTCTCGAGTATTTGTTGGATGTAGTGGAATGCCGTATACGTAAAAAAGTATAATATATAGCAACAAATATGAGTTGAAGGATGGTTTGGAACGTGAATGAAACTAAACACCGGCTGAAATTACAAAAATTCTCGTATTTTCCATGATTACTCAGTTAAGGGCAGTAATAGAAAAAATAAAAATTGTTAAAATGTTTTATTTTACATTTGAATCACAGAATCAATATTTGTGTTCTTATGTATTGTTTTGGCGTATTCACGAGGGGTATAAATAGTTTTCGTGGCTGGACACATCATACTAATCTATGCAACCAGTTTAACGGGATGTGATCGTGGTAGAGAACGTCGTAGGATGAAAAAATTGTTACAAAGTACAGGTTATTTTTATTATAAATGTCGAATAAATACACACAAAAAATAAATTTACTAACTGGTTATTCTCTTTCATATTATTTGATTTCATTCTCTAGCTAGTAACTTTCATTAACTGAATCTTATTTAACTTTGTGTTTATTTTAATACTGTTTTTATTTCGTAAAAGTTACTTTTTATTTTTTGATATGTTAGACTACCTACTCCATGTTTTGTATTAATTTAATAATTATTAAGTACTATTTTAGACGAAGATATGATGCGTACCAATGTGGAAATTCCTAGTACAAATAAGACAGAAATTTTAAGCCACTAAATAAGCTGCCAATTATAGTCAAGTTATTAGAGAGGATTGGATATGAACAATTATTAAGTCATGTACCGAAAAACAATTTAGTCTTTATTAAAAAAAAAAGTTTTACAGTTACAGGTAATAACATAATGGAAAGAGAATATAGACAAGGGACTAGTGGCGGTAATAATGTTTAAACGTGGCATATTTCTACCACATAGATAGCAAAAGATATCTCGAGCGTTATTATCAGATTTGCAATGTCCCAGCTAGCCGTACATATGATGCAACTTTGAATTGCAAATTAATATGCAGTCGTGTCATGTATAAATATTCCACGGTCGGTGAGCTAGTTTAACCGTCTTATGTGGATATTTTTTCTTATAATTTAAATTAAATGCAAAATTACATGCGTACGCTGTTGGTATGTGTATCGAATTTGTCGTGTTTAATAACATTTCTACACCTGAAGCGCGCGTTAGTAGCTGCGAAGATATTTTTACAAAAATTGGAGAGATGTGAAGTAACTGGTACTGTGTTTTAAGGACTATGTTTTAAATATGAAGTAACAGTTTCAATGTGTAAACAATATGCCTGAATTAGGGAAGTCCATCACAGATCCTGTAAGGTAGTACATTAGGACTATAACTGTTTGTTCGGTATATAAATGATGTCAGAACTGTTTTAAAATAAAATCACAAACACAATGAAAGTTGCTTATAATGCGATAGTGTTTTCTAAATTCTATTTTTCTGGAACAGTTCTGTTTTTAGCAGTCAGAAGATGTGAATAAGTGAACAGTAAACAGATACACAGCATAGACTGGATGCTTAACAAATTGTAATCGATGAGGATACACAGATTATTAGGTTTTAGTATTTGCATCGGTGTTAGTATTATATTTAGGATTATATTAGATTTATTTTTTAACCAATACGTAATTCAGTTTAATGATGTGTACGAATATAAAACAAGAAATAAAAACAACATTACTGTGATGTATATGTAATAGAGGCTATCAAAATTAAAAAAATATTAAACAACATACTAGAAGAAATTGAGATGCTTAATATTATGTTATCTGACTAGTTACTATTATTACACTACTGTATAGTTTTTACAACATTCTCGTCTTCCCTTCTAATAATAAAATAATTTATAAGTACTATGAAATTATATCAAATCATACCCTCTGAGTCCATAGCGATAAATTGTATAATACATGGTTATATGCTATTACTATTTGAAATACCCAAAACCGTTAGCTTTTTCAGTAACAATGTCTCGATAATTTAGAATGCAATACAGATAAAAATGAAACTACAAAAATATACACAAGATTAGGCATCCATACCTACGGGAAAAATAATGTTGTGTTTGTTTTTATTAATAGTTGTTATTACTTTATTAATTCCTTTTTCCTTTAGGCTACCTATTTTCCTTAATATGGATCTAACTCTGCTTAATGTACTAACTTAATTGTTTCATCTATTAAACTATTAACTAGGTATATATTTTTATTATTTACATAGGTACAAGAATAATTTAAATGTCTACAACATCTAGAATCTTTAATGTACCAATTAGTTTTAGTTTAAGTATGTAAGTGTATTATTTTAATATGAGTTACCGAGTGATGTATTATTTATATATAATTACTGACTGAATTCTATTTTGCAACCAAAACATTATATTTGATAATTGTTTTAAATTTTAAATGCCGATGAGGTATGAATTAAATTATTTAAATATAAAACCGACAATAACAATATATCAAAAAGTTTAGTACCTGTATACTCTTATAATTACCGCTATAAAGATAATTACATTGAAATTTTATTACACCTTTAACCGTTCGCATAACTGCACAAAATGTCGTATCTGTTGCTAGTAATAATTAGAGTAAATAAAAAATTTAAATTGGTTTATTTGTATATTATGCACATTTAATACTTGTTAGATAATGGAAATATGTTTTATTATTTAAGCAGTGGTTAAGCGACTGTCTATCGTTGTGGCAGGACGATAGGATCCGGGCCTCAATTCTCTGCAAGGACGGTGACATTTTGTCAGAGAGTTGAAATCCGAATCGACTTACCATTCGCTGTTGGGAGAAAAGTGATTAACAGCCCGGCATTATAAAAGGCGATATGATGCTGTCACAAAGCCATTTGAACAAAATCTACAGACACTAAACTACACCGTATCAAGAGTTGCATGATAGCCAGACAAGTAGTACAGCTACTACTAGCAACTAAGCACCCACCACAAAATTATCGCCCAATATCGTAAATTGAATTACCTTACTTTGAGTTAATCGACCAGCAAGCAGCATGTAATCAAAAGAACAGAATCATTAGAAAATTAATAACAGAAATTCGAAACATTATTTTATCCATAGTAAGAATAGTTTGAACGATTATTTTGCCTTCTTTTAAAGTTTTTAAAAGTTTTATATTAATAGAACGCTTAATTTCATTTCTTGACAATCTCGTATCCAAAACTTAAATATAGATAGTTTTGATTTGGTATTTTCTTTAGAATCGTTTAGAGTTCATTTAGGTTATTTTGCATCTAAATAAATTTGAGAATTTGCTTTGAGGTGATATATGATTGAAAATATGACTTAGTTGAGCGCAGATCTTCACGACCGTTGTTTACTATGTTGAAGTCTTCCGAGTGTTGCCGCATAGATAAGTTTGTACTTGAGGTTTCGCTGATCATACTGTCAGCATGATATCTACGCGACAACACTCGGAAGACTTTAACAAAGTATGACATTGTTATGCTATATAAATTAAGTTACTTTTAATGCTTTATGCAATGTTAATGAGCTTAAAAATCTGGTTCACAAATTCGCTCTAATCTAGTTCCAAAACGTGTAGATTTCAAACATCTCAATTATAATCAAATCTTATCGTATCATGAGGCAATTCTCTGGCAACCTATTGTCTAAATGACATAGAAAGAAGAACTACATTTTTCATATTATGACATCTTTTCCGGTTTTCTTTTGGACAATCGACAATTTCGCTCTGACATAAACTGCTATAGATTTCTGGAACTACTATAAGGCGTATCTTCAGAACACTCACTACTACCCATATTCAACCGCTTGATATCATGCAACCTATGACTAATATGCTGATGGCGCCTTATTCTGAACTTTCTGGATTTTTTGTTTAGCAGCAAAAGTAATAAATGGAGAATAAATAACATCGCAATAGTAAAAATGCGACAATACTAATGATTCACATAACATTCTAATTTTGCAGTTCAAGAACGTTCTATTGCTGTAAATAAGCTTTAGGCTCTTTGCGTACACTTGTTGATGTGGTCATTAAATTTATGATTTTCGTCAATTAGCAGGCGAAGACTTTTCATTGAATTTGTAAATGGAAGTTGCATACCATCAAGCTTTATATTCATATTCGCAGCAAGCCGTTCTCTCTGATTGGTTGAAGCAAAAAGCATCATTTCAGTTTTGCCAGGGTTGATGTTAAGCGCGTGTCGTTGTGTCATATCGGTAATATTTTGGAGATCCTCATTCATACGATTACAAGCCTCATCAGCTTCGTTAGGAGCAAATGAAAAGTATATTTGTATGTCATCCGCATAGAAGTGAGCTCTACATTACTTAATGATATTATTCAACTTGCTAGTATAGAAACTAAACAAGAGAGGACCCAGAACCGAACTCTGGGGAACACCGGATGTCAGGACAAGAGGTTCTGATATACGCTCATCTATAATAACCGATTGTGTTCTATTTGTTACATAGGAATACGATAACTTTGTGGGAAGTGTGTCAAGACCAGAGAAATGTAAAATTGATGCTAGAAGTTCATAATTAATGGTATTAAATGCCTTCAAAAAATCTAAGAGACATAGAACTGAAGCCATTTCCCCGACCAATGCAGCGACAATATCATTCACAATTTTTAGTAACGCAATTGCACAATTAAATCCTGCACGAAACCCCGATTGAGTGGTAGGTATGATGTTATTGTTATAAATGTAGCCTTGCAACTGTTCAATGAGTGCTTCCCAACCTAACTCGCGAAGCTTTTGCAATATATTTTGAACTATTTCATAACTCTCTCATCTGTGATTTCTTCGAAAGTTTTCCATTACCATCAATGCGAAAGCAATGCAGGCTTCGCATTCAACGGTAGTCATGGTAGTTTTAAAAAGCAATTTTCTAATTCAGAAATCGATAAAGAAACCTTTCTTAAGTTTTGCATTATAAAACCGGAAAATTTGTTACAAAAGACCTTGAAGCAGTTTCCAGCCTTATTGAGTGCTTTCATTATATTTAATGTTATATGTAATGAAGACAAAAAGCGCGTTATCTAGCTTTAGGAAACGTATGTACACAATATCTTCTGAAGCTGATGATTATGCTGCAGAGGCCACTGCTTGTTTGTCCGATGCAGCGTTGTAGCTCTACCATTTCAATCACCAATTAAACACCACATTTTAGTGTACTCACTGTAATTTAATACTTTGTTATTAACTTGTGAAATAATAAACGGATGTTGGTTTACTAATCAGTAAACATGTATGAAACACAGGCACAAGGCTCTATTTCAATTCCAGATGCACCTGTAAATCAGTATCTATTGACTGGGAGAGCTGGGTATTTTTAAAACGTTCTTCCGAGAGGAATAACGCAGTGGAGGAAAAATCTGTCAGTTGGTCAATAACACTTATATCAGATAAACGTGTTTGATATTTTTCATTGCACGAAATCATCCTGTATAATTATCCGTTGTTTTTGTGAAGTTGCCGGCATTTGTTAACAAAGTAAATGTAACGAAACACATAGCATTTTCCAAAATGAATTCTAAATATTTCGAAAACTATCAATTCTGGACTAATAATTGGTTATACCGTTCCGTGATGAGAGGCAAAGTAGTGTAAAAAGTCAACAATACAGGTAAGCCCCGTTCTTCGTGAAGGATACGTTCTGGAGATGGTCGCGATAAGCGAAATTTTATCGAGGGATTTAAAAAAATCATTTTAAGATTCGATAAAACGCTTTATTAATAAAATAAGTATCAATAATTATAAAAAAAGTCAAATAACATAATTTTTAATTAATTCATTTTGCTTCGCTTTGCAGAAAGGAATCTAGATTCCCTTGTTTGGCCTCTCTACGTTTATTATGCAAAATTTGCCGATAACTGTCAAATAATTCGGCACAACCACGCTCTACAGCACTCACTCGCTCGTAATCTTCGTCGTTTTCTTCTAACATCTCCATACATTGGTTGTGAAGATAAAGTGCCTTTTCAATGATTTTGACACTTAACTTTCGCACGGGGACAGGTTCCGAGACGTCATATTCTTGGGATTTAGTATTGCAGTCCATTTCCTGCAGCTCTTCATTAGTTAATGGTTCGCAGTGTGATTTTAACAAAGTCCTAATATCATCTACATCAGCACCTTCGATGCCTCCGGAAGTGGCTAATCTCTTCGATGATATTTTGAATATCATTGTCATAATAATTGATGTGGAGATCACATGAATTATGAAACAATTTCTCTGAACAACTTTTTCCAAACATCCTTCATACGCGACTGGGTGACTTCACTCCACGCTTCGTCGATGTTTTTGATAGCTTTCATAATATTAAATTGTTTTCACCAAACTCGCATGGCATCTCTATCACCCTTATCAGTTTCTTCAATGCGTTGTCGCATCGTGTTTCTTAAATAATAGGCCTTCAATGTTTCTATTGCGCCTTGATAGGCTGTAAGATGGAAGTGGTATTCGGAGGTAAGAATACCACTTCAACGGAAAAATCTGTACACAGGGTCTCAAGTTCCACAGGATGTCCTGGCACATTGTCCAACACCAAAAGAGCTCGTGGTTCAACTTCAATATCCTCGCAATATTTTTTTATTGCTGGACAGAAACAAGTTTTAAACCAGTCGATAAATAAATTTTGTATCATTCAAGCCTTAGGGTTACTTCGCCAAAAATCTGGTAAATTGTTTTTGGAAATCAACAACGGTTTCAATTTTAATTCTCCGGATGCATTTCCGCCCAGAAGAAGAGTTAGTCGATCCTTGGCTGCTTTAAATCCAGAAGCAGTCTTCTCCTCCATGGAAATAAACGTACGTGTTGGCATTCGTTTCCAATAGAGTCCCGTCTCATCTACATTAAAAATTAAATTTGGTGAACTCCATTGAATATTTTTTCAGGTGATTCTACGTCTGCAGTAGCTGATTCGCCAATCATTTTAAGATTGTGCAAATTTGATCGTTTTCTAAACCGATCAAAACAACCATTGCTTCTCCTCCATGTTGAGATTTTAAATGATCCCAAAGACTAAGTGCTTTATTCATTATAATTAGAGTACTCACAGGCATGTGGTGTTGATTTAGATCCTCTATCCATTTGCTTAATAAATTTTCCATTTCTGTCATCAAAAAGCTTCTGCTTCGTGAATCTTTTGTCGCTGTAATTGGAGTAATTTATCTTTTTGTTGCACAATTGATCGCACTGTAGACTCAGGCAATTTAAAATCCCTTCCTACAACTGTAAATTTACCACCACTTTCTATTCTTTCTATAATTTTCAGTTTCTTTTCTAAAGTCACTACATTGCAAACTTTCTTAACCGATTTTTTACATTGTCTTTTTGACATTTTAAAAATTATCAAGAGATAAAGAAATATCTACTCAATTTAATTAGCGTGTGTTTGAGAACGCAGCTAAGATTACACTGAAGGGGAAACCCAAATGATGCACTGGTTCAACCGTTCCAGGCAGCCGGGGTAGTACCGATTTGGCGCGCAGAGCCAAAGAACTCTAGCACTCTAGCACCAGGGAGTGGAATCTTAATAAGAAAAATTTGGTTCGACTTCTCATTGGTTCTTGTAATCACACGGTAAATTTAGTTCCTTGTGCTGAGGTGACAGCGTTGTATGCATTAAGCAACCTATATTATCGGGAGTGGAGACAGTGTTCTATTTTGTTGATAAGATAGTACGCCAACAACTTCAGCACAACGAACTACAGGTGGCGGGACATTCAAAGGGATTACTTTATTAATATTGAAGATTTTTATTAAAGTATATACCAAATATTTCATAACTATAATAGTATAGTTAACATATAACTATACTAATATAATTATGAAATATTTGGTATATACACATATCAGAAAATCTGGGTATAAATACAGTGGAATAATATATAAAAATACTTTATAAGAAACTGTTACAATAGGTTCGAGAGATAAGTACACTCACGGGAAATAGTCTTCGAAAGTTTTAACGCCGCGCGCATCGTCTGTCTTACATACTACAAATATGTTACACTAATACATAAAGTAATTTTAAAATAAATCTAATCTATTGTACTACTACACGTTGTTGGATCGAGCTAAAACAACCAACTCTCTTAAAAGTCTCAGGGGAATAAAGATTCGACAATTGACCTCAATAAATACCACAGTGGCCCGTAAATGCTCAAAATTTTATTTTCAATTAAGTATAACAAATTATGTAACTCGGTAACAATAAAAAGACTAATACTACAATACTATAAAAGAAAATGCAACAACAAACGCTTGATGCTAAAAATAGAAAGTAAAACAATTCTTACAAAAGGAATCTAACCTAAACTAGAACTACTTATTACTAGTATTACTATTGCTAATACTACTAATAAAACTATAAACTACTACTACAATACTATAAAGAAAATACTACGTAAAATAAAACTAAAATAAACGAAAAGAAGATAAATAACAGTTACTACAAAAGCCAAACCAAGGGTGCCCACGCAAGATAAACAAACAAGTGAAATATCAAATATGGCGTTTTCCATGCCTTCTCGTTACGTCGATAATATAGGTTGCTAAATGCTTACAACGCTGTCACCTCAGCACAAGGAACTAAATTTACCATGTGATTACAAGAACCAATGAGAAGTCGAGCCAAATTTTTCTTATTATGATTCTACCCCCCCTGTCTAGCACTCGCTGGGGTCGCGAAGAACGGGAGTTACAGAGCGTTCCAAACACAACTTTCATTCGTTACTTGTTCGTGGAGCTCCCTGTATAGTTTTACAATAACTACAGACAGTAACTACATTTTGTGGCCATAATGCCAGAAATATAAATATTTACTTTTATTTTAGTGACATCTCTATGGAATTTGGAGAAGTAGTTAAATTGGTTTTTAACCATATTGATTGTTTTAAGTAAATGCTATATTGTGGTTATATTGAAGATTTTTACGTATTTTGTATCATGAATAACACATTGCGTATAATATTTATTAATTTGTCTCGTATGCTTGTAAATTTAGTTTATCACAAGTGTTTGTAGGTATTATATGAACAGAAAGGAAAGTGTACTCAAATAATTAGTCGACTCCGTAACTGTCATTATATAAGATGAAGTATTGTTAAAAAATAAAGTTGTATTCGTAAGTCTATAATAGGTTAGTCAGAAGCAGAGAGCACAGGTTTCGAATCTGCAAACAAAACATTCACTTATTTTACTATTATATATATGATATATTTAAAGAAAATAGATTAGATAATAAGATAAGATAAGATAAGATAAGACAGATGTTTATTAGCAAGCGCTATTTACAAACTTACATGGAATATTACACATCGTCATGCTTAAGTTTAACGTATTTTATTATAAACTTCTTAAACATGCTTATATTAAGACTAAATTTTATATTATTTGGTAAACTATTAAATAATTTCAACCCATTGATAAGAACATTTTTAGTAGTTTGAGTTCTGTTAAAGTTACCCACATAGAAGTCTCTGGCATTCCTGGTATCATAACTATGTACGCTTTGAGCAGTAAGCAACCTATCACCTAACACACAGATACACCACATGCATCCAACACTTTGCAGGCGTTGTTTCTTTCGAACATATTTGGTAGTTGCTATGAATAATAAGTTTTAGATATTATTTTATTCCTGATTCTCTTATAACATTCGCAGTTTTTATTATATGCTGCATGGTCTGTATCTATGTTAATCTTTAATTTCTCAACCATTTTTACGCAATTTACACACCTTACTATATCGTTATTACAATCCTTGTGTTGATGTTCACCTGCACATTTACCACATGCAAGTTTACTTGTACAGTCTTTTGCAAAATGATTATAGCCTGAGCACTTATAACATCTAATTATATTAAGATATTCATGAACCTCGCATTTCCTCCATCCTATATTCACTTTACTTTTATTTATTAACAGTGTATATAGGTATATCTGAAGTTATATTTAATACAATACTGCCATAGTTTCTTTTATTTTTACTGACAAATTTACGTTGAATTCTTATTTTACTTTTAATGTCACGATCTACTATGTCTAAATCATTTTGTCCGATAATATAGTTTATTATGGCATCATTGTCAAGGTCAATAGTTTCAATCTCTGTTCCAGTAATAATTAATTGTGGTGTTCTCAGCTTGGGTTCAATAATTTGGTAACCTTTTCCCAATTCTTTTTCGACAACAGTTTTTAATTTTTCTTTAGAATCGTTATTACTGCAATTGATTACTATTCCCCCTTTACTTATATTTCGTACCATGTCCACTCCTATCGCCAGTTTACTAGGGTCGATTGTAGCCTTTACTTCTTGTTGCGTCTGAATGCTGTTTTGATTTTCATTTAATGGCTTTACTACAATAACCTCTTGTTTTTCTTTACGACATCGCTAAATAATCTGGTTGTACTTTTATTTTCGAACATGCTTTTTTCTTTCAATGTATCAATAATTTTTTCAAATGATTGATTTTGTTGCAACATTGTATTCGCGTATGTTTGCATCTTATTTTTCATATCATTAATTTCTTTTATCATCCCACTATTTTCGCAGTAAGAACATATATATTTAATGCAATTTAAAGTGACATTTCGGAGGCTATATTTAAACTAAATTCAACGAAAAGTTCGGGTGAAGATACAATTCCCACATTTATAGTGAAGATGGTGGCTGAATGTATTCTTGCCCCGTTTCTTACTTGGCGAATTACTCTTTCACACAAGGTACATTTCCATCTTGCTATAAAATTGGTTGTGTACATCCTATTTATAAGAAAGGTGATTCAAATGATTTAAGTAACTACCGACCAATTAGTATTATACCTACCTTCTCCAAGATCTTAGAATCACTATTAAATAAAAATATATTGAATTACCTGTTGAATTTTAAAATATTGTCCAACAATCAGCATGGTTTTGTACCGAATCGTTCAACTAACACAGCTCTGTTCAGTATTGTACGAGAAATTTATCGATCAGTGGACAACGTACTGCCTTGTGCCGCCATGCTTGTCGACATGTCCAAAGCTTTCGACTGTGTGGACCACTCAATTCTACTTTATAAATTAGATCGCTATGGTATCAATGGAGTAGCTCGTAAATGGTTTGAATCTTACTTATCTAATCGTCAGCAACAGATAATATGCAACGGTGAACGATCTGAACGCTGCAGCATCAACGTCGGGGTACCGCAAGGTTCAGTATTGGGACCAACTTTGTTTTTAATTTACGTAAATGATCTTCCAGCTGCACTAAACATTAACGATACAATATCTTTATATGCGGACGACATGACCATAGTAAGCACTTCCGATAACCTTCCAAATCTTTTTAATAAAATGAATATTACCTTTGAACGTGTGAAAATATGGATGAATCTTAACAACCTAGTATTAAACACAAATAAAACCCAAATTATCTTATTCAATAGACATAGACATAACATCGACAGTCTTCTTCTAGATTACGAAACTGTTCAATTCAGTAAATCGACAAGAATCCTTGGAATAACTATTGACGAGCGTATATCTTGGGCTAACCACATAGAAACGCTAAGTTCCGAATTATCACGAACTTGTTATGCACTCTATAATTTAAGAGCGAGCTGTAGTTTTGCTATTTAAAAAAAAATTTACTACTCGAATTTCTACTCCAAAATGACATATGGCATTATCCATTGGGGTATGTGTACTAACATACAAAGAATATTTATCTTGCAAAAAAGAGCTGTCCGATTAATAGTCGGCCTTCATTGGAGAGATTCATGTAGAGAAGCTTTCAAAACGTATAGAATTCTTACGATATATGATGCTTATATTTATGAAGTGTTGTGCTTCGTATATAAGAATCTGAATGAGTTTTCATACAGTACATCACACACCTATGGCACAAGAAACTCAAACTATTTACTACCGGCTAAACACCGGTCTACAACTTTCCAGAGATATTTGCAATTTATGGGTTGCAAGTTATACAATAAGTTACCTAACTGTCTAAAGCTTTGTAATAGTTTTAAGAGTTTCCAAAAGAATGTAAAAAAATACTTATTACAAATAAACTGCTATTCTATCGAAGATTATTTAAATAATATATAAGCATATTATGTATTGAATGTTATGCTATTGCACGTTTCTGCCTTTGTCTATCATATTTGACTTGTTTCATTAGTATCCCGCTTGTTCTTTATTTTGTTGTGATATTATTTGAAATAAATATTATTATTATTATTATTATTAAATCAAGTATATTCTTTAATTTCTCTTCATTTACTCCCATTATACCTGTACATCTCAAATGATATCCGCTATGACACACAAAACAACTTGTCGTTTTTTCAAGTCCTTTTATATCATTTTTACAACCAAAGCACTTATTTGAATTCATTTTTTCTCTAGAACATTTGTACTATACATCATCGATCAATAACAATTTGCGTAAATGCCTAATTGCAGAAACAAATGGGTCACACACAATTCACCGAGCAAACAATAATACGTCTGTACACCGCGACTGACCGATACATACCAAATAGGTAGTAATAGTTTTAATTGCTGAAATACCAGCAAATTGACTTATATCTGGATTACATTGACTTTTCTTCTGGAAGATTTCTAACATGTAATTCGTTTATTGAAGGACAATACAGCTTAAATATCCACGTTTTTAACATTCTTTGGACCCTAGACATGGTCTGACTTGATTTAGAAGTAGAAGTGTAAATAGCGGTATAACAAAAGTATCTCAATATAAAAATAAATATAATTCGATATATGCCTACCAGTCTGATAGCCTGTATTCACGAATAGAATTGAAATAAAAATTTAATGCGTGAAGCTTTAGAATACCAATTACATACGTACAGTATTACATTATATTGGGTGGTTTACGATTTTAGTGCAGGTATAATACTGCCTGACCTGACTCGATTATTGAATTTCGAGGAAGTGCACTTGTGTATTTAATAGAATCGTTTGCTTATGAGTTTCCCAAATACGTCATTTTTGTGACATAAATATATTTTATCTTCATAAGTTTATTTTATATATGTTCTTGAAATTCAATGCAAATGTAGTAACTTCCTTTCAGTTTAATACTGTTGTGTTTTCGTTCATTACTTGCATTATTTTTGTAAGTTGTAGACGTTTAGTATTGCAATTTTCTATCTAGAAGAAGAGCATACTTACATCTTGTAATTTGAAACAATTGGTTGCAAGAAACAAGAGTAAACAAATAAAGATTTTAGTTCTTTTTACGTCTATAACGTCATTACGCAATGACATCCACGACTAGTATTATGAGAATATCATGATGTTTCCTTACATATACATATATGACATTAAGCATAAAAGAAATATGAAACGTTCTGGGAACTCCATTTCACGCGTTACACCGTACTACTACTTTCCCTAAACTACTTCATTACATTGGGTGACGAAACGTATGTATACTCATGTATCAAAGTTCATATAATGGTCTACCAAACCTATTACTTATCGTAATTGTAAATGACTAATTTAATAAAATTTAAATGTCAAACAAAAAAGTAGTCACTCTTTAGGTGGCACTGTTCTGCCGCGAAAGAAGTGAACTTGACCCGACATTTATGCATGTTGAAATACGTCTAAATAATTTTAAACAGTCTTCAGAAATTGACCTGGTTGTGTAATTTTTTCATCTAATCCATTAACACTTTAGAAGATGTACATTATTTGTGTGTTTTTGTCTATTACCAATTTTCTTGGGCAAATGTCATAATCTTCAGTACACTTTTAGAAAACATGCAAGATATATTACTATTAGAAAAGTATATTTGACTATTTGTATGAAAGATTATTTTCTTTACATTAATTCTTTAGAGAAGAAATGTTCCTTTTTCTTCGCGGTTCAAAGAAAAATTAGTTGAGTAGGAGGATTATAACCAATTGCTCAATTATTTCACGAATAATGCACAGAACAACTACAACAATCTGGAATAACTTATCCATTCAAATCATATTGTTGCTTTTCGGCAACACACTGCCTAATATACCATTCAAACTCACAATAGAGCAAATTTCGTTTTGTTGCATGAAATATGCGTTAAGCTACGTACTGCTATATAATAGATGAGAAGGGAAGTACTAGCGTACTACGTTATGTGTAGCAGGGGTTACTGGGAAGACGCTAACAAATTGAAACAATAACCTGTATCCTTTTTCACATCTGCCAAGCTTTCGTGAAACTTTTATTCGCTTCATTAGGGCTAATGCTACAGATATTATCACAATTGTACAATTGTAGAACATTATCAATGCATACTCACGTTGGAGTTGATGAAGATCGCAAATCCAATTTAAACATGTATAAGGTTAAGCATTTATACAAT
Organism: Holotrichia oblita; assembly: GCA_023690525.1. Lineage (NCBI taxonomy): Eukaryota > Metazoa > Arthropoda > Insecta > Coleoptera > Scarabaeidae > Holotrichia > Holotrichia oblita. The sequence goes on along the minus strand of CM043017.1, from coordinate 125,098,244 downwards.
AATGTATCTTAAAATTACACAGCAGATAGATGTTGAATTCATCAACTACTATTTTTGACTCTTTTTTTGACATACTAATATATACTTCATTGATAAATATGTCCAATACAAGGTCAATGTGGAGTAATGAACTAAGATCTGCACCAGTAGGTGATGTGATGTCAATCAACAAATTCGAGATGATAATTATGTTCATACACTTCAACAACAACGACTCTTTTATACCCCGTTTATATCAGCCAAGACATGACAGGCTTCACAAAATTAGACATATTATTGATTTTCTGAAAATTTTATAAATTTTCTTCGGTTACCTTAGAGCAAAATCTATGTATAGACGAGCAAATGTGCTTCACCAAAGTAAGTATTTCAGGATTTGCCTATAAATTTGAAATTTATGCTGCCCAAGAAGAAAAAGATGTGCCAGTTGACGAACCTGACCTCAGAGTAACATCTAATTTGGTTTTGCGTTTAGCTAGAATTATTCCACGACAGCAAAATTACAAACTATAGTATACTGTTATGTCAAAAATCAAATAAAGTAAAAAATAATACATATACATATTAAACACTTTACAATTTGTTAACGTAAACCCACCCTCTCTTACCTTAAACTATTGTGTAAATAAAAAAAACTGTCGCTCTGTTCTTCCTGTCTCCGTCATTATATTTCCAGCTGTTAAGCACTTTTATACTTTAAATGTTTTAAAGCTTTTATATCTTCTTCAGGAAAACACCTTTTCACTTTTTCTTCTCTTTTCTTTTCATCTCCTTTTGTCCTTCTATCTTTTTAATGTCTGTCCTTCTTTCAAAACTGCTTTCTATATTATTAGTGTCTTTGCTTCTTTTTAAAAACAACTTTTCTCCTTCACCTGACTTTTCTATTTTTTTTTAATCAACCCTCAAAATCTTCTTTTTTTCTTGGTTTTCTTGACCTTTTTTTAGGTTTTTCTAAATAGCAGTAGCATGTGTGTACGTGTAATTTTGACAATTCAATTCATCCGAAATTTACAGTGTTTAATATATGACTCTGACGAATTTTGTTGGAAATGATCGAAATGACGATACTATATGTAGACTGATAACTACTATACAGCATTGTCTCTAATGGTGCATTTGGCAAAGGACGGAGTTTATTATTTGGGTACTATATGAAGAAATAGGGTACTTAATTGCAAACTGCCTATAGATACGTCCTTGAGAGATGCTAATGGTGGAATAAGTCATGAATATGTTACAATAATTAAACAAATAAATATGTGGTATTAGTATCCTCATTTGCCGGAAAAAAAACAATTTCCAAAGTGAAAAGATATGATCGGAAAGAAAAGAAAATCGTTCAATTGATTGTCCTTATATTATAACCGAACACAACAGACATATAGGAGCCGTGGGTCTATTGGAGGATAGCTTCATGAGAAGGTACAAAATATATATGAAGAGTCGTAAATGGTACATAAGGATTTTCTTTCATCTTTTATACTTGACGTTAGTAAATTCCTAGTTACTGTATAAACGAGTTCATTCTAAGAAGCAACCAGGATGCAAATTATTGAATCAAATCCAATTTTGTGCAGAAGTAGCTTATAGTTTAGTGGAAGAAATTGAGGATAAGAGAATGAGAGGACCAATGAAGCATATACCGCTGGCGGAAGTTTACGCTGACCAAACTGGGCATTGGCCAATTATAGAAGATAAAACAATTAGATGCAAGCTGCCTACCGCAAAGGATATACCCATACCAAGTGTGAGAAGTGCGGTGTAGAATTATGTTTCAACAAACATAATAATTGTTTCAAACAATGTCACATGTAATGCAATGTCATACTTTTTAATCAATGCATGAAGTTGCCATTTGACTCCATATCCTTATTTTAAAAAATAAAATTGTTCAAAATGAAATTTTTTTCTATTTTTCCCTACATCAGTTTTGTTAAATCTTCGGGTTTTTAATTTTTTTAATTTTAAACAAAAAATCATGCATTTAAGGGTTAATCAGTTGTTGACAAATATGCTGACGTTGGACGTTCACCTATGAAATTATGACGATAAAACGATATAGAGTTTGTTCGAAGCTACAGTTCTAGTGAATTCTAGAATGAATGCTTATGAGCTTTTGCTTTGATGTGTTCGATCCAACCAGATATCGGTGTTTGAACTTGACCAAAAGTTATGTCACATGCAGTTTTGAAGCGTAGTAAATACATGTTTCGGCAAAAGCTGCTGTCCATTTTGTTATAGCAATTTGGCAAATTTTAATTCTACCTTCATTTTAGTTTTGTAAGCGTTTCAAATTAAGTACTAGCTGTTATATTTTTATGCGTCAGTAACCACAATGAATTTCGTTTATTATTATTGTTATTAGACTTCTAAGAGATCCCGTAAGGTTTTGTATTGTATGTAGTATACATTGCTATGAAAGATATATTTAGTGTAGTTTAATTATGTATTATTAGATTGATATTGTACCTATAGGTTTTTATTTATGACCATGATGTCTGATAAATGAGGAAAGAAGTAATCGGTAATTGTGTCTACAGAATACTCAAAGAGACATTAATTATTTCTGATAAATAATAATAATAAACAAGGAGAAAGCAAGGTGATTCTGAGTATACCATAATGTGTCTAAATGTAGACACATAAGGAAAACATGCAATATCAATTTTTAAAAAATTTCTCGAACATCTTTAAAAATTGAAGTAGTAATATAACCAGAATATTTTTAGCGATAGGAAGACCTTGATTTTAATTTAATTTCGGTACATGAATACGGATCTTATTGAATATGTTTTGTTTTTATTAATAAAATATAAGCAGTATCTACTTGCAGTCAAATGTGAGTGGAATGCCGTAAACAAAATCATTTTTTTGTAATATTTAATACTTAGTGTGCATTTAAATCAATGAGTTTTAACGACTGCAACGATTTGAAAACAACTGGGTAGGCCAAGGACAATATTAGAAGCTATAAATTTAGTAAATGTACATTTGCATCCTATATGGACGTTTTTAAAGAATTCCTATACAAATGCAAATGCAGATATATGTACATAATAATGCATTTTGGGCGGAAGAGTTATTTCATACTATAGAAAATTACACAATAGGCTATTAAAAAGCTGTAATACAGATGTGTTGTTACAGTGACAAGTTTATGTTAAAAGTTGATATAAACATTATCTCCATAAATAATAACAAAAACGGAATTAAGTAGAAAGAAATTATAAATAAACTATATTCATCTATGTTACGAGATGAAAAGTTGCATTGCAGGAAGATTATTTCTACACCGGAATTTGCTTGTTTTTTCACACGATCCTTGTTCCTACTAATAGTTAGGTAATCTGAACACTTAATTTAGACCAGATTCTTACGGGTATATAAGTTCGTGTGCATTGTGTTAATTAATAATTATAGCGTGTAAAGTTTAATTTGAATGCTTTCTGAAATAACACTTGCACATCGGAACGGAGGTTATTGAAGGACGTTCTAGTTAAATACTAACATATATTAATTTCACATCAATTAGTAAGAGAATTTTGCGAAATGATATATTCTGATATTGATGAAACCTTGTAGAATATTGATGTTTAGCACATATTGTATTGTGATTTATTTGTAATCAATAAGAACCCCACGTGAGGACTCTAAGAACGACTTTATTTTGTTTTCCATATATTATCTATATTTCATTGAAAATAGTAATACACAGTCTCTCCCAGACCCAATGAGACTGGTCTAAAATAATACAAAGCGTTTATTATTTTGATTTTCTTTTTGATTCTTGTTTATTCAAAATAGTCTTCTTCTGAGTCAATATAGCGCAAGGAACAATAAATTTTTCGAATGTTTTATACTGATCGGCTGAAATGGCCTTTAGTATGGCGGTCGAAGTCTTTTGGATGACCGGGATGGTATCGAAATCAGGTGAATACGGTGATTGATCGATAGCAATGATCCGCTTTTTTGGTTAAGAATTTACGTAGCATGATAGCTTTGTGCGATGGTGTATTATCATACAACAAAAACCAATTGCCCGGCTCCGTTCACCGTCCAACCTTCTGGGATGAATTTACTGTGAAAAATCCCTTTGAATCGAAGAAAACGGTCAGCATTGCCTTAATTGTGAAGAAAGCGTAATTTTTTTCTGTTTTGGCTCTTCTGGTTGCTTCCATGCTGCACTCTGGCGTTCTGTTTTTGGCTCATATTGAAAACACCACGGTTCATCACCACTTACACTGGCTGACATGCTTACCGAATTGCTTTGGGACATTTTTAATATGATTTTACAATGTTGAACTCTCCAATCTTTTGATCGTCTGTCAGAGTGTGTGGTACGGAGCACGCACGGACCTTCTGTTTGCCCAAATCTCGGTCAAAATTCGATAGGCTGTGCGTTTCGGTATCCCAGCTTCGTCTTAGGTGAGTCTCGCAAACACGCAGCGGTTGCTTAGAGGAATTTCTTTGACTTTCTTGATGTTTTCTTAATTGCGTGTGGTGTCTGGTGTCGCTGCTCGGTAATCGTCTTCAAGGTCATCACGACAGCCACGGAATTTGTAAAACCAACGGAAAGCCTGTCAGGGGACATGCATTATATAGCTTATTATTTATACTGGTTATTATTTATAAAAGTTATTATTTATACCTCTTGTTATTTATACAGCTTATTATTCATACAGGTTATTACTTATACTGCTTATTATTTATACAGGTTATTATTGATACAACTTATTATTTATACAGGTTATTATTTATACAGGTTATTATTTATTCAGCTTATTATTTGTACAGCTTACTATTTATACTTATTATTATTTATACAGGCTATTATACCGGGTGTCAACGAGATCATGTATCAGCCCACCATTTATTTATTAGTTAAAATAAAACTTTGAAATTCGGACCGTATATATGAGTGATTGGTAGGCTTCTTCAGGTGCACTCAGTTTTTCTATAGCACTTCCGGTCAAACCGGAAGTGGCGGTATCTGTTAAATTTATCCATTAAAGTGAAACTGCTTCGCAACAATTGTTGAAATGTAACAACCATCAAGTTAGTTTTTTAGAAGAAACAGAATATGAATAGAAATAATACATGTTGTATTTAAAAATTCAAAATTAACGTCACTTCCGGTTTGACCGGAAGCGCTATAGAAAAAGTGAGTGCACCTGAAGAAGCCCACCAATCACGCATATATACGGTCCGAATTTCAATGTTTTATTTTAACTAACAAATAAATGGCGGGCTGATACATGATCTCGTTGACACTCGGTATATACAGCTTATTATTGGTTATTATTTAGACAGGCTATTATTTATTCAGCTTATTATTTATACAGCTTATTACTTATACTGGTTATTATTTATACTGGTTGTTATTTATACAGCTTATTATTTATACAGGTTATTATTTACACAGGTTATTATTTATACAGCTTATTATTTATACAGGTTATAATTCGTTACAGGTTATTATTTAACTATTACAATGCTACAGGTTATATTTTTTATATTCAGTATGCTGTTATTTATACAAATTTTTCTAATTATATTTCACGATTGCTGTGTACCTGGCTACCTTCTGGAGCTATTTATAGTTGTTTGGTGCTAGCTTTAGTGTTTGAAGGGATTATTTGAAGCTTATTTCTTCAGGATTTTTCCAGTAGTTCCTATTGACGACCGGTAGAGCGATATCTTTATCTTGCTCCCAAACTTCCCGAAGGTCCTGCGCCAAAGATAAGTATTTTTCGATCATTTAGTTTTGTTTTGCTGCGATGGCATCTGGTACCGCTATATGTTATGAGGTATGTGGTCTTCGATTGTATATCTGTTAGAGTCTATTATGAGAGACAGTCCTATCAGTCTGGAGCGTACTGTTCCAGTCTATTTTTACCTTCTACCTTACAGTTACAAGTATCCTAAATATGTAACTAGTAAAAAAGTTAATTACATTTGCCTGTAACTGGCACGCCTCAGGCGTACTTATAATTTACTTATTAACAAGAAGATAGAGCTTTGGAAATATGTAATGTTAAACCATCAGAGAGTGATTAGCAGTCCGCGTCGATAGGAATGAATAATTTTAGTTGGGAATGAAAATCACTTCGTGAACATAACCTTGGTTTGTTACATCTCTGAAACATGAATTCGATTTCGGTGTAACCATTATTTTTAGTGAAATTACCACAGATAGATGGATACCGCGAACTCGATTCGGTGACAGTTTTGTTGTCACCTTGCATGTTAACGTAACCTTCAAGATTAATTCTAAATATCGTAATATTTTGTCGCTAAATCTTTAGACAATTTGACCTTTCCATCTGACTACATCTTAAATGTGTATACCCCTGCTATTCTATTCTAAAGTTTCAGCGTTATAAAAAATGCTCAAGTGATGTCTTAATTAAAATTTTGAAATACATGTTTATTGAATCTTATAAATTTAAATTATTTGAATAGAACGCACGTTTATGTCTATATTACCAATATTTCTAGATGTAAAACAAATTTAAATTTCACCAGTACCTACCGTTAAATCATGACCTTTAACACAAATCTCTTTACCATACGTAACACGGTATAGATTAGTACTTACGTATATGCATATATGTATTTTCTTCAATAAGTAGATATAAGAAGAAAGCGCCTGCCGCAGGAATTTAATACTTGTGGCTTCTCAACCATTGTTATCTAAAAGAATTATGCCCGTCAAGATTTGTGTGATTCTTGATCTGCACAGTATATGGCATCTATACGAATCTTATCGAATAATTACGACATCGATAATGGAGAAATCGTTTCACAACCGGCATAGCATGACCGACAAATAATGTCTACATAACAGGATCTTCTCTCAATTAAAGATTAGTATTTTTGATTGATTAATTATTGTAAGTTTCACAAACAATACATGTCCTTCAATGCGGTTTAAATTGTTACGGGAATCATTAACCTATACTATCTTATCTTTGTTACAATAAGGTAATTCGGTACTATTTTAATTTTAATGCTGTTCTCCAATACTATTTAGAGTTTTCTGTAGCCAAACTTTATATAATTTACCCTTTTTTAAATTTCTTAGTAAAACCGCGTATCGTAATGTGTTCACAGATAAGCACTAAGTGACATACATACATATATAGTGGACATATATTCTGTCAAGGAAGTACCTACCGGGAATTGGGCGATGAAACACAAAATATGTGTTATTACGGCGAGAGTTGCATGATAGCCAGACAAGTAATACAGCTTACGGAGTCACTGCAACTAAGCACCCACAACACATTAAAAAAATCTAAAATTTATCACCTTCAAAGTAGACCCAATCATGAAAATATTTTTCAAACGCAGATTTTGCAATCGACTTCAGTACTCGCCGAAATTTCTCTTTTATGTAATCTATCGATTGAAAACGGGTGCCCCGTAGTGGTGAGTGGAAATTTGAGTTTTGGAAAAAAATCGTCCGGAACCACATCAGGGGAATACGGTGGCTATTCTATAAGATTTGTTGAATTATTGGTCAGATATTCGTTCAGAATGAAAGTCTTTTGAGATGATGCGTTATCAGAGTGCAAAATCCATGAGTTTTCTTTCCACAAATCTGGTCTTCTTCGACAAATTTGGTCTCTCAAACGCTGCATAATGTCCAGATAATATTATTATTTAGTTCCTTACTCTCTGGCAAGAATTCGGAGTGCATAACACCGCGGTAATCGAAAAAATTTGTCAACATCACCTTCACTTTTGATCCACTTTGACAAATTCATAAACCCATGTCTCATCACTAGTTACAATGCGTTTTATGAATGTGGGATCGAAATTGACTCGTTCTAACATGTCTTCACCAATCTTTACGGGATTGAGTTTTTGCACAAAATTCAGGTCTTTGGACACTAGTCGAGCAGCAACGCGTTTCATGCTTACACAATTGTTTAAAATTGTACGGATTGATTCCTGAAATACAGAAATTTTTTCTCTTTCAGACGTTAGCAATGTTAAGTTGAAGACTTTCTTGACAGAATGTCAATCATCGTGAGGTTTGTATATAGCACAAATCTAGCAATTTGTATTAGAACCGTAGAAGCAACCGCCTCTTAAAGAAAATGGCAAACAGAAGACTAGTAAAAAACTTGGCTTTCATTGTTACACTGACCACTTTTCTGGTAGCACTTATTTACGTTCACTGATGCTGAAACAAAAAAGAAGATATGGGTACATCTGATATGTCTATTCGAAATAAGAGAACTGGAAGATCTTCCAATACATTTTGTCGTGTACAGTGTTTTCTTTTGGTTTTCCTTTTTTGTCAAATGTATTTCACTATTTCTCAAAACTATTTTCCACATACGTCATTTTGGCATTAATATATCGAATGAAATTCACCATATGTCAAAAAACAACAAAAAAAAATCGAGACAACTTTGTGCGGTTTCAATGCTTACATAAATTATAAATTCTACCTACAAAATTAAACAGTGGAAAGGGGAAGTCGAGCTTTGAAGGATAGTTAAGAAATGAATGAGTACGGAAATAACCTTTCAATTTTTATGTTGTTTTAGTTCTTAGTTTTAATTTTGTTATGATTTACTTCGTATAGTTTATACGAAAAGTTGTGTAGAAATTAAATCATTTTTTGTTGAAAATATTAAATAAACAACTAAAGAATTTATGAGTTAACGATTGTGATTGATTTGGATTTTCCATCCAAGTTTTCAATATTGTTATATTTGCCACTGAGGCAGTAAAGTAGTAAAGTAAAAAGTAAAAAAGTAAAGTAAAAGCTTTATACACACTTCAGGAACAATATGCGCGATTTCATGTTCAATGTTTTACTTCAGGGAACCGTAACTTGCATCCGATGCCTGCGCGATTTCCACCCCAGTTCTCGATTCTTACCTGGTTCTTGATTCCTAACACGGTACTGGATTTGTAGCCTGATTCTTACACAAGTCTTTATTGTATTATAATTATCTTTATTATTCTGTTTGTTATATAAAATAGCTATTTTTAAAATAAGAAAAAAAGAGTGACATTTTATAACTATTACCAATATCAAGAGTATCAAGGTTTAATGAGGTAAACAACACACGCGAGCAAAGTGCTGGCACTCTAAGATAGGGTGCATAGCTGCCGACCGACCATCAGGTATACGGCGTAGGTAAACAACACATGATCCTTGCCGAATCTGACGGCGCTAAAAAATCATGCCCCGTTAGTACTTGCGTTATTTTTAGTTATTTTAGTTCTAGTTATTTTTTTAAGCTGCAGTTGAGCCAAGGTCTAGTATCGAGTATAAGCATTTTTGTGGACTATGCGTTCGTGATGTTATTGTTCCAACGACTTTGCCGCTTGTCTTCAGTTCCTCTCTTGTAGTAGTCTGACGCTTGAGTACTGTCGTTCGTGTGCAAACACGCTTCCTTTTACTCGTGTAACAAATATTTGTTATGTTGTTGAAGAATGTGGTTCAATCCTCCAGTTACGAAAAAATTAATTTCTTATGACGGTTTGTCGATGGGACCAAAGTCGTGGAATTTGTCACGTGTTTCTTGTATTGGAATTTTTTGAGCGTGCACTTGACATTTGCAGGAGAGAAACCATTATCAACAGCTATTCTCTTAATAAACTCTAATTCGTTCTGAAATCTACCTTTATTTGATTATCTTTCAATTCCTAAAATATTTCCACTTGTAGGTCAATAAAACAACAATTAATTAAATAGCAATTTATTTCAGCAATTGAAAGATAAGTACATAAAGGTCACAAAATAGATATATTAACTTTATTTAGTGGGAAGTTGACCAATCTATTAATTAAAAGCTTTATTACTGCCATATTCTGTTTGTTTGCAATGATTGGATTCAGCTGGTTTTTTTCTGTAGATGTCAATTTCTAATCTATTTTGTTCATTTTGAATAATTAGCATATCCAGAAATTGAATGGAATCGCATCTTGAATTTAATTTTTCAAGGAATTCTCGGACACTGTAGTATCGAACACTGCGAATATATCATCAACGTATCTAACCCAGATTTTAGGAAATTGTGCTCTTTCTTCGTGTTAGTTTCACAATTGCTCATAAACTAATTAATAATGACTTCAATGACTTCATTCTGTTCATAAAACTTATCATTAATTTGAAAACGATTTTGATACAAGCATAACGAAATTAATCTTTTGTACTCAGCGACTTCAGTTTCATCTGCATTGTTATATTTACGCAAGTCTACTATTAGAAAATTCAATTAAGTTTTCAACTGTTAAATTTTCAGAGTGTCAGAGATTTCTTATATTTGTCAGATAGCGCTTGAAAATAGAAAAAGAAGTGTTGGACCTTAATGTTCAGCTAACGTTCCATTTTCTCAATTCTTAATTACTATTCCTTCGACGATATTCTCTTCCAATGGTCCAATGGTCCTCTTGCTATGGTTGTGTTCCCTGATCAGAACCAAAACATTCTTTGAATTTTTCTTACACCGCAGAAGCGTTATTTGTAAAATATCCACCAGCATTCTTTGGATCAAGGTTAATTTTACGATATTGAATTCTAAATTTTTGGCATCGTATAGCAAAACGCACTTTCAAAAAGGTTACACCCTTTAAAGCCAATTTGTATAAATTAAAACTAAATTTGTACGAAAATATTATAGAAAATAGAAATTATAAATTTTATTTATAAACGGTAATTAGTTAAGGAGAAAAATTCTTAAACCGATATTTAATGCTTTTACACACGTACAATAAAAACATCCAATAAAGTCCACAGGTGTTGTTTGTTATTAATAATTATTTGCTATTAGAGACGACAATGATAATAGTAATTAATGTTAAAGCTTTTTATTATTTTTATATTTTGTATATATAATAACTTCTCGAATCAATGGCATTTCGTTGATGCGTAAAATGACGGTAAATTGGAAAAGGCCATGAAAGACTTGATATAAAACAAAAAAGAAACGACAAAGATGAAATTGTGCAAGTATGACCTGGCGTTTGTCGTTTGTTTATTGGTGGGAGACAGATTTTACGACATAGTGTATTGATATGTATGTATATGTATGCATATATGTGCGTATGAAAATATTACCCATCTCTTAGAGGATGTACAGGGTGCGGAGTGGGGTACCAACTTCGTTTTGAATAAATCCCTCTGGTATAAATAATGGATCGACAATTGGTTATCATACAGTACAATTTTGTCAGTGACCATTAATATTGGACGAGGTTTACTTTAAGATTGATACACACTAATTTGTTCAACATGAAATACCTTGTAAGTATAAAATTAATTGTGTTTTGTTTAAAGTGAACTTGAAAATTAAGAAAAAAATTAAGGTAGTGGTTTGGATATTTAGTTAAATCTAAAAAAAAATAACTTCATTCAATATTCATTTCTTCTTAATCTAGTTAAATTGATTATACAGAACTGATCCTTTACCAATTTTAACTAAAAATAATTTGAAATTTGAATTCTACAACAGTGGGCACCAATAACTCAGGAATAATACATAAATGCTCGTCACATCTATGAATAGCCAGCACATCTTTCATTTCAAATTCAGATGAAGTCATTGACTATTCTAATCTATTCATGAGATTCTGATTTCAGATCACGTAGTGACATTTTTCAGGATATTGTCTTATGTAACACCATTAAATGCTATATCGGCATTCTTTTTTTATTCAATAGTAAATAGCACTGATTTTCTAACTTTATTTTATTTTTGTGAATGTTAAACTTTTTTTAAAGATATGCTAGATAGAACCTTCTTCTAATTTGTAATTTCCGGTTTTTGCTTAATTATTTACTGATGGCTATTTAATAGTATTAAATTGTTTAAAAGCACAATTATATCTATTACCAAATGTGATCTTAATATTTTTGCAACTTACTAAACAAAATTTATAAAACATACTGGGTGGTCCAAGGTCTAGCAGGTGCAGATATTGAAACATATGACAGTAGTTTATGTTGGACACTTCATAGATTGGAAAAAAAAGTATGGTTCATAAGTATTCTCTTTCGGAATAAATGTGGAAGGTGATTGTTCCATTGAAAATTTCTATCTAACTAATTGATTTTTCCAAATCGAAATTTGAACCAGCACAATATATATAATAAATTCTACTATAAATTCTAGTACTAATAAATTGTAATTAACAATTTATGAAACACATAATAGCATTCAGTGACTGTATTGTTGAAGTATTTACATTTTTAAAATAATTTGCAGAAAAATTCTAAATACAACTTTTTAACATTCTCTTGTCAAGCATGGGTGTTGATATGATGAAACGAATAGAATTATTGTTTACACTGCACCTATTCTAACTTAAGTTAAATATAGAAATCAATTGTGCAAATATTGGATGCATTCCTACACGATTATTAACAGTATCCGATTTCATTTTTGAACTTACCGATGGATTATTATGTGTATTAATTGCAATACTATAATCTATACTATTCTCAAAATAGTTATGTTTTATGTAATGTATTTATCCAATCTATTAGAATTCAACCCAAATAATTGGACCAAAATTTTATGATAATTCCTCTTTATATTAGCAAAAAAATTAGAAAACTATTTCTTAACCAATACAGCCGATGACAAAACTTGTATTAGGTACAATATTGATCAAAACAATTCTATTCCCTTAAAACAATTTCTTGTCTTTGTCTTAAAATCAGAAACGGTTTTTGATTTAAGAGGTTTTTTGAGTTTTGAGAAGAAATAATAGTCTGACGGTGTTAGCTCCAGAGACTGGCGTGGGTAGCAAATGCTAAATTATGTCATGTTTGTTCCACACTAAAATACATATCTTGTTGTTGAGTTGATAACTCATTTAGTCGGAAGCTTTGACATGCAATTCGTATGTGAGTTAATACAACATCGGAAATGCATTGGAATTCAATCTAGTCTTCTTTTACAACGGAGCCCAGCGTCGCTAGTCACTTAAGAGATCTAATAATATACCAAATTGTATAGCATTTGTATTCTGTCTGAGTGTTACTGGTATTAAGCAGCATGTTTCAGTATAAAGGCCTTTATAGATTTTAATTATTACTCCCCAAAAGATCAAACATTTGATAAGACAGAATAATACCAAAGTAAATTTTATTCGAGTAGAGGTTTTGGTTTCAAAAGGAATGATAAGGCGTTTATTTCAAAATTTCATAGAATAGGAGCAATATTTTAAGACTTCCTGTGTATTTTGGCAGCAAAACGGTTTTCGCCGAAAAACCTCTTCTTATTTCTAATTTTTGCTATTTGCTTGATGAAAGATATTTCAATAAGTACTAGATGCCTATACTTTTTTGGCTCAATATTGCATAATTGGACGAACAATTAAAAGTATTCGCTAGCGTTGGAAAACTACGATTAGATAATATACAATTGTTTCGGTTAATTCTTCAGGTATGTACAATTTAAACGGGGGAAAAATTATTTGTAGTTCTTTCTGTAAAGTGATTGTAGTTTTAATCTAGCAGGAGCAACAATAGAGTGGCTTGAACTTGACTACCTAATCTGAACGCTCTATATTATTTTCTGTACGGTTTGGTTAAAAACATTGTGTACCTTGCAGAACGTTGTCTGCATCCCAAGGTTAACTGTTGTAGTTCAATTTTTGGAGAAATGTTATACAGTATTTTCTTATTTTCATGGACGAATTCTCTCGTTTGTAGCATTAGCTACTTTTGACATGTATCCTAAAATGTTCACGTACACTTATATCCATCCTTAGTTGGATTTCGACAAAAAGCGGAAGACTTGTTTCTTTATTCAAAAAGTTAATGTAAACTTTCATGTTTATAGCTTGTTGTGGTTTTGGGATATTTTGGCGTTCTATTAGGTTTTTGTATTGTAATTTGCAATTGTAAAACGCGTATAAATTGTAATATTTATATAAAATAATAAATCATAATAAATTAATGAGAAATGTATATATAAGAATGACGGCAATAGAACGTTCGTAAATATTAAATATCTGTTACGCAATGTAATGCCGGTAAACACCAAGTAAAATCATAGAAGTTATAACAATAATTAAATAAATGATGACAAACTGTAGGAAATCTTTGCAGACGGTATTACCATATTGACAGCTACTAAAGCAGAATTTGCAAAAATAATAACTTTGGCAACATATACCTACTTATATAGGTATTGTGGATCGCAGTAAATTGACACAAGATGAAACACGTGGTAATGGGGAAAGCCGACGAGAATTAATCAAGTTAGTTATAGCTGTATTAAATGTTCTTTGTATATTGGGAAATGAATGAAACAATAAAATCTAGCCAAAAATCGCATGGCATTGGATTAGAAGATCTGGGTGGCTAATTATTGTGATTATCACTATGTAAGATGACATCGGTCGCAAATCTTCCGGCCTAAGCAACTTTGCTATTGCCATAATGCTTATAGTTGACCACTAGTTTTGTTCTCAATGAAATATAGTCCATTAACTTCAACGTCAACTCAAAACCCCCATTTGTGGGTGATCCATTTTATGAGTTTGTAGAGGATTTTCAAATAAAGGTATGTTTTATTCTTAAACAGGATATTTTTTGATAAATCACTAATTAATTAATGTGGAAATACTCAGCTGTCAAATATGCTGTACATTGGTTTTTAAAACTTTTGTGAATGATAGCGAGTCGAAGTTATGATCTTCTCAGCAATATTTTTAGCAGGAGAGGAATTAGTGTATTTTCTAGGGATAATTGAATCAATTTCCTTCACATTTTTCTACTAATCACATAATCGTAGAACGATTTTGTGCTTGTTCTCTATCGAAAATCGCATCTAATTTGTGAATTGCTTTTGGGGTACTTCCCTTGTTTAGAATTAGAGTTTGCTCTTTATTAGTATAAAACTGTATTTTCGGTGATGAGATTGTGTTTACTTGCCACCTATATTTTGATCATAACACATTTTATTAAAAGGAAATACCATGAAAAGCAGTTAGTATTGAGTGACGTATGTACATATATATGAAAAATAAATAAAGTAGTAAGAAGTACGTAAAAACTAGTACTTAAATTGGGAGGAAGAGAAAATGTAGGTCATGAACGAGATGGAAAGATGAAGTATAAGGAAACTGCGAGAGATTCAATAAAGTTTTAAATTTTATTGTTTTCTTATCTACACCCATCCTTACAGTGTTGCATGTGACGCAATGCAATTTGAAATACGGTTTAAGGAGGACAATTAATATAATTTATTATCGTTTCAATGATGTTTATACGTGTTGTAAGAAGCATGTGCCTTTAAGGAATGGTGAATCTCATCATTAACCGTAATCGAAATTGAAGATATCTCATCTTCGTCTTAAAATGAATAATTACGCCTATTCTGTCCGAATCAACAATAATCTTTATTGTTATAAGAATACTTAAAAAATATACTTACACATCCATTTCGTAACCGCCTCAATTCGAGTCTAGTAAATGTCTGTATTCTGATTATATCATCTATTGAGACAACCTGGTGTAATAAGTACATGACGTGCTGAGCTCTTTCTCAAAACATCAATTGAAATAACGGATTACAAAGCCACAAACTCGTGAACATCTCATTTGCACCGAGTGAAAGTATTAACGCATATTCCTTTTAATAGTACAGTCATTGTGTATTCATCTTTACTATTTTTACACATATCAATTTCTTTTTTATAGCTTCAGGGTACGTTAAAGTGCATACTTGGAAAATAATTATTGTTTATTTTTTATGTTGGTTTTTCAATTACTGCATATATGGAAACAATTATAATTATTGGAATTTGTAATATTTTCGCGTACAGTGAACATGTCTTGCATTTAGAGGAGGTACTCTGATTAATAAGTTACAAAGATACAAAGTTTATTCGTTGCGGATTTTAACTAATTTAATATTGTGTATTCAAAGTATCTAATTTTAATAAGTTCATTTAGGATATTTACTGAGATAATTGTGCTTTACGTATTATTATAGCTAATTAGTCTTGCGTTAGATTGGAAAAAAAATGTGTTTCTAACACACAAACCGTTGAAAAATTGCTCGTGTATTACGTCACATCGTGTGTACCATTCATGCATATAAGGTACACATAATGTAATAATTACCATACGCAACGCTATAATAATTCATAACCATGTGCGAAATATGGAAGACATTTATTCAGGTTTTTATTAAAGTCCAAGTTTCGAAATACTTTTTATTAACAATGATGCAAATTACGTACCACTTTAAAATTTTCTCTGTACCTCTTTTCATGTAAGTTCAACTTGCTGGTTCCTATGTTAACTATACTTACTAAGAATTACTATTTGTTTCTTACTCATATTCTATAAATAGGCAAGTACTGTTCCTTCTCTTAAAAAAATCAAGAGTAAGTCAATGATTTATGCGAATATACTTAATTACTTTTATATTCTGTTTGACATATTGTTGCTTCATTTAGTTGTCAAACTTGGAGGAAAAATTAAAGAAAAATAACGTTAAATTCAGGAAGACATTTGGTAGACATTTAAATTTCGATAAATCATTATCAGAATGTTGCCTACCAATTTTCAACTGTTGACTTCTATTGAATAGGGTAACGACAAAAAAATAGCACGAAAGCAATAAACCTCAATGCGTTTCTATTGAATTCTAGGCAAGTTTGTATTCTAGAGAGATTCATGTGGGTTATAAATTTAATTTTGTAACTTTATCCTTCCAAACAGAGGAGCTCTTTGCTCTTTTATGATCCTAGAGAACAGGGTCAAGAGATTACGTTATTTTAAAGGCAATTATATTCTCTTTACAATGATAAAATAAAAACAATGAGTAAAAAAACTTGAAAAGAAAGTCAGCTTGTAATTCAAGTATTTCTTTAAGAATTCATTATTTTAATAAAAAAAACTTTAAGACCATTAGAAACCACTAAATGCTATAATCAAAAAACATTAACAAGAAAAATAACAAAAGCAATGAAATAAAACAATTCAGTACACAACCCTATATACATAACTATAGCAAACATTTATGTCAGGTTAGTGAATGTTCGAATTCACCTCTACCAACTTCCGTATAATAGAACAATTTTTGCTTAAATCGCCATTGTATATTTTGGAGCATTTTCGCAATGATACGACGGCATCCATTAATAATAAGTCATATAAAGTTGATATTTTACGTGACTTCACAAAAAAGATTAAAGGCAACTGCGTTGGCCAGTCAGAAAAATCTCGTTTTACAACTAAACGTCTATGATTTAAATATTATCTAAAAGTTGTGTGAAAAAAATAACATGTTTTCGGTATTCTGATCGTCGTTTGCAATAATGTTGGTCAACTTTGAGTCAATGTTGTCTTCTAATAATTCCAAGTAGATTTATCCATTACTATCTAATAAGAAACGTCCAACATTTTGTCACCAAACGTTCCGCTTTACATATTTAATTTTTGTGAGTGTTAGGTATGTTCTTATCGAAATATTTGCTGTTTGGAATCTGATCAATAGCAACAACTATGATGGTTAGGCAGCCCAAATAAAACAAAAAATAAAAAGTTACTTATATCTTTTCAAAACTCTAGAAGGCAATCACGGTCGCTTTTATACATTTTATTTATTCTTTTTTTCAGACGATGAATAAAAATAAATTCAGATGAAAATTTAATACCTTTGCAACAGATTTAAATGATAGTGTAAACTCATGTACTTCAAAGATTGGAAGGGAGAAAAATGGTTTGGTTTACTAGATAACAATTTTTTTTTTGCGTTTAGGCTTACTTTAGAAGTACGATCCTAAATCTTAATGGATTCATATGCTATCAGTATGTCTGTTCGACTGCAAAAAACTTTTAATAACACATTTCAATGCGGAATATTCTATTTTCTTCCTTTTCTCTCGATTTATTTTTTGTTTCTTTACTAAAGTGGATTTTGTAAAAATGGAACTGGAATATTTTTTCAGAATCCTTCGAATACTGGTGCGATTTATACCTGCACTGCAGCTAAGCTTCTTGGACACATTATATGATCAATTGCAATGTGTCTCAAAACTGACATTTCTACTGCTTCCTTTTTTATTACTCGGTTTTTAACATCTTTCTTTTTATTTGCTACCGACTCACTTGACTAAATTTCGTCACCAACTCCAACATATGATTTCGATCAACATTTTTATCTGGATGTTGATAGTTAAGCAATTCAGATGCTCTATTAGGACAACTTGTTGGTGAAGAAAATTTCAACTTTTTCTTTTAATTTTTAATGGCAGAAGAAAAAGTAAATATTTTACATAGACGTTACTGAGCTATAAAATACACGTTAGGCGTGGATTATACGTAATAACGAAGTATGAGATGTTTGTGATTCCAGAATAAAGAGAAACATTTTCAAAGGCGTACAAGTGACTTTCTTCCTAATGTTACTCTGCATTGCTGTGAGTACCTCTTACAAGTACCGAATCATTATAAAAATATTTAATTGTCTTTAAAATGACGGATCACTCAACTTCTGCTCTTTATGTCGATCAGGGAAGAAATAGCGGTGGAGGTGACAAAGCTTTTATAACATATTATACATATACGTTAAAATGTGTCCAGCTAGAAAACAAATTTAACCATTCTCGACATTTTTCTAAAAAATACCATTTCAATGATAACTCGTCTGTTGTGCTTCCAATCAATTTACTCTGTATACCTAAACAGGCAAAAGCAAAATTATTTATGAACATAAAATTCAAGCATTTTACAATTGTTAAAGTTAATAGATACATAATTGTCGCTGTATGTATTCCACTCTAAAGAATACAGGATATTGCTAGAATATACATAAATTAAGGAAAATGTGAATCAACCACGTTTAGTATTCATATATGTACTTCAAACATATTTATTTCTTATTCATACTGAAGTAATAGATTTCGCACCAATAAATAAGTATTTAACGTGCTATTATTTTACGACAGATAAAATTTTTATACATGTCATACGTTCTTTTGCACCACCATTCATAGCGTTACCATAAAACTTTGAAAATAACATGAATATTAGCGATTTAAATAAACACCCCTGACAAAGTTCTCGTTTATTATGTCACATAATATTCTCTTTACCTATTGTTATGTCACGAATGACACAAAAAATGAAAACTATCAACATTTTAAAGTAAACAAATTATAATGTGAATTATAAGCCTTTTACAAGTAATAAATTAAATACCACCCAGCATCCTTACCTCTTTCCCAATTCTGTGTGTAAGTGTGTATTCGTGTAAATTAAAATTCTTCTCTCCTGTGGTCCTTGCGTTTCAATGTTCCAATCTGCTTATGTTTCCACTCAATATCTTTCTGCTTATTCACTTTATTTCTCCTGCTCTTTGCTTTTTCTTCTCGACGGTTTATTTTCTTTTTTCCAAGATTTTTTGTGACTTTTTTCTCCTCGACGGTTTATTTTCTTTTTCCAAACATTTTCGTGACTTTTTTTCTCTTGTCAATCCATTTTTTTCTCCCTACTTGATAATTTAAAATATTATTTTTTGTAATTTGTTGTTGTTTTTCACATTATAATCAATTGAAACGGTCAGTTAATTATAACCAATATTACAACATAAGACTATATTATATATACAAAATGCCATCAGTTTGAAGACAAATTATCGTGATTTTTAGAGAAGTTATATCGTTAGACTAGATAAGGCGGGTATTCATTTCGAGATACTGTTGCGCACTTGTAAAGAAATATGTATGCACTTATTCATTGTTAGAAGGATTGCTCACTAGAAGACAAACAATGATGTAAAAGGAACCCTGGACGACCTATAGAACGGGAAGATAGATCTTTGGAAAATGTTTTCTTGGCGGAGTCCAAGACAAATTTTAATTGATCGGTATTGATTGGATTAGGACGATGAAATGTACAAACGGATTGGGATGAAGAGTGGAATATTACGAATCTTGTTTTGGTTGATGGGTCATAATGGGTATAGATAAGTTTAAAGTCGAAGAGGACATAGACAGTTTCGATGCACTTATTAAAGTGACATTAGTTTAGCGTGGACTCATAGGTAGTAGGGCTTTTTTAGTATTATCTAAATAAGGCCATGTTGCAACAATAAAATGTCTATTTTTATATTGCAGTTGTTGCATTATAATGCTTACAAAAGCGTAACATCAATATTCTTAATTTGTGTGTAAGGTTATCAAACTTATCACCCTTACTATGTCTTTGGTATGTAATGATGATATCCCATATTGTTGAAAACATGTTACATATATAAAAATGAACTTACATAGATATATTCTACTCCAACTTCAAGCTAAACATCAAATTTTAATAGATTGTTCTCTTTTTCTATTGACATAAGATAAAGTCGCTTAATTTGATCGTGTTCATTTGGTTCCTGCAATAAAATTAGTTTAAAAAAGCTACTTGGTTATTTTGTCATTTCAGTTTGCTACATCAAGTTTATTAAGATTTACCAAGAGTTATTATGGTAAAACCAGGAATAATATCAGTAAAATAGAATATACAGTACTTAAGTTACAGTTCTGACCTTAAACTACATCTATATTAAATCTTGCATCTAACGAACTATACTTTATTGTACCTTAATCGTTGGTGGTGAACCAGTACTGTAAAGAATATAGTTTGGCGATTGATTTAGTGTGCAATCTACAATTGAACCATATATTATAGGAGAGAAAGAAGATGAATTGCTTTAACCTGAAGCTACTAGCGATTTACGTAACATTGTGTGAAAATCCATAGTTCCCATGAAAAATTAGATCCGTATAGTCTACGCCACTCAACACCTTGCCAGAATTAAATCGTTTAAAATCACACGCTATTCTAAGGTTAATTGTTCTTAACGATCACTTAATTGCGGCGTTTTTCATAATAAATCGATTAGGATCATACAATGATGTGCGCGGAAGTTACCAAATTATTAGAGAGATTGTTTCCTTAAAATTACACCGAGAACACGATTATATAAAAATAAACTGGCTTTTGAATTAGCTTAAGGATTTCTAGTATCGTACATATGTTATAAAGAGTTTTTATTTGCAGATTATCTGCACCGTGTTTGCTGTCTCATTAGCTGCTCCACAACAATCGAATACGGAACCTGTGCCTATCTTAAGACAGGAACAGGAAGTGAATCATGATGGATCATATAAGTGGAGGTAAGGTTAAGTTGTAGATGCTATTCGTAACTCCTAATTACTTAATTGTCATGCTGTTGCCGAGTTATTTACAGTTCTTCTACAACTCTTCTAAAATCCCTTTATCAATTACTTTTGTAATAAAAAAAAATGCATCAAGATTAAATAAATACCATTGTCATATCTGAGGAGAATTTTCCAGTATCCGTTTTCTGTTGCATAGTCTTGATATAACTCTGCATTGAATAAAATTTACTTTTCCGTGAAAAATTTGTGTATTTTATCAGTAAAAAGATTTTCTTTTGTCATCACTCATGGAATAGACAATGTCAATACATTATACAAATATAAATATCAATACAACGACATATGTATGTAAAATTTCAATCATTGTTACTATACAAGGCCTACTACATCTGCAACGAATTTTTGATAACAACGAGAGAGTATAGTGCTGGATATTTATTTATATATTATCTATTCTTTGGTGTTTGATGTATGCAGGGTGCCCGGATTTCGTAGGGGCAACATGGGTAACTTTTTTATTTGTAGACATAGAGAGACGGTTAAATTAGTAAAATGAAGCATGACAAGTAAAATTTGAAAATGGATTCTTAGTGAACTATTGAATTTACACCTTTTTGCTTTTTACTTTTACAAGCTATGAAACCGGAAATGGAATAGCAGCAGAAGAACAAGGTTTCCTTAAAAACGCTGGCCAACCGGACGATGAAATCCAAGTAGCTCAAGGTCAATTCCATTACACTGACCCGGATGGTCAACTTATCCAGTTATCGTACATCGCGGACGAGAACGGTTTTCAACCTCAAGGCGATCATATTCCGACACCTCCACCAATACCAGCCGCTATTCAGAGGGCGCTGGAATTGTTAGCAACTCTACCGGCTAGCAACGATGAGCAACAAAATCGATGAGACTTTCGGAGACACACAACACTTAACTTGTTAAGATCGAAAACACTTATTAGCTTTAAGTGTAATTGTTAGTTTTTTTTCTTTTAATTGGAGTTTGTTAATTAAATTTTGTATATATGCGTCCGAATTTTGTACATTTTAGTCAAAATAATACGTATATACCCAAAGCAGTATTTTATTTTGTATGAGAATTTTTTACGTTTATGTTTTGTACACTGAGAAAATAAATAAAATATAAATAACCGAGTGTTTCAGTTACTGTTTCAGTAAATTTTCACAATTATTCTAATCTACAAATAGTTTTTCAAGATTTATCTCCTCTGCTCCCGGTTTTTGAAAGAAATTTGCTATTCATTTAATTAATGTCCAATGTTTCTCTTTTAAGATGTTTTCGTTCAATAATTTAGAACAATAGTTTCATTACTTTTCAAGAAATATTTTTTGGTTATTCTTATTTCCTATTACAAGACACCTAATTTATAGATTCTTGTATAAGTAATTGTATTAGATCTAGTTTTTTTCTTTTTGCAAAATTTTGACTTGAAACTACAAAATTTCAATGAGCAGTAGTATAATTATGATACATCATACCATAATTTCATAGCATCTAGTAGTGATAATTAGAATCTGCTACTGCGACAGAATACCGAATGTTTTGTCTTTAACTGCACATATTTCTTCTCTAAATAATAGTTGTTTTTTAATGATTAGGTATGCTACTTACCAGATTAAGAGTGGGTTTGTCAATGTGAGGATAAATAAATTAACTTGCAGATAAAATTGTATTCGTAAGATAAACAATGAAACGTTTATTGAGTGTTAAATAGAAGTTATCTGCAAGATAAAGCATTGTAGTTGCTAAATTTTATCTGTCAGTTAGCAATATTTGTCAGTTACTTACCTAACACTTTTATCCTCACCTTGATAAACCCACCCTAAGTAGTATTAAAAGCATCATTTTGGGTGTATATAAATTGTCGCAAAAGCTACACGTAGCGACACAGTTTGTTCGAATTTGATACAAAATTCTTATGGTAAAATGTCGTATCATGCTTTATGCGTCATCGGGGACCACATGAAAGTAACATCCATTTGGCAACACTGTAGTTTTATATTACCGTAATAATAGATAGAATACTTGTCAAAATTGACAAACGGACACTTTATTAAAACAAAGTTAGGAGTTTTGATTTTTCGAACGCATCTCTTGTAACAGATTAGCATCACTATTACCAAATACTATGTAAATATACATAGGTTCAAAGAATACTTTTTTAACCCTTAACCGACGTCGTGGAGTCCCCGGGACTCCATACAACAAAAAACGTGCTATTGTTTCTTACGTATTCACCCAATAGCCTTCTGCCATGTAGTACCTTCCTATGGTAGGAAATGTATGTTGTGTGAGATCATGATCGATTTTAGTCGTTTGCAACTACTACACGTGAGAGCGTTAGAGTCTAAGAGACTCCACGACGTAGTTTGTGTACCTTACACAAAAATGTCTCCGCATTATAGTACTAAGCCCTGCGATCCTGGCTTTGAGGAAATAGTTATGCAATGGTATGATGAGGCGGAAAGTGACTTTTCGGACCAAGATGACAACTCTATGTCACATGTAAACGATGATCAAGAGACTATTATTAGTGTACATAACTCGCAAAACTGAATACACTAATCCACCCTTGCAAAAATTTTTCTGGCAATATATATATTATCTTTCTGGAGTGTTTTAGCTTTAGTTATGTTAGAAGATTTCAGAAATTGCCCTTATTCTTTACAACTAGTGCAAAGTATATTATTATATTACAAATAAATGTTTCTTGTTACGCTCGGTCATGATATTAATATACGCACATTGTAAAAAGATATATATTTGTTTTTAAATAAAAATGTGTTAAACTTAATGTTTCCTTACTAACAATCTTTATTAATATGTTTTTTGTCAAAAAATTATTTACACTTTCACATAATGTCCTGGAGTCCCTTGGACTCCACGACGTGGTTTACATTAAGATTTTTCACAACGTCGGTTAAAGGTTAAGTGAAGTATAGATGTCGCCGATAGTAGAACGTTAAGGATGCATATGACCAGACAAATATTGGCTGTCGATTGTGGCTGTCAATTAATTTCAAATTGACGAGACATCTGACAGGTGTCATAGAAGCAATAATTTGTCTGGTCCGCTGCTTGATTTCGAACGTGCCTTGCCCCTCTACTTTAAAACTCTCAACGTTCTGCATATACTGTGGCGCGTTCTCTGTTTCAGTAATGGAACTAACACATCTTTAACCATATTAATACTAGTATTATATTTGCTTTTACCTAAGCATCTGTTCAAATGGATGTGCGTCCGTTTATAAACAAAGTTGCAATCTACGAGGTATTGTCTGTATTACTCGTTCTAGCCTTTCCGGTGTAATTTTTAATACTGCCGCGTTAATTCTTCCTCTAACTTCGTCAGCGTCCTGTGGAGGTGTAGCTTTAACTTTGTCCTTAATAAGACCCCAAACAAAAAAGTGTAAAGGATTAAGGTCGGGAGATCTTCCAGGCCATAAGACAGGACCACCGCGACCAATCCACCTGTTAGGGAACTGTTCATCCAACACCTCTCTCACATTACGAGCAAAATGTGCAGGAGCCCCATCATGCATGTAAAACATGTTACGGCGTATGTTCAATGGCATCTCGTCAATAACTTGTTCCAATACATTTAAGTACCCCAGCCCAGCCAAACATTAACTGAAAACTTTCTTTGGTGACCGTATTCCCGTATAGCATGAGGATTTTCATCTGCCCAATGGTGAAAATTATGGATATTGAGTACACCATCTCTGGTAAACATAAACTCCTCGGTCCAAAGAACACTTCTTAAATAATTACCATCTTCATGAATTCTATGTAAGATACTATGACAAAAGTTTAAACGATGTACATTATCGTTTTCATAGAGCGGCTGTACCTTAGTTATATGGTAAGGATAAAGAAGGTTTTCACGTAGAACCGAATTAACGGTCTTATTACTGGGGATATTGAATGTGGACGCCAACTGTCGAGTACTCACGGAGGGATCTTCGTGTATTGAGTCTAGAATGTCCTCTTCCAGGTGTAATGTACGCCGTTGTCTAGGTCGACCTGCGTTGGGATTCCTTTTATAAAACGAACCAGTTTCACGTAGACGTTGGTCCAGTCGTCGAAACACGTTTCCAGTCTCCGGTTTGGAAACCGTACGCGATATTCCTGTTCTGCCATGTTAGCATTTCCATTACAAAAACCATACATCATATACTTACATATCGGCATATTCATTAAATGTAAAATCCATCGTAAAAGAACAAAACAATAAAACAACAACGATAAAATACAGAAAAACTAATCTAGAGAATATGAGAAAACATGAAATAGAGCAGAGTTTGCACAAAACTAAATACTTCAGAAAAATTAATTTGGACAAATGTCAAAATTTGACACTAATGATTTTGATTGAAACCAAATAAGAAAACATACACATTATCTTACAACGTTGCCAATTGTGTTTTTCAAGAGAGGATGCTAATGAAGAAATGTTGAAAATAGACTCTCATCAAAAAGAAACTGTTTTCGATAAGTTAGAAATAAGAAGTTGTCTAAATTCAAAATTGCACCTGTCTGTGCCGACAAATATCGAACACAAGCGCTTATTAAGAGACTAAAAACCGAACTTCGTGAACCTCGTGAAGACGTATGAAGCATGGTACAATATTTTACCATTGAGATTTTCGATTTAGAAACGACCGAAGAATGTCGCTGCGTATAGCTTTTGCAACAATTTTTACACACGTTATATATGTTCCAACAATAATAATTTGTATATTGCATTAAACACATCATTGCGGATGAACTTATTCGGCTTAAATGTCACAGGTTAGTGTTTCTAGATATTAAGAAACATAGCGCTGCTTATAGTTTTTCAGGAATCGAGAGGGCACCTTTAGCAACAGTATGCTTGCTTTTAAATAATTGCAAACTATAACTAACACCTAAAACAATCGTCACTGATTCTTAATATAAATTAGGAAAATTAAATTTTTCAGTATTATTCACCTGGCGGATTGCTATTTGTATAATTATCTGGCCGAGCATTTCAAAATGTCGAATTTTTTCCTTGTGCCCGACACCTATGGGATGTATTGGATCTACCAAATCCATCGGTTTACTAGTTACTGATTCATACAACTCGAAACTAATTGTATAATTAAAACGGGTCGATGGCCGCAGTGGTTAGGCGGCTGAGTATTGTTGTGAGAGGACGATAGGTGCCGGGGTTCAATTCTCTGGAGGGACGGTGACATTTTTTCAGAAAGTTTAATCCCGGATCGACTAGCCATTCGCTGTTGGGAGCAAAGTGATTAACAGCGCGGCATCATAAAAGGCGATATGATGCTGTCACAAAGCCAATTGAACACATCATACACACACAAAAACTACACCGCGAGAGTTGCATTGATAGCCAGACAAGCGATACAGATTACAGAGTCACTGCAACTAAGCACCCACCACATTATAAAAAAAAAAGTGACATACTGATTGAATAGAGATAGCAACTCTATACAGAAGCGTTAATGGAGATATCTTATAGTTATTTGCTCGACATAAAAACAGTGCCACATATTTTATGTAAGGAGTTACATTCGCACATCATATTCAATAAGACAAAGCTACTATCAATGTATAAATGCATCTAACATAATGTAAGCTTGTAAAAAGCCATGAAAACGCATTTATGCAGCTTGAGCAAATACAGTTTGTCAAAAAAACATTAATTTTACCAATTAAAAAAAAAAAGTTGTGCAATAATGATATTTGCGATAAAGCGTTATACATCACCACCACTAACCATTATTAAACAAAAGTATTTTATTTTTATACAATATCTTCTGTATTTGAGCTTTCGTCAGCACCATTTACATAATCTTTTCTTGATGAACAAAATCCTGCAAGTATGTAATATCTTGGAAAGTGAAAATATCGAAGAGTGTTCTAGTTACACTGTATTAGATCACTTTGCGAGAGCTACATTTACTAATTGAATAGAGTTAATTTTAGGTCTGCTCCACGAAGCACTATTGAGAGTTTCCAACCAGCAGAGTTAGGCGTCCAAATAAATTATCTCCAAGTTTGTCGTTTATGTATAACTATTGTTATTCATACGACCATTTGGTTAAGTTGTGCCTAAGCAAACATTATACCAACACAATATGGACTTTAAAGAGTATGAAGTTGCACTTTATACTTGAAAATAACTCTGTATAGAGTTCATATTGTAATTTCATAGTATTAATATCACTCAAAATTTCTAGATGTTTAATAACTTACTCTGAATAAATACAATACAAAAAAATGTTTTGTGAAAACATGTGATTCTCTCTAAAATTCATTTTGATTATCCAGATATTGATTCAAGTTGTGTTGTCAAAATAAGCTCTATTTAAAGCAGTAAAGATAATGTACAATTTTTCAAATTTGTTCTATATTATGTTGATCAACGAGCTGGTATAGGCAACTTACTTTACTGATGTACATAAATGGTGTTGTACTCGCGTTAATTGACGGCGAAATTGTTCCCAGTTAATCGTGGCCGTCGGTATGTTACGATCACGATAAATATCGATCCTAATTGCTTTATTAGTAAATAATTTAATGATAAAATACCACGAATAGTAATTTTCTAGAATGCTATGGCTGATTGTTCAAATATAAAAAATGCGTATGTCTATATGAAATTATTTGTTAAAAATAACTATTAACTAGCTGCAGTAAATTAATTGTTTCAACAATATTTACTTACAAATATTTTTATGTTTGCATATATGGTAACAGTATTCTATTAGATTCGTTAAATGTGTATTGATTGGTAATTGAAAGTACGTTAAGCATTTGTGTTTTTTTTACAGCAGGGTCGTTAAGGTATTTCTGCCTCTCTTCACTGCGACCAATGAGATCTATTGTGAATACCCATCTACTTAAGGTGATACCTGAGAGGGCCGTGGACAGTGAATAAAGCCGTGGTGGTGTTAAGGTCGCTTTTATTGAGGTCCAGCAGAGATTTAGCCTTAGTGACTGAAAAAGTAATTAATTTTTTTGATTGTCTTAGTTTTGGAATGTTAGTCCAATGGGAGAATTTTTGCTAGTCTCCCACTGTTGAAGATGGACTTTTATGTGGTTTTTGGTAAGGCCACAAAACGGCTCTGGTCCAATAAATCGAGATTCCGCGTCTTTCTTTGCAAGACCGTCGGCAGTCTCATTTCCTTCGCATCCCCAGTGCCCTGGTACCTACATCACTGTAACTGTGTTTCTTTGGGCCAGAATTTTGAAGGTCAGCAGACAGTCCCAGTTTAACCTTGACTCAAACGTACGTGCCTCTAGAGTCTTTAGCGCTGCTTGACTGTCTGAGAAAATATAAATGCGTGCACCTTGGTAATGTCCTTTCAAACATTCCTGGGCACATTGTTCAATGGCACGTATTTGTGCCTGAAAAATGGTTGCGCCAAGGCCACCGAGACATTGCATCTCGGCCCATAGATACCTATTCCCACTTCTGTATTTGTTTTGGATCCGTCCGTCTACCAGCGTATGAACGGGTCTTGTAGTGTAGGTTAGCTGGACTCCCATGTTTGGCGGTCTTGTATAACTACTTCGAACTGTTTATCAAAGTCAAACCTAGGTGTCATATAGTCTATTAGTTTCGCCAACTCTCCCAATTCTTGTAGAATTTGAAGATGGCTCACTAGATCTCCTGCTTTGAAGATTATGTTCCATTCCAGTCTGATGGCGCCCATCATCGCTTCTCTTTTCATCTGTATGTGTAGGGGAATCAGATCAAGTAGAGCCTCCATCGCCGCGGTTGGACAAGATCGCATAGCGCCTGTGATGCCTACACAGGCAAGACGCTGTATTTTTTGCAGCAGATTTCGTCCTTGCGTTTCTTTTGTTTTTGGCCACCATACTAATGACGTGTATGTAACCATGGGTCTGACTATAGCCATGTAGGTCCATCATTTTAGGCTTTAGGCAGCAGGTTTTGCCAAAAAGACGATGACAGATCCACAATGCTCTTGTGGCCCTGTTCGACATGCTTAGGAGATGAGTGTTCCAGGTAAGTTTTTGGTCTAAGGAAATATTCAGATATTTCACTTCACTACAG
The DNA here is from genome assembly GCA_023690525.1 of Holotrichia oblita. Classification (NCBI taxonomy): domain Eukaryota; kingdom Metazoa; phylum Arthropoda; class Insecta; order Coleoptera; family Scarabaeidae; genus Holotrichia; species Holotrichia oblita. The sequence goes on along the minus strand of CM043017.1, from coordinate 125,068,987 downwards.
AATTTAAGCTGCGTTTCTCCTAGGACTTCTAGTTTTAGTAGTAACTTTAAGGTGCGCCTTAACAGCTTTGCAAAGTTCGTTTAGCTTGTTAGTACAGCCCAGCTCTGCTAATTTTTTGTATATAGTCTTAGCGAATTTTTGTTATTTGACGAGCGAAGCGCTTAAATTAAAATAACTTAATCTGTGAAATTCAAAACAAAATTTTTGTTTGAAGTAGTGCCACGAAATAGTTATATGTAAGTTGTCAACGAAGGCAGGTGTTGAGCTATATTTTTCCGTCTACTAAGTTGATTAATTTTTCAATTTCATCCATTTTAGCGAAATCAAAATCATTAACTAACTCCAATTACTCTAATAAAGTATTGCAATATATTGTGTTGAAAAGATCAGAGTCATTTTTTGTAACCAACGTAAGGCTTTTATTGAAACCATACAAATTAGAGACCAATAAGCTGTATGGTGTTCATTGTATGTTGCTAATAGAATGTAATATGTATATAAAAATGCATCATACTAGCAATAACGGCCAAGTGAAGATCTTGAGTCCAACTAGTTTACCGTCATTATGCGGTGTTACACAAAGTTCTCTATAGAGCCCAGTTTTAGTTAGTCTATATACATATTAATTAATTCGTCCAATTATTGTCAAATATAACCGTATAGGTATGTCAGAGATATATACGTATATCTATTTTTGTAGATGCATCCAAAATCAATGTAACCAATTTACTGACTGATTGCTTCAACGCACACAAGTTAAGAGAACCAAATTTATGTTGATACACACTAGGCATAGGCCTACTCCTAAAATATTGTCAGAAGTTAGCTTATATGATATCGTGTCTGTTTAGATTTATGTGTATGTACATAATTGATTAAGGATGTGGCTCAGGATTTTTCTATTATGTAGAGAAGTGCATCATCAAGCAGGGAGGAGGTGTTTATTGCGCAAAAAGCTGTAATGCGGGCAATGAGGAGAAGCTTGTAAGCTTATTTTTAAAATACTAGGCATACTACCATTGCCTGGTGTATATATTTCGGACGCCGGTTGTTACATTTATATTAGCAAAGCATCTCCTCCTACACATGAGAGCCAAGCAATGGCAAGAGAAAAGAAACCTTGTATCCTCTAGGATGTATACAACATATTGATAAAGAGCAATTGACAATACACACAATACATGTCTCAGAGAACAATATTGTCCGCTACCTGTTCATATTTCTTATTTATCACTTATCAACAGTTTTTAAATTACTGCAAGTTGCACCATTATGAGCTTTATCGTTAATATTTATATCGTTTTATTCGTTTTGAGATGTAAGGGGTATTTTTGTCTTCTGGTTTGTTTTTGTTAGGATTCTGGGGGTAGTTACTTCGATCACGTACCTTCATGTCTAAACCTGGTAAACAGTATTCTTAATAAGTCAATATATTATTCATATAAAGTATATAATAATGGTCTGTGTTGAAATGTCATTATTAATTATAACTCAGTCAATAGTAGTAGCACACTAATAAAATAATATGCTTCCGGCTAATGCCTATTAACACAAATCTATTGCACTAGTCAAAATATATCTCGAATGTTGCCGCACCCTGAGTAAATATCTAAATCTCGGCAAGGCAGCGGATTACAGATGCGTTTACATATAAATGTTTTGTAAAAGCATGCGGATTATTCGATAAAAATAGATAATTAGCATTAATAATACAAAGTATGTAATTTATTGTCGCTTCTTGCCATTTCAGGAACTTGTTCTTCTTTGAGGCGAGGCATGTTTATACATGCCAAGTATGGACAATAAAAAAACATTCAGTTGTTTTCGTTAGGAATAATTTTCACATATTTTCTCGCCTATAGCTATGCATTCGAACGCATAAAATATTAGTCATATTTTAATACATACATAAAAAATTAACTCAATTAAATGTTTTTTATGATCTGCTAAACATTTAATGTGTTCTAATATAAACCTCATTTATCTATTTAGGTTTTGTCTAGCTTGTATAGAAATCTCTTTAGCGCGGTATTTCTTCATTTCGCTTTCTCCGGTTTTTAGAAATAAAAATGGGTTTTTCTGATTTATACAATAAATCTTATTTACATGTGCTAAGTAGTAAATTGATGAAGTAAGTATTGAGTAAATATAAATAGCTATAAATCAATTCATAGGTGCTTAGATCATGTTACGTTTGTTATGAAACAGTAATATTTACACAATAGTCAAAATAAAAATGGTAATAATATGTATTAATTTAACCTTTTAATGGTTGGTAATCGCTTTGGAATAGTAAACACTTTCATATTCTTTGTAAAGTAATTTTTATTGAATGCTGGATTTAGCTTGTGAAATTTAGGATCTAGTAATGCGTTTATTATATACCTAACTACCTTATTCGATAATAATGATTTCGTAAGCTATATTTTATTTGGTAGTTATCAAGAGAGTAGCTAAGCCAAGTGTGTCCTTAGTCTGCAAGATTAATTACGGGTCACAAAACAGCATCCATTAATGGTGATATATACAATACCCTATTAACATGCTTTTTAGCTTGCGGTGGATAATTATTATATAATGATTTGAAGTAAAAAAGGTTAACCTTTTTGTTGATAAACATTTTATACATAGTGTTCATTTTAAAGCGATCCATTTCAGATATTAAAAAACAATTGTTAGGCTTCAAAAAGAAAACATCGCTTTGAATAAAAGGTTAGATACACTGGAGCAGTATACGAGAAAATCAAATGTTCGTATTACCGGTGTAGATGAAAACAAAGATGAAGATCTTGATAAAATGGTACTTAATATCTTTAAAGATACAATGCAGCTTAATGTGAAAAGTGAAGATGTTAGTATTTGTCATAGAATTGGCAAAAAGGATGGTCCGAAGAGGGCAATTATAGTAAAACTGTCAAGCTTAAGAGTCCGTCGGGATATTATTGCCAATCGAAGGTTTCTGCGCGGTTCCGTCGTTTATGTAAATGAAGACCTTACAAATGAGAGACATAGCATCTTAGTGAAATGCCGTAATTCATATGGAAACCGAAACGTCTGGGTTTCGAATGGAAGGATCCATGTTAAGGTAACCGATCGCGATAGGAAGTCCTGCAGATATGTCCTTGATACCATAGAAGACTTTAATCAAATGAAAGACTCTGGAGTGGTAAATATGGATTGATTGGACTCGATTATGGGACATATTGTTTTTGTACATATTGATTTCTTTGTCCTATAAATTGTTGTTTACTTTCATTTTTATTGTGGACGGGAAGGGGTTTTCTTTCTTGGAGGGTGGAATTTAATACTATATTTAATATTATTAGGTGAATTTTTGTGTTAATTTTATTATTTTAGGAATAACTAATTATATTATATTATTGCTATTAATGTGTACTGAAATTAGTATTTATTACCAGAATGTTAGGGGACTGCGCACAAAGAGTAATTTACTATATATTAACATTTTAAACAATTCTTATGATGTGATTTATTGGTAGAGATTTGGTTGGATGACACAATTTATGATACGGAACTAATAGATGGTAGATATGTCGTTTATAGGCGTGGTAGAAAAGGCCAAAGGGGAAGCGGTGTACTTTTGGCGATCCATAGAAGATTTCATTCTTCGTTAGTGCACGTGGATGCTAATATTGAAACTTTATTTGTCAAAGCAAAAATCTATGATAGAAATTATTTACTTAATGTGGTTTATCTTGCGCCCAATGCAGTATCCAACGATTACGAAAACTATTTCAATTTTATGGACTTTACAGATGTGCTATCTAGTCACAATAGATTAATAGCCGGGGATTTTAATATTCCTTGTATCACTGGTACCGCATATAGTTTTTCTGATAATCATTTTGTATGTCAATCGTTGCAAAATTTCTTAAGTTTGTATAGTCTGAAATTTTTGAATGATGTGCCAAATATTAATATTAAAACACTTGATCTGGTACTCTCAGATGTCGCTGTTTCTGTTGGCTGCAGTGAGGCTACGCTCGTGCCAGTTGATTTACATCATCCAGCACTAATATTAGGTTTAAACGGAAATTATCGTTCTTAAAATGTATTGCTAAACAATAACTTCAATAAATATAATTTCTCGAAAGGAAATTTTGAAAGATTATATTGGATGCTGAGGCGTTGTGATTGGCTGAGTCTGCTTATATGTTTCGATGTAAACTCTGCGGTGGAGATATTTTACGATCATCTCTATTCAATTTTTAGTGAGTGTATTCCCTACTATCAATCTAAGGGTGGTACACAGAGATATGCCGCCTGGTTTACTCCAGAGGTGCAGTCTATTTTTAGGATTGAAGAATATCATAGAAAAAGAAAACAAAACCAATTTAACTTGGATAAATATAGACTATATAGAGCAAAACTAAAAACTTTAATTGATAATGAATATAAAAAATATTGTAATAATGTTGAGTTATCAATCCAGAATGATCCGAACGTGTTTTGGTCATTAATCAAGCGTAAAAAACATAGTCTGGCTAAATCTGATACTCTTTCCTATAACGACACCGTATTATCACGGAAGGAGCAAATTGCAAACGGGTTTGCTTCTTACTTTAAGAGTACTTATGATGCTCCTTCATTTTATAATATCAATGCTTTAGGCGCATATGGTTGCGGCAGTGTGGACATTGGGAAGATTACTAACAATGACATTAGATTGAGTATAAAAAAACTTCGTGCAAAGAAGTCCATTGGGGTTGATGATGTTCCTGCGTATATATATAAAGGTTGTTGCGATTTGCTACTGGTCCCACTCAGGTATATTTTTAATTTGTCATTAAAAACTGGAATATTCGCGGATAGGTGGAAGTTGACCAGAGTTGTTCCTATATTTAAGACTGGTGATAAGAATAGTATAATAACTGATAGGCCAATTTCTATTCTGCCGGTTGTTTCTAAGATATTTGAACAGATTATATATGCTAAAATTGTTGCGCAGATCAAATCACGTATCGCGGTGGAGCAGCATGGTTTTTTTCCCGGGGAGATCTGTTGAGACCAATTTACTACTATATACAGAGTGCGTGACTGGGGCGATTGATAAAAGTCGTCAAGTTGATACCGTTTATACAGACTTCTCGAAGGCTTTCGACCGGGTGAATCATGACATTTTACCGGATAAGCTTAACGGGTTCGGTGTTTCCTATGGTTTACTAAATTTCTTTAGTTCCTATTTGTGTAATAGGCGACAATTGGTCTCTTATGAAGATGCATATTATTCTCCGTTTTTGGCTACATTTGGGGTTCCTCAGGGCAGTAACTTGGGTCCTCTACTGTTTTTAATATTTGTGAATGATGCCGATAGGTTGCTGCCACGTGTATCTTCGATTAGGGACCTGGGTATTACGTTCACTAGCTGCTATCGTTATGCGGACTATATACAAAACATCACCAATGACGCATACAGAAACTTGGGTTTCATAAAGCGAAATACACGGGAATTCTCCAGATTGAACTCAATTATCTATCTCTTTAATGCATTCGTGCGCTCGAAATTGGAGTTTGCCTCTGCAGTGTGGGATCTTTCGACAAATAGGGAGGACACACTTATAGAAAAAGTACAAAATAAATTTTTGAAGTATCTATACTACAAAAAGCATAATAAAAAACCCCCGTTTGAATCTTATCAACATATTAGAAATGGTTTTGCTATTCCGTTGCTCTTACATTGATAACGCTCACCTTCTATCACTATTTAGGCTACACATTCCTTACCATAGTACCAGGCCCCTGCCTCCGATGTATACAACTATAAGTTCCCTTTCTCCAATTAATAAAACTTTATAATACCTTTTACCAATCGGTTGAGATATTTGGTGTATCTAAGCCATTTTTTATGAGATCAGCCAAGTCCGCTGTACCGGGTGTCCAATTTTCGATGGTTTTGGGGGGTATCTCACTTATTCGTAAAGATAGAGAGTTGCGGTTTTCGCATTACTCAGCTACTTTTTTGTGAAACGAAAGATGCCGCGAACAAAATTTTCATAGCCCACTTCGTTTTCGAGATACAAGGTGATTTTGAAAATATTGCATTTTGGAACGTCCCTCGTATCTCAGTTATCGTTTAACTTATCGAAAAGGTAAAAAATGTTTTTTATGCAGTTTTTTACGTTGACTCCAGTGGCGTAGATAGATTTTCGCTGTAGACTGTAATTTTTTAGATATTAATCAAAGTTATGTTTTTTTAAATGAGACATCCTATATATTTTTTGATCGTTTGGTTAAGCTTTTTACAAGCTTTTCAAAAATATATAACACTTTAGATATATTTGCATTTGAATGAAAATTCTAATTAATAACTACATTCTGACACTATTCTGACATAAACCACCTAAAACTCGTAAATTGACATAAGACGCAGTTGTTTTTTTTTATTCGCCATGGCCTACTAACAAAAAAATTATATTTTTAATTTGAAATGCAAATATATCTAAAGTATTATATATTTTTGAAAAGCTTGTAAAAAGCTTAACCAAACCGACAAAAAATATATAGGCTGTCCCATTTAAAAAAACATAACTTTGAATAATATCTAAGAAATTACAGTCATCAGTGGAAATCTATCTACGCCACTGGAGTCTACGTAAAAAACTGCATAAAAACATTTTTTACATTTTCCATAAGTTAAACGATAACTGAGATACGAGGGACGTTCCAAAATGCAATATTTTCAAAATCACCTTGTATCTCGAAAACGAAGTGGGCTATGAAAATTTTGTTCGCGGCATCTTTCGTTTCACAAAAAAGTAGCTGAGTAATGCGAAAACCGCAACTCTCTATCTTTACGAATAAGTGAGATACCCCCCAAAACCATCGAAAATTGGACACCCAGTATTGTCTCCAATTAACTGATGGTTGCCTTACTGTGCGCTGTCCCCCATGTGAGAGAATTATCGAATGCTTTTGTATTATGACACTTTTTGCAGTCATCTGTGGCAATTAAATTTTCTGTTTTGTATAATGTAGAAACATTTGTATAAGAAGTTTCTCCTGTATGTTTCTTTCTTTAAATAAATAAATAAATATTTTGAAGACGAAAAGAAATATCACAAACTCAAAGTAAAATGTGATGTTTGTCTCCAGATGTTAATTAAAATTAAAATAGTTAGGTATATGGATTCCATTTTGGTTCTCTCACATATTACTGTGCATGCTATTATTTATTATTTATAAGTTGCACCTGTCATTTATTAACTGTTATGGATCCCTTCTGTTGGTTCATATATAGCAATATAGGCGACCTGGTGTAAATTATTGCATTTATCAAGCTATCGTACGTTTCTTCAATCGTTACTTTGTCAATATACCTAATCATTTCTGGGCAAGAGAAAATCCTCACGTTCACAGAAATCCACATGTTGAAGACAATTTCAGTTTTAATGGACTCAACACAAACAACAAAAATACTTAGAAATCTTAGTAGTAGTAGTAGTTATAAATTTTCTACATACCTACTCTCTCTACAAGCTTAAGGCAACATTGTTGGTACATAGATATATGTAGGTACGGAGTTTGGTGGTGATTCCGCTTGGGCATTTGTTTTTGTTTATTTTGATCAGCTTATGCAATAACAGTAAAATACTTTACTTTGCAACGTAGACTTATAGACTTTCCGATCGCTAGAGAACTTCAGATTTTTATTTGGTTATTAACTGGATGGATTAGCTGTCTGCAATACTAAGAAAGTTTATCGTCTGTTCATAAAAATGTTCCAAGATCAACAGTTTGTTCCAATTGGATCTTGAAGATGGCTTCCTGAATCCCTTGAATTCACGTCTCTTGATTTTGGGAGACTATAAAATGTGACGTTTAAAATACACCTACTGATAACAGACAAGACTTCTTAAATCGAGTGAGAATAGATTTTTAATGATTAGATCGCAACAAAATAAGAAAAATAATAAATAAAATACCTTGAACAGAATGGGGATCATATAGAACATTTACAGGTTTCTTCACTCAGTTTGTACATTTGTTTAGCTATTCTGTTTTATTTGACATTCAAAACATTTTTATTTGGTCATGTGTTGAATTCGTTTTGTTAAAGTAATTGTTTTCCTTCTTGTCATACTAACCGACTATTTTCAAATGTGCATACGTTGATCGCAATTTTAATAACAATAAAACCACTAAAGCTAGGTAAAGAGAAATCGGTGTATATGTATGTAATGTAATGTAACATTTGGTGGATTTTGTAATCTCCGTTGTTGTCTTTCAAATATGAAAAATTTACGTTTAAATAAGAATGGAAGAGAAGTCAACATTGTAAAACAAGTAGTAATAATTCGAAAACAGTTGAAGATAGGTATAAGGAAGCCTAATACTGTGCATCGCAAAATAGATTGTAAAATTTTAAAATGTACCTAATACTATACAGAGTGTTTGATTTAAATGAAGAAAGTTACATTATTTTTATCAGGGTCCCTCTCTTGCTTCATCTAATGAACTTACTTAACTTACTAATTAGTTTGCATATATATATGTATGTATATTCTCTATTACGGAGGTATCACAGAGCTATCCCATCGGGTGGGCTACTGTTTAAAGCAAAGAGTTGGCATAGCGAATGTGGTAGGTTATCGTAATTTTCAAAATAATATAATATGAACAAAAGTACAAATTTAAAGAGCATGAAAGTTTTTTAATTAGAAAATAACGTTTTTTACAATTAACTTTACAATTTGAGAAAAATTGAAATTTCCCAACTAAATTTATAACAGATTAGTTCACTTAATGTGTCATGTGTAAATTTTTCAAATATGAGAATAAATGTATTGGCCCCTTTGATAAATTTAAGTTTTAAAATAATCCATTTCTTAAGTTATGAAGAAACACAATTCAACAGAGTAGTTTGCAACCAAATTGGAACCACTCTTGCATTTATTTCTTTATTTTACGCTTATGATTTTACTGAAAGATATCAGTGAGATAATTCCATGCACTATTCACAATATTTTATTTTTAATGTTTCGACATCACTACTACTTTGTTATCTCATTAAATTTAGCGTTGACATAAGAAAAAGCTTGACTGTCATAGCTGTCAAGAACAGGGCTCTAATAAATATAAAAGTGTACTTGTCAGATATTTTGTAGATAATTTTGGCTCGAACGAATTCTGGTTGATTGGTGTAATTCTGAGTACCAAGCTCTAGTAAAATCTATGTTTCTAACGCAGCCTCATTTTTAAACAGCCAAATGTTTCCAGTTTCATTTCGATACTACAATAATATAGTTATGTATAATATGTCATCTCTTAAATATATTCAAAGCTTTTATCTGGTGTATTGATATTTGAGGTTTCTTGCACATAGCGCTCCATGATTGGCAACAATCAAATATTTAGTGCTGACAACGCTTTTGTTTCAAGAATGAAATTTCCGCGTTGAACTATCCTAGACAAATGGAGCGCAGATGAACGATGTGGACAATTATCTTTAACCTTGGTTGCATTTTATGAAGCCATTCCTTTAGGGATAAATTATGTGCACAATTGTACAACGAACACAAACATGAATCGTGTTTGGACAAGACCATGACTCGTTTGTTTTCCTGAGCTTAATAGATCTATTCTACACACGTGCCCTTTACTGTATTGTAGCATTCAGATTTGGTTCTGTTTTTATAAAAATAGGGTATTATAAAACTTTTCCAGTGGTCTAAGTATATACCAGCTTGTATTTTGCTTAAAAAATGCATTCTTTAGTGTTATTTGGATTGATATTTTAAGTAATACTTATGTTTTACATTAATACTATATTGCATTAGAAAGTATTTCGCTCTTTTTCGGAATTGTTACCCATACATGACAGCATCCTAAGGTCAACAGAACGCTTAACACGATTGACTTTTGCACTGATCATAAGACTGTTTTAAGCAGTGGGATTACTCACCGTTTGTGTAATAATAAGTAAAGGACTATAATCTGTGTAAACGTTTCAAACAACACCAACGACAGGTAGTATATATGTATGTATGTACTTACATACATATATAGACATTTATTAGTTTTACATTTGCACCGTACAAATAATAGACTAACAAATGTTAAATATACGATAGACGAGCACCATAACATGTAAAATTAAATTAAAACGAAAATGGGGATTTATACAACCTTTACACTGACATTTTAAATTATTTAAATGTTAGTGCTTTCGCACTTAATATCACGTTTTTATATAATTCGCAGAAATTGTGGTAAATTATTTAGTAATTAGGTGAGGGGAAGGAGAAAAAGTTATTCAAAAGTCATGTTAATGAACAATTCAACAAAGATATTATTTCAACGCTTGCCGAATTGATTACGTGAGTTCCTGTTCTTTTGCTAGATATAAATTCCTTCATTATTGTTTTAGATGCAATGTTAGATTGGATTTTCCTGTAAAACATCTTAGTTGAAGTAAATGCCAAGGATAATCGAGAAATATGATTTATAATAGAAATTAATCGGAATCAGAATTAAATTGAATCTTTTATTAGTGATTCAAGGTTTAATTCGATTTTGAGGCTGCTGTTACTATATTTCCTTTTTATCATTAAATAATAAAATCCATTGAAGAAAAAGATTACAGAATGTTGATTTTCCAGGAAATTATTGCATAGAAAATTCAGACTGCAAGCAAGAGTAGAGTTTTGAAGTTCGTGGCGGATGCGTGATCTGTCGTATGATATGAAATTAGACATTGCGTGATAAAAATGAAATCACGTTGTTGCTGTTGTTGATTGTTAAATATTTTATTCTTGAAGAAATAAACTACCAACTTAACTCTATTTGTCAAGAAAATAATAATATATTCAGTACTGATGACATTTTCTCCTTCAGGGCATGAGTTCAACTTCGTAACGCACGTAATTATTTTCTTTAAACAACTATTGCTTCTGCAATCCAAATTACCCTTGTTTTTCAAAATTTACTTATGAATAAACAATTGAATTCAATTATTTTTAAACCGAAAATATGGTTCAAAAAATAGTTCTAGAATTATGTTTGTAAATAAACTTTTCATAAGTTTCAAAGTTTTTCATTTCTAATATCTACCAAGCAACATAACATGCTTGCCTCACAAGTGATGCGTCTACTATCCAGTCAAGCGATAGCTGCATGTTGGTCAATTGCATTTCCAATTACATCAGCACTTTTGGGATGAAATGATTCTCAACCGGAAGCTCTGATTTGACTCCGTCAAATTTTTGCTTGTTTATGTAAAATAAAAAATAAAATAATAATAATCATAAGTCTTTTAGTTGGTTTTAGTAGATGAAATTTTTAAATATGTACATATGTGTAACTGATTTATATTTTTAGTTTTTAGACTGTTCCTTAATGAACGAGTATTTTACAGATTTCTCATGAATATTTAATTAACATATGTAGGTATGCCAAAATAGAATCTGAGACATTAAAGTACATTAAACCAAGTGAAGTTAACAGTCGACAAATATGATGATCCTTTTTACTGGACATAATTATGAATTGTGCAAGAAAGGATGGGAACTCTGAATTTTTCTAACGTTTAATTATGATGTCCATACTTTATCTTGAAGAGTTTAAAATGGTGGTATCTGTGTAAGTTAAGATTTTTTCTTGAGGGCAAGAATGCATACTTTCTTACTGATTGAAGAGCAATAGCAGAAAATTTCATAATGTATGCAATTGCAATGTAATGTAAATACTATAACATTTCTAAATGTTAGGGCTACTTAAGTGGAACTATCGGTGCTATAGGAGCCGCTAGCATTATGTAAGAGTGGATGCGTGAAGTTGCCATTCTAGATAGAAAATAATTCTATGATTACATCCGTAATATACAGGATGTCTCTCTAGTGCGTCCAAGTACCATATCTCCCCTTGTAGATATTTTTTCTGAAAAACAATTATACGGAAGTTACTTGAATTGATATGGAACATGTTCTAAAATTACTTTCACTTATACAGGGTGTTCCATTTTAACTGAACAAAACACAACTTTGTTATTTTAAATACAATGGTATAATTTTTTTCAATGCAATCGATTCTACGCATTATTTGCAAATGTTTTGTGTTAGGGTTCTCTATTAGTCCCCTACAGTCTACTACCACATGTTAAATATGTTTTAATATATTTGACCTTTAAATTCAAATATCATGATTTAAAAAAATATTCAAGTTAAATTCTCGTTCTCCAGTAACGAGCCAGAAATTAGAATATAAGATTTGCTAATCGCTATTAGAACCAAGTTTAATAATGTTTCAACATTAGGAACTGTTTGTTAAACACTACACATAACATAATATAACATTTCTAAATAATTTAAATTTTCCGAGTATTGTGTGCAAATTGAATCTAACAGGATTAAAACTATCAGAAGTTTAGTATCAGGAATCTGCTTGCTAATGAAGCTTGAAGCATTCTTTGAAATCCAGCAACTCTACAAATATAAGTTATCTCTACTATATGACAGATTTTTCCTAAAAGCAATAAAATGTTGTAGAATATTGTACAGATATGATTATATCAAGAATTTGAAGAGCTATAGTGACAAAAATATGAATAAATTAATTTATATATTTATATATGCCACTTAAATTTTCATCCATACCTAACCAATAAAATAAATAATGTAATGTGCATTATACAGGGTTATTCAAACCCACTGGAACATCTAAATAAGTTTGTTGCTTTTAAGCAAGTTATCATTAAAACATACGATAGAATTCGTATTCAAGTTGCTTTTTTTAATTTGTATACTTTTACAAAATTTAGATTTTCGTGAGATTCTAAAGCACCTTTATACAATTATATGTAATTATATCTTTGTTTTGCATCATTCTTGAGATATTATTATATATATATATATTATTATTATTATTATTTTTAATTTTTACCGAATGGATATCCGGAGAAACATAATTTTTGAACCTATGTTTTCCAAATCTTACAATCGCTTGCTTCACTACTTGACTACGTTTGTCCTAAGAAAATATTTTACTCGGGGCACACCCATTTGGCAAAAATTAGAAAGTGTAGTAAATATCTCCAGAATGATGCAAAATCGAAACGTAATTGCATACATAAAGGTACTTTAAAATTTTAGGGGGACTTCACAAATGTAAAACTATTGACAATGTTAACTTTTAACCTGATTTAAACTAAAATATTTTGTTTGACAAAATTAACAATTTTAAAAATATTTAGACGTTCCGATACATTTGAATAATCCTGCATATCTGATGTTATCCAATAATATTAATAAATTTTTATAGTTGTCAATAAAATTCAGTGGAATTAAGATCACTGAAAATTCGACGTTTAGACATAAATAATGTTTAACTACGTTAACATTGCGTTGTTGAAAGGTAGAATGCAAAAGGTATATCTTCGCTATTCAAATGTCGTTTACTTTGTGCTAATAACACTATTGTACATCAATATCATGTTTCCACAGATCGCGTCGATATTATTTATTACTATTGAATAATATTAACATTTCTTTATTAACTTTTTATTTTACAATCATAGTTTTTAAGTATAAGATGTCAGAACTTATGACACCCAAATTGCCTTTTCTTATTTAGAATTGATATTTTAATCGCCGTTTTTTTTGCACAGAATAAAATGATATAACCAATGATTCATAATAGAAATTAGACATGGATGGATTTAACGATTATTGGCCAAACTTGGTATTTGGCACCATCGATTAGGAGCACGACACAATTTAAACTGTTATGTTATACTTGAAATATGATAGATATATTAAACGGATGCATTTAGAAAACAGAAACTGGCAATAAGAAGCAACTGTTATATTATATAGTGTTAGTCATAATAGTAATAATAATTTATTATTAAACATCCAATGACTTTAAAACCAAACCGTTTTGGACATATACTCATATCATGATAGTCATATGAACTTTTATGATCAAAATAACCTCAGAAATCAGCTCTTAAAGTTTGTCGTATATATTGAGAACTACCCTGTACACATAAGACCAGGTTTCCGGTTTTGTTGTGGTTGGCCATTAGCGAACGTGGTATCAGTAACCTCGTATATTTTAAAGGTGGCTTGGCGGTAAGGTAAGTTTGCAGACAAACATATATACAAAAGTGTCTTGCAGTGCTTAGGCAATTTATTAGTAAACATCATCGAGGCGATAGTATAATTTTTTGGCCTGATTTGGCGTCTGCACATTACGCTACACCAACTCTGAACAACTTGGATGAACTGGGAAGCCAAAAGCCCACAATTGATACCATTCGAAACTTTCTGGGTTAATCTAAAGAGGAGCGTCTACAGTAATAGATATTGGTAAAAAAATGTAGTTTGTTTGATAAGTAAGACTAAGAAAGAGCTGAAAACTATTAATACAACTGGAATTCAGAAGTCGATGAAAAAAGTGTCTTTAAAAGTTCGGAATTTTCACATCATTTGAAATTCATATGTGCTTTTAGGATAGAAAAATCTTTATTATACCACAGCTCCCCCTATGTAAGTCCTTCGACTAATAGAATTGTCCTGGATTCTCTTTGAACCAGATGTATGCATTAAGAAAAGGTGATTTGAGTATTTTTCTCTTTCGCCGTTTCTGTTTCCAAAGCTCAAAACTCACATGTTGCACATTTTACAGACAAATTAGTAAGCAATTTTGAATAGCGTGTGTAGTTGCTTAATTAGTTTGACATTAATATGACATGTGAGAGTGTCTTCTCTAAGATATTTTACTCTCATCCGTGAAGTCAATATTATTAAGGTTTATAAGAAAGAAACTAACCATCAATTTATACAGTATATATTATTTATGTGTGGTGGGTGGTTAGTTGCAATGACTCCGTAAGATGTTTTACTTCTCTGGCTATCACTGTAACTCTCGTGGTGTAGTTTTGTGTGTAAATTGTGGTCAAATAGCTTTGTAGTCAGCAGCCTAACCACGGCGGCTCTCGACTGTTTAAAACGTAAACAACCCACTGAAGAACAATTCACCTGGCTCCCTGTCTTGTAATAATAATTAACTTTTATGCCTGCTCAACTCTCAACTGACATTTCATATGTCGCCCCGACACTGTTTGTGTGACTATTGACATGATAGAGTTGGTTTATCCCTGTCTTTCTGTGGTTGTGTTTTTCTATACATAAAGAGGGAAAGTTTAACGGTCAACAGCGCTCTATGTCGTTAATGTGCCGGCATGGTAGTTTGGCATCTCCTCCAGTTCGAGAAGGTGAAGCAACTTGCCGAGTCTGACGTAAATTAAAGAAACGGTTCTCCAGATAATATACATAAAGAGGGAGAGTTTAACGGATAACAGCGCTCTAAGCCGTTAATGTGCCGGCATGGTAGTTTGGCATCTCCTTTAGTTTGAGAGGGTGAAGCAAGTTACCGAGTCTGAAATAAATTCATGAAACGGTTCTCCAGATAATATCTCTTTTTGTATATTACCTAGCACCGTTTCGTGAATTTTACTTCAGACTCGGCAAGTTGCTTCACCCTCTCGAACTAAAGGAGATGCCAAACTACCATGCTGGCACATTAACGGCCTAGAGCGCTGTTAGCCGTTAAACTTTCCCCCTTTATGTATATTATCTGGAGAACCGTTTCGTGAATTTACCTCAAACTAGGCAAGGCTACATTATTTGGAGAACTTAAAAAAAAGAGATAAATCAACCCAACGCAAAAAATATATAATAAATTCGTGGGGGGTGTCGATCAACAAGGCAATCGCGTGTCCAATTACAGGGTTGCTTTTCGAGGTAAAAAATGGTATACACCGATTGTTTATTGGATGATTGAGGTCTGTGCTACCGACGTCTACTTACTTCCTAGACAATTTGGATCTACCAAAGACAACTTACACTTTAGAAGAGAAATTACAACAGCGCTTTTGGCAAAATTTGGTAAGAACAGTAAAAATCCTGGAGGAACAAAGGCTCTTGTTGAACGTCATATTTTTGCTAATGGCATGCATGTCATTATCACAGGACAAAATAGACTCAGATGTGCAATTTGTAAAAACAAAACAACTAAACCTTGTAAAACTTGCAACGTACGTATGATAAATGTTTTGCAGATTACTATAAAGAGTAAGTAGTAGTATTATTTCTTGTTCCTTCTTTATTATTAGGTTTTTTGTAATAGTTTATTTAAAAAAAAATTTTGAATTTTTGTGTTTACTTATTTTTATACAAATAAAATTAATATATGTATTTTTTGACCTTTATGTACTTATCTTTTATTTCCTGATTTATTTCCACTTAGAGGTCAATAAAACAATAAATAATTAAATACCAATTTATTCCATAACATATAATAATATGTTTTCGTTAAATAACTTCTTCGGCGGAAGAAATTGACATTTAATATGTGTCAAATGACTAATAATATTATTAGTCATTTGTCAATATGTGTCAAATGACTAATAATATTATTAGTCATTTGACACATATTAAATGTCAATTTCTTCCGCCGAAGAAGTTATTTAACGAAAACATATTATTATATGTTATGGAATAAATTGGTATTTAATTATTTATTGTTTTATTGACCTCTAAGTGGAAATAAATCAGGAAATAAAAGATATACAAATAAAGCATCTCTAATGCTCCTTCTCCTTATTTTTGAAAATATACTTAAAATTTTTTTTTCCATGTCCTAAATCATCCTGCAAAAATATTTATCATGTAATTAAACTTCTTTCGTTCTGGGCATTAACGGGTTAAATATTTAAATAAATAATTTACTATTATCCTTTTAATTATACTGAAAACATGTAATATTGGTTATTAGGTTCTTGATTTTTTTTTTTTTTTTTTTTTTTTTGGTAGGTGGAAATCCGTTACGGACACCAAGTGCTTGGGTCGATCGCACTTGGTAGTGTGGGACTCCCAGTCGGTGTGTGCAATAACTGGTATACCCACTAAAACCACCCTATACATATCTCCTAGGACACCCATGGAACCATCTTGTTAGATATCAACCTCATGGATGCCCCGAGTAAGCTTCACATCATTTAATTTGCTGTTTTCTGTCTTACTCTTTCCTCTACTTCCTTGGTTTTCATTATCTGCCTTATCATTTGATGCAGTTCCTCCCAATTTTGCCTGGATTCTATCATACTGTCTACCAAGTTGTTTGCCGTTATCTCCTTTCCTAGCTTATTTCCTGCTCTTTCTCTCAGTTGCTTCCACCGTTTGCATGAGAATATCGTATGTGCTGCCGTGTCGGGATCTCCACAATATGCACATTCATCGCCTTTAGCTTTTCCTATCCTGTAGACGTAGGTCCCAAACACCCCGTGGCCCGTTAGCGCCTGCGTGAGATAGTAATCTGTTCTTCTGTGTTCACACTCCATCCATTTTGTCAGATCGGGTATTAGTTGTTTCGTCCATTGTGCTTTTAGAAAATTATTTGACCACCTTTCTTGCCACAAGATCATAGTACGTCGTCTTGCATCCTTTATGTTTCCGTTTTTGCCTTGTTGATACATATATTTCCTCTCTTGTGCTTGTAGGTCTATGGGTGGTATCCCTGCAACTACTTGTAGTGCCAGTGTGGAGATGGTTTTATATCCAGCCACTACCCTGATTAGGGCCTTGCGTTGCGTTTTTTCTACCAGTAGCCTATTTCTCTTTATTGATAACGCATCTGCCCATATTGGGGCTCCGTAGAGAATGATTGAATGTATCATTCCAGCGAGGATCGCTCTCTTGGAGCTGCATGGCCCGCCGATGTTTGGTAGCAAGCGTGTTAACCTTCCCATTCTATTTTCCGCTTTTCCCGTGACTTGCTCTAAGTGTTCCCTGAAGCTGACTTTCGTGTCAAAAAAGACACCCAAGTATTTTACAGTTTTCTTTGGTGTTATGGTTACATTATTTAACTTAAAGAACAGACCATCTCGTTTCCTTTTGTGAGTGATAATCAGCGCTTCCGTTTTTTCTGGCGCAAGTTGAAGGGCATTTTCTTCCATCCATTTTGCAACTCGATTTAAGTTTGCATCTGTATTGATCATCAAGTTTCGTTTGCTGTCGGCAGTTACCAGCAATGCGAGATCGTCGGCAAAAGCTATAGTTTTGGAACGACCCTGTAGTTTAATTTTCAATACATCGTCATAGAGAACATTCCAGAGTGTTGGTCCCAAGACGGATCCTTGAGGCACCCCTACTTCCACTTTGAGTCTGTCCTTTTTGGTCACCTGTACAAATCTTTCATTTAGATAGTCCCCGACGACATTTATTAAATATTGCGATATTTTCCTGTTTTCTAGATTCTTGAGTATTAAGTTCCAGCTTGCAGTGTTAAATGCATTACGAACATCTAGCGTTATGAGCACATTCCACTCTTTTTACTTTTCTCGGATAAGTCTCTTATTATTTCCATTGCCTGTAAGGTTGACCGTCCTTTTCTGAACCCATATTGATGTTTTGCAAAATTACCTTTCTGCTCGATCTCCTCTTCTAGCCTCTGCCTTATCATTGACTCGTATAGCTTACTAAGCGTATTTAGTAGACAGAGTGGCCTGTACGACTTCGGTTGTCCTGGTTTGGAGTCCTTAGGTAGTAATATGGCTTTGGCTATTTTCCATTCCCTTGGAAATTTTTGTATCTTAAGTAGTTCGTTTAGTACTTTAAGGAGCCATTGACCGTTAGACTTCACCACTTCTTTGACCGCCTCAGCAGGTATTCCATCCATCCCTGGGGCTTTTCCTGTCTTCATGCTCTGTGTCGCAGTGTGCAGTTCGGTTTCCGTGAATTTTGGCACTGATGCTACTATTTTTCTATAGTTTTCCGTTGCATTCGCAGATTGAGGAAAAAGTTGTTTCATGATTTCCTTTTTTCTCTAGCCGGTATTTCGTAGGGTACTAGATGTTTTATTCCTTTCATTGCCAATCTGTAACCCTCGCCCCATATATCGTTATTTAATTCATTGCATAATTTCTTCCAATGTTCTCTTTTTGACTGCATTATTAGTTTGCGTAGATCCTTTTTGCTTTCATTGTATCTTTTTTTGGCTAGCAGTTTTTCCTCTTCTTTGTCTCGTTTCTTTGACATTCTTGTATACTCCCTTCTCATCGATTTGCACTCCTTTCTTTCTGCTTCTATTTCAACGCTCCACCAGTATGGTACTCGCTTTTCGCCTCTTGGACCTTCCTTGGTACTATTTATGTAAGCCTCCTTAATGATGTTTATACACATTTTATACGAACATTTCTCTGTTTTAGTCGTATTAGCTAGCCTGAGTTCGAGATTGGCATTAAAGGCATCCCAGTCTGTAACATATTTTCTTTTCTCAGTGGGCCGTTCTGATGGTTTGTTAACTGTTATACCGTAGCTGATATAACGATGTTCCGTTAGAGTTTCCTCATCCAGTACTTGCCAACCCGTAATATGTTTTGCAAATTTTTGAGTGGATATTGTTGCATCGATGAATGACTCGGTATTTCCCCTTACAAAAGTTGGTACTTCACCCGTATTTAGTACAACCATGTCTAGCGCTGCGATCCATTCAGACCAGTACTCTCCCCTTCCGTCGGTGACTGGGGATCCCCACATGTGCGACTTTGCGTTTATGTCGCCGGCAATGATCGCTTCTTTCTTTCTGCATTTGACACAATTTGCTATTTCATCCACTTTTTCCACGTATTCGTTGATAGGTATATTTGGTGATATATAGCAACAATACAGGTCCCATTCTACAAAATTTATTACTATGTATCCCTCTTTTACCTTTATGTTTGATACATTTAGCTTCCTATTCACGAACAGTACAGCCACGTCCACTCTTATATCTTTTACCCATTCATTTGATTTGACTATTTTTTTATTTGGTTCACTAACTATTATTATATCCACCTTTTTTTGTTTGGCGGTGGCGTAAGCAAGGTCATGCGCTGCCCTTCCTCTCCCTAGATTTGTTTGTATAATCCTAATGGTCATTTTGGTTTTTTCCATCCCTCCGTGTCCTTGTACTTGCTGACTGTATATTCTGTCTTCTTATATTTTCAACTAGTTTTTTAAAGTGAGGACACCTTATTTGGTCTGCTCTATGACCCTCAACATTGCATTTTATACATCTGGTTTTATTGTCACACTGTTTGCCCGTGTGCCCCTTTTGTCCACATTTGATACATTCTTCGCTGCGATCGGTTTGCGATGCGCATTCCCAAGACTTATGTCCGTGTTCTAGGCACTTGAAGCATCTCGCCACCTCTATCCTTTCTTTTATTCCGCACTCTGACCATCCGATTCTCATTTTCCTACGCTTAATTAAATCCATCGCCTCTTGTTTCGGAATCTCAGCAATCACTGTTTGTTCTTCATGTTTGCTTTTTCTGATAGATTTTATGTTTATGTCCGTTTCCTTCAGTTTTGTTTCTTTTCCGAGTGCGCGTTTCACATCTTCTTCCGTTGTGGTTGGGTCTACTCCAAGGACGTATATAGTTGTTGTCCCAGTCCTTCTAGTCGTTACCTTGATGTCCTCTATCTTGTTCTTTATTTCTTTTCCTAGTGTATTTGCCATTTCGTGTCCACCCTCAACTTGTAGTAGTAGATCTCCCTTTGCCGTTTTCCTAATTTTCTTGACCTTAACGCCTATTTGGTCAATGTCGACTTCTTCTTTAAGTTTTTTAACTATGTCAACGTAGCTTCTACCTTCGGTTTTTATCATTACTGTACTATCCTCCTTTCTCATTTTCTGTTTGAGTGGGTCAGACCCTTGTCCTTGTAGCAATACCTTTATTTTAGTGCTCTCATTTGCGAAGACATATTCACATGTTTTCCTAACATATGAAGGTTTTAGGCCTTCTCCTATTACGAGGTTTATATTACCAGAGGGATGTACTTGAGAGGTTTCCTTTAATTCGTTTATTTTGTTGTATACAATTTCCATATCGTTAACTCCTCCTCTATCGATCGCTAGCGGTATCCAATACACAGCACTACCGTCTTCCTCGTACTCGTTTCTTCTTGTTTTTATTTTTGCTGTTTGTATAAGGAAGTCGACTTGCCCTTCATTGCTTTTAATCAGGTTATCTAATCCTCTGTATTTTAACTGTAGCTTTTCCACTAATTTATTTCCATCAAGGTTAATGGGGTCTGCTATTATTGCATAATCTCCCAGAAGACCACTGGCAGCGATTTGGTTTGCACCCTCCATTTCAGTAACTTTATAACTCTCTTGCGGCCACTTTAGGTCTAGAATATCTGCCAGTTTTCCAAAGTTTGTATTGTCTTGCATTGCCGTTTGTATCTTGTTTGTTATCTTTAACCTTTTTTCTTCGTGTTCTCTTTCAATGTCCTCTACGCTTGCTTGCACGGCTATAGACCTCATTTCTTTTGTTTCCGTTCTTGGTTTAGCTTTCACCTGACGTTCATCCAGTGCCTTCCACTCTTTATCAACATCGTTCGCTTGACGTTTGAGTTTCTTGACTAGATTCTTTATTTCCACTTTTGTTTTAGAGCTGGCCTCTGTCACTTCTGATAGCTCGCGTACCGTTTTAAGCAGTTTTTCGACTTCTTTCCTGAGATTTTGCGTTTCCTCTTCTGCTTCGTCATCTCGTGATCTCTTCGCTGTTTTCTTCCTCTCTAGCATTTTATCTAGTGTGTTACACTGTATATCACTAACGTTTCCGCCTGGAAGCGAGTTTGCCCTTGCTCTAGGTGACGTCTCGAGCCAGTTGTAGCCTGCGACAGCCTTTTTGCTGCTTTCTGGTGGCGTCCTACTAATTGAGCTCCTTCTTTCAAATACCGCTTTTTCATCCGTTTCGTCGAGGTGTTCCCCTAGACTTCTTATTCCGCCTATCCACTCTGTATCCGTTCCACTAATCACTTGGTCCGTATTCGTTGCCTGTCCGTTATCACATCTACTGTCCTGCTTAAGTGTTTTGTCGGTTAATTTATCTTCCATCTTTATCCCACGAGTTGGGTCGAAAAATACGGTCCAGTGCGGCAGTGCGCCCCTACCACACTAAGGCTATTTAAACCGGAGGTCGCCCGGTGTCCGGAGTTCCGCACAGTAGCGACTGGGCTCCCCCCAGCCACGCAAACATCGGCCATGTGCGGTGCCACCTTGTTTTGGGTTGCGGCGTATGCGTGTCCGCGGGCCGGCCAACTAAGGCAAGCCCTCTGGGTGTCGTCCTGTGGTGACCCCATCCTGCCGATGGAGTCACCACGTCCCAAAAACGGAGAAGGAAAGGTACGTAGATCCCTAGCCCTCGATACCTAATAGCGTCGGGATCTGAAGAGAACAAGCGTTTGGTCAAGGGCGACCGATAGTGAGAGACAAGTGAAGAAAGTGAAGAAAGTACCTCACCCAAGGCTAGTTGAAGAAGGGTGAGGTGAGTCAAAAAGACTGAGCCGTCCTTAGCTGCCCTGCCCCTCCCCGTCCCGTCAGGCTCGAAGAGAGGCAGGTACCGAGCCCCACCACCAGCGACAAGGTCCCACGGCTCCTCGGTGGGGATTAGGTTCTTGATTGGAGAACGACTTTTTCTTAAAAAATTGCGTTAGTTAGCTATATACATAGGTGTCTGTAGGCATAGGTTCGGGGTCTGTTTGCTAGATAACAGCACCTAGCTTCTCTATTTATTTATTTCAACTGGTTAATATCACATATAGAAAGGTGTAATAGGGTAATTTGAAATGAATATATTCCAGCCAAAAATTAGCGCTGGATAAATTTGGCAATATCAAAGCAATAATAGAAAATCACGTGCTTGGACAATTCCAATGTAGAGACAGGATAATCTTTAGTACTTACGTAAAATTATACGATCTGAAATAGAAATACGGATAGATTACTATAACCTAGTTGAAGTTATAGGAAACAACAAGTTAGTTATTATATTGTGTAGTTTGTTTTGATTATAAACAAATGACAATAGCTCGATAAACAGAGGCTGCTATTGTAATTTTTAAATCCACATAACACTAGTAACTGTAATTGTCGTGATGAATTCTGATGATAAAATGTTCTTCATCGTTAATTTTCACTGAAAAGTGTTGTCGTTTTATAATCTCCGTCTATAGGTTGATATTAAAACTTTGTTTACGTTAATACTTCACTGAATAACAATGTTATATACAAAATATGGTTTACTATTATGCATCTTGCTCATCATTAATGTTTAAGCCGTAATAAATAATTTATATTCAATAAATTCCTTTATAGAATTGATGGTTTTGAAACCTAGAAGCGACAATAAGCCACTCCACTACTGTATTTATCTTTATATTAATAATTTCCATATACATAAATTGTAGGTGCGTATTTTTTAAGTTGTAACACTTCATTTATTCAACTAAACTGTACATCTTTCCATTTTAGTAGATAAAAATATCCTTGAGAAAAACACCAATCGAGATTCTTCGAACATCGATACATTATTCGCATCTTTGTTTAGGTCAAGAAGACAAGTAATTGCTGCAGTGAAACAATTCTATAAAACAAAGAAAGGGGAACATATCAAACGATTTCATTGTTAGAGACCTTGAAGTGTGGTCGTTTACGCAATTCTAAACTAGGTACGATAAGTAGGCGTATAGCTGTAAAGGAAGCTCGGACCTGAGGAGATTCGAGTGAAAGTCAGATTTTCACTGTTTGTCAAGGTTTCATTATGGTATCGCCGTTGAATTTTGCCGTAAGGGTAATACATTAGATATGGTTCATTATTACGACAGCTTATGCTAAAGTGCTTTCGTCTGATCGCAGCTTTGAACTACATTGATTTTATGAATGAGAGCAAAGTTATGTAATCCGAAGTTTACGCCAGACAGAACGGAATCTAGAAACGCGATTAACTATTTCAAGTTCGAGGTTAGTGTTACAATTATTACAGAAATGTATATTAGAACTGGTATTTTGTTTATAAGATGTTGTCTGGGTGTCGTTAGTTTGTGTAAATAAGGTGATATGCAAGAGGTAAACGCCAACTGTTTAAGGCTTCCACATGTAGGTGGCGTATATGTTTACAATTTATATTTTTTGTTCATTGAGAGTATGATCTCTCTTTTAAAATTAGGAGACACGCACTGAAAAATAATATTTTTTAAATACAAATTTTATAGTAGTAATCTGGCGGATTTCAAATTTTGTTTGCTTGGAGCGGAATATGCACAGTCGATTAACCTTAAGCTTATACATCGTAGTCAAACTTACTTCAAATTTCCAAAAGCATTTATTAAATGGTGATGGATTATGTTGCCACAAACTTTACTCATACAACAACAATTGTGGATCTTGCACATAAATTCAACAGTCGATGAATCCAAACATATTTCAAATAAGTATATGTTTGTTGAGTAATATTTGCTGAAAAACTGAAAAAATTTTCTGTCAATTTATTATCACATACTAGACGATTCTAATAATCTTGGATTGAGTCGGTCTTTACTAGATGTAAATCCATTTTCAATGTGAAATAAAACAAACAAATGTTTCAGATTTACACTGTATTACACCTTCTGTGTAAATCTGAAACATTTGTTTGTTTTATTTCACATTGATTCTGATAATATTCATTTTAGTACCTTTCAGCATCTATTGTTCCGTTAAAAATATGAGTCCAACGATTTACCTTCTTGATATTGTTAGCCATATAGGTACACATATTAATTCTTTGGGAACAAAAATCGCTAGCTGTACTCGATTCTTTTATCATAATCAATGAGAATACCAATTGAAGTATTTTTTAATAATAGTCTGATGTGCTTCTATTGAAACCTGAATCTATTTACATACACCTAATATGTAATTTGTGAACATTATTATAAGTTATGGTAGCTAGTCGTCCATAATTGATTGCATTGCTTCGGATTTTTATTTTACATACGTTGATTAATTGTGTAAATGCATGACCATAATCTTGTAATATTAACAATTTAATAGGCAAATAATATTTTTTATTGTATCCAATTTGAAAAATAGAAGGTATCTAAATTTAAAGAGAACCGACCAAAGATTGTTTAAACATCTGCTAATACGAGAAACAAGCTACAATTATTGAGAATAGAAAGATTGATACAAGTTTTTAGAATTTTTATTTTAAATATGTTCAAAGTAATTGCCATTTACAATAATGCACTTAACCATTCTCTTCTTCACTAGTTTAAAAGCGTTCAATCAGCCGTCTTTCGGAATACTACCAAAAAAATCACCTAACGGTGATGTCAATCTCTTTTTCTGACTGGAACCACTTCCCTCTGAAATGTTTTTTAAGCTTAAAAAATAGCCAGAAGTCACACATCGCCAAATCCGCTGAGTACGAAGGATGTTCTATAATTTTGATTTTGTTTTCCGTTAAATACTGAACACTTGTCCTTGCTGTATGGGACGACGCGTTATTATGATGTAACATGATTCCCGTTCTTGGCACTTTACTGAACACAATTGGCAAACAATTTTCAACATACCATTTAACGGTAACTGTCTTCTGATCGTCTAATGTAATTGTAGCCACCAAACCCGTACTCCTAAAAAATACTGCGTACATAACTTTTTCATTGCTCATCGTACGGGTTTCCTCATCTTCATGTATCTAGATTCGGCTTTCTTGACCAGTGGGAACATCAAAAAACGGTATGTACGTTTCATCGCCAGTTACAATTGTAGAAATAATTTGATAGCCTGCAGCATTCAACATATGTAAAGTTTGTTGGCAAATTCTAACACGTCCTTCTTTTTGTAAATCTATCAGATGATGGGGTACAAACCGAGTTACAACCTTTTTCAAATGTAAATGTTCCTGTAATATTGATCTCACTTGCGAGGATCCAATTTTCAAATTGGACTCTATCATTGCATACGCAATGCGGTTGCCCTCTTCCACCATCTTCTTCACCGCAGCAATGTTTTTGGAGTTAACAGCAGTTAAAGGAGGGCCAGCTCCTTTTCTGTGTACCACCGACTTGCAACTTCGTTCAAATTCTTTATACCATCTATAAACAGTAGTCAATGATGGTGCGAGATTCACAAATGCCAATTTTAAACTTTCCTCACACTCATAAGCACTAAAGTCTTTCTTGAGATCATAGGAAATCATTATTCGTAAGTTATTCTATGGACAATTTCTCAGACACTATTCAACTGAATTGCACAAATTATACTAAAAATGACAGATAAAATTATGCACTATTTAATAAACAACAATTTGTTTTTGCACGGGTAACTAAATTTTTCAATTCTCAATAATTGCAGCTTATCTCTCCTATTAGTTGTAAATTGATGATTTTTCTTTTCTTATTATTAATTGTAGACTACTTGCATAGTAAAATATGTTCAATAACATTGAATATTAAAACGATTTCTTCAGAGTGGTTCCACACATTTAGTGTAACAATTGACCACTACAATAGCGTGTTTCCCAGTATAAAATTAATACTACCATTGATAAAAACCTACTTTGTAATAATTAAAACACAATTCTTTTACGAAGACGCATTCAGAGATAACGCTTTAGCAGTAGACGTTTTGCTAAAGGAGAAGTTATCCATGTATAGGTATGGATAGCTCTGAAATGTTAAAAAATACCTTCATTCTCCAGGAAAGAATTTATGTGTCTATCTTGCAAAAAATTAATTATCTTGTATTTCTTTGACATTTAAATGTGAAACATTTGAATATTTTTTAAACTTCATGTTATCAGTATTCATCATTCTAGAAAGGAAACGATTATTACGATATTATGTGCAGAAGAAAGAGCAGACTTGTAAAGTGTTCCCAAAATAGTATAACGGTAACTGTAGGTGTTGCCGAACATTTCCAATGTTGTTAATTTTTTCAATGGGGCTTTTTGTATTATTATTTACACAAACAAAATTAAGTTTGATATATGATATTATATAGACATTTTTATTGATATACAGTTTCCATTTTACGTTAGGATATAACTAAAACATCATTGTATAAAACATCCTTACATAGAGGTTGAAATAGTATTTGCTTGTACCTCAGTAAAATATATCAAAACTGTGGATATCGATTATCTGAATTAGCCATAATGTCAATTATTCAAGCTCCAACAATTGCATACATTATAGTATTTTATCTAAGAAAATATAGTGATGATATAATGTTAATTTTTTATGAATGAGGTGCTCGTATTTCTAGAAGATGTTTCTGTTGCCGTAAGATAGCAAATAATATTTGAGGATGATGGTAACCAGGATACTATAGACAGTCTGTACGGCATTTATTAGATTAACTTTTTTCTGACGCTATAATGGGAATCCAGGTCAAATTTCTTGTGCAGTGCAAAGCTCAAATTGCTACGTATGGTGTCATATGCATGAAGAGGTAAATATATCCAATATCAGTTTTAATTTAAGAGAAGACTGATAATCAGGATAACAAAAACCGAAATAAGCAGACGCTGCCATTTTTGTATTCGAAATAGGAACTCCCATTTCGAGAAAAAATTTAGAAATTGAATACAACTTTGTTAATTAATAACGCTTATTTTGTATGGTGTTTATTCACCTAAGAGTATCGAATATTTTACATTCCACATGGCTGTCCACAGTGTTGGGCAACAAACAAATAAATTTTTTGAAACAGTAGGATCTACGTTTTTGAGAATAATATAGGAAATGAAATATTCCAAAAATCATTGAAATTTATATAATTAATGAAATTTATTCTTAACTCTTGATATATCATACCTCTAAAGAAATGCATCAACTCTGTATATGGAGATGCGGAGTAAATCTCTTAAAAAATTCAATTTCACTCCAGTTATGAAAGCTATCTAATTCTTTCGAATATTTCTACGTATTCTTCGATTACATCATTGAATATTTCATAATCCATTGCATATTAATATCAATTTGAAAAATACCATCAAGCAGAGTGTTAATTAGCTTTCATATCTGCCAGTTTGACATTAGATTACATCTAACTTGCTAAGCGGCATAAATAATTTTAAGTTTATGTCGATTTTTAACCTTTAAGTATTGTTTTATTTCATTACGTGGAAAGAAATGTCTAACATATTTTTTTCTTTTGCGTTTTTAATGGATGATATTGTTTATTGTCATCAGCATATTTTTATTTGAAGTAAAATGTTAGTACTTTCTTAGTTTTTCCGGTGAATTTTATTTGTTACCCACTAGATATAATGTACATATTAACTGAATATTATTTAAACGTCCATTTATACATTTCATTCATAAATCTAGTCTATCAAAACGTCGTAAATCTTAAAAAATCTTAAGCCAATTCACGCAGGAACTTATTTTTAGGCATGGAATAGTTTCACTGGAAGTATGTATGTATATAGTGAACACATCTCGAATTCCTATTAATTTCTACCAGAATTCTATCCGATATTATACGCACGTTTGCCGGAAACGCTTATTTGCGTAATAGCTATCTAATGAATATAGCAAATAACTGGTTAGTATGTACTGTTATGTATATAAAATATCATTACCGTTTTAAAATAAATCATATGTTTTTAACATTATAAGATAACTTGACAGTTTATCTTCACTTATGTAGAGTATAGTTTAGAGTAAAATTAATTAAATTTAAGAGGAAAATTAATTACCACACATTAACCTAAGACACCTGAGTAACATTGGCAATTTTTATATAGGCTTGAGCGTAGGTGAAATATCATTTGTACAACAAAATATAGGTTTTATTAACCTTTCGGAATGTTGCGAATTTACAGTTTATTTACAAGTCTTGTATTGCGTGTACTTTTATGTAACGGATTATAATAATTTATTACACATGATGTCATATTTTGGTTCTACACTAACCATTACGCGACACATTGTATGTATGTATGTAGACATTTTCCGGGAGAAAACGTGAGTACAAGTTTTCTTTCTTGCAGCTCGTTATTAAATGCGAATTTTCATCTATAGAAAATATTGAGAAAGAAAGGCTTTACAATTCTACCTAATTATATACCAACGAAGTTTTATTACACATTTATTTCGATCTCATTACAAATTTCATGCAACTATTTTTTTTTTGTAATATTTAGTACTACTTTCAGAAATATCAAATTACAGATATCAATACGTCGACATTATTTTTTTGATTCATCTTAAATGGTATATAACGGGATTCGCATGATGATTAAAACGATAAACGTTACAATATCTAAAAAAAAAACTAGAATTCTAATAGACGACGTAATAGCGTATAATAAGGAAATGCTAACGTATTCAGCTAAATGAAGACACTATAGTGAGGCGCTAATAGATTCTAAACAATATAAACATAAAAACAGACATTTACATTCGTCGAATCTGTGATTAACGCGGTTGTTAAGATTTCGCGATAAAATTCATTATCTTGACGTTACTGTATAGTATCGAGTTTCTCGATGTGTGAAAAGTATCTAAGTTTACGTAAGTATCTTGACAAAGTAGCTTGCTTGTTAGGAAAAGAGGGTGTTGAAATTTCAGACCTTGTTAATTTTTTCTCTTTTGGTAAATCTGATGTATAGGACTGTGTTGTAAAAGAATGCAATTGCCAAATTGTGTATATATGCAAATTTTTTAGAAAGAGGTCATGCACATATGGCCGCCTGAAATAAATTAAGTAAGCAAACCAAAATTTGAAATACAAGTATGTAGTAAATATAATAGTTTTCCGGTCTCAGAGATAACCGGTAGTTTTATTTACCTTGTTATTAATTTATAAAAGCATAGATGCAACTTATTAGAAAGAAAGTTTGGTAGTAGCTCCGATAAATTGAATATCATAACAATATAGATTTATAAATAAGTAAATATTGTTATGCAAAAATGAAACATTAAATAATATTTAATTAATAAAAGATTATGTTTTAAAGGTAGAGACATATGTAGTTCTCAAAACGACATTTCTTTAATTTAATTTCTGACTTCAATTTTTTATTTTTAAATTGTATTGTATTTCTTGATTTACTACTTTTGTGCTGTATTTAACCTTTATATTAGCTCTTTTCACACACGTTTTGTTACTTTTGACATACAAACTGCTTATTTAATAAGATTTAATACTTTTATTACTTGATATTTTGCAGTAAGTATAAGTAGTAGGTTATTATAATAGACTAATTAGTTCATAGTACTCATTACTTATAAATAGTTAAAAAAATAAGCTCGTTTAACAGTTTTCTTTCGACATTTTAATTTTTTGTAAATAGTCACTTCCTATTTAATAACAATAAAGATGTTGTTCTTGTCTGAAGAATCTGATATGGTAAAAATACTTTCTGCTTAAATGGTTACTGCTGGTGTTTTAGATTTGTTTTAAGATTAAAATAAGTTTTCTTGAGTTGGGATGAGTGGAAGAACGGTGAAGGGAGAAAACCGCACACCCAAAACTGGTATACAGATGGGTCAAGAGCGGGTACTAATTCCGGCGTTGGTGTCTAGGAGGAAAACTAGGATTACAAGGTAGGTATGTGAACTACTTGGGTGATACAAACGGTATTTCAAAAAGAAATATATGCTATACAAACTTGTGCGTTGGAGAGTCTGCGTCGCCAACCGCGAAAGGAGGCGACCTGCATTCTGTCTGACAGTCAGGCAACCTTAAAGGCTCTAGCATCTTGTTATATAGCCTCAAAACTAGTAAGCGAATGTCTGCAAAACCTAACTATTCTGACCAGGAACAACAAGGTCATCTATGTGAGAAAACGTTGTCTAAGCATTCTTCTTGTGACTAGTTCAGATTTCATTTTACTAAATAAAAAATATTGAAAAATGAACGCGTCTTTTATCGGCGTTATATTAATGCAAACTGCTATAAACACTGTCCTTGGAAATGCGTAGGGGATAAAACTAAAATTAATTTGACGTGATTACTATTCTCTCGCCGTCATTTCAATACTTGCCACTTCAGAAATGCTTGGTTGTTCTTTATATGGTTTATGTATACAATATTGTGTATACTTTTCTTCCAATGTTTAAAATGTCTTCTCAGTTGAAGAGTTGAATTCCCCTTATCAACACGATAGTCTGGTTGATCGAGCAATAGCAAGTATGACACCTTAACTTTTTAGAGTTTCTCTACTGGTTTTCTTCGACGAATCAACTAAATTATGTCTTCATTCTCTAAATCAAGTAGCTATCTATAGCAAAATATAATGCAATATGCAAGTTTTCTTGAACAGTGTGGAAATAAAATTTGCATAGAAAACCTACTGTAATAGCTTAGTTATTAAAGTTCACCTGGAATTTGCTCATCTTTTCCCTAAAACATAGGGTAGAGTCAGGTATATCGTACCGCCTGGTAAATCGTACCACTGGTATTTTTCTATTAGATAGTGTAGGATAATGCCACATTTTGTACTCATTTTGACACCTTTGTATTGCATCGTCTGGAGCAGTTTTCATATTTACCGGCAAGATGGTTGTTTCAAAGTAATTTCATAGATGTGAAAACAGTGTCCCAACCTACAATTTTTAACACTCACGTGCAAGAGTTCAATTCTAAATCGGTAAGTTAAGTTTTGTAAATATTTTTACCCTAAGACTCGTTAGTAAATCCAGTGCAATTTAAAACTTGTATCAAGGCTTTGAAACTTCAGTTAACCTCAAAATTATATTATAAGCGCATAAAGTGATAGTTCGATAAATCGTACCGTAAGAGATTCGGTAAATCGTGCCAGGTACGATTCGCCGAACTAGTCAGTTAAGACAGTGAGTTTATAGAATGTTGTCACTGTAGTATGTTACAGCACCATCTGCTTTCGTGGGTATAATTAAGCAAAATAATGCCTTCTGTCGAAAAACAGAAATATAACCAATGGTCTAAGGAAGATATGCGACTGGCCATAAAAGCGTTTCAGGAAAATAAATACGGTTGCAATGAATGCTGCAAACGCTGCAATATTCCCAAACCAACTTTTCGTCGACATGTTAAAAGTCTAATTAAAATAGCAAATAACGATATACAACGTCATGGTCATTTAACAACATTTTCATTAGAAATGCAAGAAGAACTGGCTCAGCACGTGCTAAAGTTAGAAGAAAGACTCTTTGGTCTGACTATAAGTGACATTCGTCGTCTTGCTTTCCAATTAGTTAGCCGAAATAAAATTTCTAATACTTTTAGCGTACCAAAAGGTCTGGCTGGCAAAGCGTGATTCTACAATTTTATGAAACGCCACCCATGGCTGTCACTTACACAACCAGAAAAGATCTCGTTAGCTAGAGCCGCTGGATTCAATAGAAGAAATGTTAACGAGTTTCTTGACTTTCTTGAGAGAACCGTCGATTCATGCAGTTTTACAGTATTGACTATATATAATCTGCATCCATAGCAACCATCACTAATGGATTTAAAGCTGCCGGAATATGGCCAGTGGATAGAGGTGTCTTTAGTGATGCCGATTTTGTAGCTGAATCACATTTGTAGCTTTATCACACAATGAAGATACTACTGCTGGTCATACTTGGGAGTCAGTGTCTGATGACGTAAATGTAATAATTACACCAGAAACAGGTAATATAATAGTGATGGAGCTATACCAGAACCAGGAATCAATGTATTCGTGCAAGAGATTCTGCCATTTCCAGAAGAAACCAGCAACGCAAAAAAACGTATGGTGTGTCAGTCTGCACTATTACGAGCAGCACTCCATGCAAAAATGAGTTAGAAGCTCGACAAAAAGAACGTCAGCAAAAAGCTTTAAAGGCAAAGAAAAATTAGAAAGAACTTTTGAAACGTGCTGCTCCCATGAAAAATAAACCAAACCGTAAGCCATCAGAACAGCGAATGGCAAACGTTGAATTGGGTTTCCCTTTTGAACCGAAGGCTGCTCCTTCAAAACTTCCAAATCCAGTGCAAAAACAAGTTGAAATAGTGGTAAACTTGGCTGAATGGTATTGTTTCATTTGTGAAGAAAACCTGATTGAAAAAATGTTGTGCTGTCTAAAGTGTGACCGTTGGGTCCACCAAATTTGTTCGGGATCGAGAACTGGTACAAAAATATATATTTGTGTTGAATGTAAATAAGTTATTGCATCTTAAATTTGTATCTCTAATATTATAGGTAGGTACCTATACGATTTAGCCACCCGTAGGTACGATTTACCAAGCGATTTGGGCAAATCGTACCTTTTGCAGCAAGATAACTATTAAATGATTTCGAACGGTACCTATCTTTAAGGTTAC
Source organism: Holotrichia oblita (assembly GCA_023690525.1). Lineage (NCBI taxonomy): Eukaryota > Metazoa > Arthropoda > Insecta > Coleoptera > Scarabaeidae > Holotrichia > Holotrichia oblita. The sequence goes on along the minus strand of CM043017.1, from coordinate 125,035,867 downwards.
TTTTAACAGGTATGTTCATATATTACATATAAATTACTGAGGATCCCCCGATTTTAAGATCAAGATTGTCAAAAGTAACTTCCAGCTTGAAACTTTTATTTATTATTATTTATTATTTTAGAATTTTAATGCTTGAAGCACACGTTAAGCAAATTTTTAGTGTTCAGCAGAATAATGCAACGATTATAGATTTCTTGTTACCGTTTATAATTTTGGTAAACTATGTATTTAATTATATTAGTAAGACTAATTTGTACTAATGAAGTATCGATTTAGTATATTAAAGAGAAATCTTTGTACAATATTTTTTTATAATTGCACTCGTTTTTGAGTTGATAGGGAGCGAGAATTTATAATAGTTAAGTTAAATAAATGTAATAGTTAATTCAGAAACTATTTATAGATAAAATTAATTAGAATTAACCTGTCAATCAAACGCATAATGAGAAATAATATATAGGTACAATAATTATTGTAACTCCTGCCTACTTTCAATTCTCTCAGCACAATTACGGTATAAAATTGTTTTACGTACACATACGTGATGCATGCAAACTACTCAATTGAACAATGTGAGAATTATTAGAGTACTGACCGGACGAAAATTCCATTCTTGAGATCGACGCTGATGTATCTGCCACCGCCTAAAATCTAGGATGATCTAAGATAGGGAGGGTATTACGTATAATTAACATCGGTTTCATGCATGCCCCTTGACCGTGTGTCCATTCACTATATATAAGAGATGAATCGCCCTACGTTCCATCAGTTCATCTTTGAAGTGTCTTCTATCGTTAACAAATACATACATCATGAATTTTGTGGTACGTATATGGAAACGTAGTTATCTAAATTTCCGAAGCAATCTTAGATAACTCTACTAGCTATTTTAAGTGGTTTAACACTTTATAACTTTTGTAATGATACTTATCGTTAAATTATTTGATATAATAAATTTGTTTTTATACTATTTACTATTGGTTCAAGACGAAAATAATTACAACAAAATTAGAATATTGATAAAAAGTTTGGTTTAAAGTAACTTCATGCCGAAGGCTCTGCAGCATTGGTGTTATTCAATCACAAAACATTACTTTTTGTATAGGAATAGTTTTGTTTCTCAGTATATTTATAGATTTGTATTGTTCTTTTGAAACAGTTACCTGTACACAGACAGATTTTGTTTGCATCTTACTAATTTTCTTCTTCTTCTTGTTTAATTAGAGATTTTGGTGGATTACTGAGCCTTTTAAACATGAAACCTGATTCATTTCGAATATCTTCTCACTTGTTATTACTTATTCTTCAATTTAGCACATGATGAAGTTCGTACTATCTGCATAATTAATCGAATGATTTTTAGTGGTCTTGAAAGATCAAATTGTAGTATTCCCTTCATTAATCGAGAATAGCATACTGGTGTTTTTTATGTTTTTGGTGACGTTATTAGTACGAATGTGTAGTGAAACGAGTGGAGATGTTTCTATATACTTTTCTTGGAGGGATCAATGTTGGATAGTATGAATAATATTAGTTTTAAACAGACGATGGTTGACTATGGCAATCTTCTGCTGCTGTGGAGTAATATTTGTTGAAACACAATTATTGATTGCTTTCTATCTTCTACATTCTTTAGTTCTTACACCTCTCGCCAAATTGATAAATTCTATATTTTTTAAAACCCAGACTTTCGTGCCATCATCATTTTCGTATTTCTTTGATCCTAAGTGATGACGTTATTGTTTGTTTTGTTAACACCTTCTAGTTTTTGAAGACTCTTTGATTGGCTAAACCACAATATAAAATGTTCGTAATAAGAACATTTCGAGAAATAAATAATTCATTATTTATTAAATATGTTATTAAAAAACATAAAAGATACTAAAATTGGACAGGCCATAAATAAACAGCAAAAACAATAATTAATTCAATTCGAAGGTGAGCTTTATTAAAATAAAGGTAATGTGGAAACTATTGGAAACATGAAAATATAAAAGAAGTTCCTTGTTTATTCAAAATTATTCATTTTGTTAGTTAGTCAAGTTGTTTGGGAATTTTAAGAAACAGATTCTTACCCGGATTTGTCAAACACTGGTAGATCGAGAGATGTAAATTAAAAAAACGTGGCTGTCGTCTAACGCATACGTTCCTGTTGGAAGAATTGCACATTTTTTTGTTGTTCAAGAGTCATTTGTAGATATCCTGGATCCACAGTTGGAGTTTTGTGAAGAAAGTCGATTTTAAGTACAATTTTCATGGACATATCCTCTACGCTAATACGGTAATCTTTTCTTTGAATGGTAGACTTAATAGGCAAAATACATGTAACTGGTCCTCAAAGAATTACAAATGGTATCTGGAAGGACATACTCAAAACTGGCAGGCAATCAAAGCTAGAATTATTTGAAATCGGTATCTAGAACCATATTTCGTTAAAAATATTTTAAACACAGATGCTTAGATTATTAATCTAATGGCCAGTTTGCTCGACAGGTATAAATTTACTAGCCTTTTTTAGGGGGCGGAGGGGTACCGTAAAGATAAATTTTACATAAAGAGGATGAGGCATCTTGATAGCTTAAAAGATCGTGTTTGAATAGAGAGAAGGGCTATTACGCAAACTCAACTGCGAATGAACCACAGTTTGAACAAATGCAAACTATTCTTACGGAAAAATCTAAATTTTAGTTGATTTTGTTTTTTTTTGTAACATATATAACTTCTAAACATTTAATAATTAATGTCTGCAAAGTTTTTTTAAGTAAACTATCAAGATATTTAGACAACGACAAACAACAACAAAATTAGGGAATTGTTGCTATATACTATACTATATACTTCATTGTTGAATTAAGTTGTCACTAACGCTCATTTATATTTATTTCATCATCTCATGTTATTCTCTCACTAGTTGTTAATTATACGGTTACATATGTTACTGAACTGATTGCTTTTTGTAGTTTTTACTTTGCTTTTCTGTGTAGTGGTCTTCTGTCGTCAGATTTATATTTTTATAACCTTTTTCACAGTTATAAATGTGACTTATGAGTTGCTGTGTAATCAAGATGTTATGTAAGTCATAATAGGCGTTGACTAAAAAATAATACGGAGTCGCTCAGATATTAGCATCCTATTAATAAATGTCTTTCACTTCAAATAACACGACCTTTGAAATTATCACATCCAACTAACTCGGTATACTGCAATGATGCATCGCCTCTTGAAAAGTAGTCTGGCCTCTAACCTTTTTCTTCTTGTTCTTCTTATATTTTGCGGGTATTACACGGGGAACACCTTTTCGTCTGTTTCTAGGAAAAAACAGTGAATATTAGTAATTGTAATTTGCAGATTATGTAAGAGTAACCTTCTTAGTTGAAAGTAAATATGAATCTCTTACGCATCGGATGGTATTAGTGGTATAATGTTTTGTAAATTTAGTTTCTACAAACACAGTAAAACAAAAGAAAAACTGTTGCGATGAATAGAATGCCAATAGGATAATGTAGTTCCTGTTATTTAGTGCTATTTTATTACTCATTGTTCAAACGATACTGAATTTATTATTTGATTTATAACTTAATTGGTGTATGCAAATGCGGTAATAAAAAAATTAGCAGATAAGTTAAAAGATACGGAATTGATAAATGCAAATGTGGTTAGCGGTTTATTTACCATTTCAATTTTAACTCATATACACTAACGGTAATGCCGACTTCACTAATAATACATATAAATTGAAAACAATAATATAAATGACGTTAATTTTCGTAAAAGTTTTACTTAGAAATTGAATAGTGATGTACATTCATTACGAAAACACATCATAAATATTGTTTAGCGAGAAAGACGCGCTACATTTTCGTTAGGACATATGAATTATCTTTTTTTCTCACAACCGGCCATATCAATAAGCTTCGCGAAGATCACGCTGAACACTTCTTTTATAGTTTGGTTCCCATTTCTATCTATGCACTTATTTTTACTGGTTCACTTTCCAGTGTTGAATTTTACCAATAAAAATAGGAGCTTGTTTTATCTAACAAAGTTAAATCAATATTATCTACTGTTGTGGTCGCTGCTGCCGGTTCTCCATATTTTTAGCGACAACTTTTTCTAGATTCTGCAAGAGGATAATTTCTACCAGTGACGGGTTAGTTGCAAATATTTTGCTGTTGGCTATTCTTTGCGCTTCATTGCCTCTCTGTTATCATTAATTTCCCAGCCATATAATTTGTGTCTGTATGTCAGAAATAGTTTTATTTTTGCAACCCACTTCTTTTAGTTTGGTGTCTGATTTTAATTACAGCAGGCATGCTATTTATTTCCAGTCATCTCGAAGAATAATGGATGCTATTTGTCATTCATGAATTCATTAGTATTAAGTAGGCATTGAAGAAAGGATGCATAAAATTATTCTCTCAAACCTTTAGCCAAAAGTTGGAGTCGGAAACAAAAAATGCTTTGTTGACTAATAATCCATATAATACATACATAATACCTATTACTTTATAAAATTAGTCTTTTGTAGTAAACCCTGCGTCTTTCTTTGAGGTTCAAATTGGTATTGTTTAAAATTAAATCTATTTTTGCAAAAGGAAAAAATGTCTGTCAAAAATAAATATCTTTTGATATTTGTACGTTACACGTGTACTTTTACCACGTTGTTGGCAGCAATATGGTGAGACGTTTCTTTTTATCTAAGTAAAAGGAAATTTAATTGTTACTTCGTTCTTTTTCTAAAGAAGGTTTGGTAATACATGAATTCTGATTGGTGGATCGAATATCATGCTGCAAAATCTCAACGATGGAATTTTATTTAACGGAACAATTGGGTCCTTGTTTCAACTTCAATAATACAGAGGTTTTCTTCATTGTCAAAAAATGCTGACCAAAAAAATTGCAGGAGATCCAGAGCAATTTTTATCTCTCTTATTTTAACTTACTTTCAACCATTTGATAAAGAAATAAATCTTGTTTGAATTCCATAGTTTAAACGCGGCTTACATATATACTACATGGACAGTTCTCCTGTAACGAGAGAAGATAAATCAATGGAAATTGCAGAAACGTTTTTATTGGGAAACTATACCTCAAATTATTCCTTGTAGAACCTATTACATGTTAACTTCTTACGAGTTAATGTTAAAATTACTACGAACTTCTACTGTAGCATATCATTAGTGGGACAGAAGCTTGCGTGTTCATACATTTGTGTGAAAGAAACCATTCATACAAATGTATGAAGCAAGATACATTGACAACTTATTTAGAATCATCTTAGCGATAATAACATGTGCGTAACGAGTCGATAATTTCCTATACTATTGAACTTTGAGAGCAATTGCAAACGTGGTACACTGCATTTAACATTTACTCACTTGCCTGATCGAGGCAAGTATAATAGCTATCGTGTGTTACGTCTTTCTTTTTTTGCGTGGGTTTTGTGTATTGTGGGTTTAAAAATATGTTTAATACACCTGCGGGTTCTCAACACGTACCTACTTGTATTATTGATACTGATTGGTGAAGTGCTTACAGGAGTACTTCTTACGTTATTAATGGTTACACAAAAGCAGGTGCTCACAAAGTCTTATTGTCTGTAAGGTCAATTGAAGTTATGTGCAATACGTTGTAGGGTATAAATCCTGTTTTCTATAAGGTGTAGCAATTGAATTACGAATGCCAAAATATCGCCACTATGGCAATAACTCTTAGACTGAGACCAAAACTTTTTATAGATTTAATTAATTTAATTTTGAAAATCTTTTATTTTATTTAGATTGTTTTTGCTGTTGTGGTATCCTGTGTGGCAGCACAAGGCGGTCAACGATATCGTCCAGCACCTAATCCCAGCCCTGGACAACCTATCGCAATTCTTAGACAACAAAGCGATCTAAACCCAGATGGTTCATACCAATGGAGGTAAAATTTGTTATTTTCGGGACTTAATAGTAACTAATCGTCATTCTTGTCATTATAGTTATGAGACAGAAAACGGAATCTCAGCCCAAGAACAAGGACAGCTCAAGAATGTACCTAACAGTCAAGAACCAGCTATTGAAGCTCAAGGTGGTTTCCAATACACCGCACCAGATGGCACTCCGGTTCAATTGAGCTATGTAGCTAATGAAAACGGTTTCCAACCGCAAGGAAGTCATCTGCCTGTTGCACCCCCGATTCCAGAAGCAATTGCACGCGCTTTAGATTGGATTGCAGCTCACCCGGAACCACAACAACAACAATCAAGACCAGCAAGACCATTTTAGGTATACATATTTGTAGTTAACAGTAAAAAATAACATCTGCTTTATGTTGAATTTTTTTAAATAAATAATATATCAAAATACTGTACATAAAAGACAAAATTGTATATAGTGATTAGTTTAGTTAATAGCTACAGATTTTTAGAAATTAAATATAAAGCAGAAATCGGTATGTATACTCTGGGATAAAATGAATACGAATGGTTTTGTGACTTTGTTCTTCCTTAAAGCATCATCATGTACGTCTTATGTAGGATTGTGACACTAATAAGAATTAAGTACACTTACCCAATGTATATACAATGTATGTTTCGTTAATAACGAGATTGTTTTTTATTTTCTTATAAATAAATGGCTGGACCTTTCCTTTTTATGTTTATTTCTTATCTACTGAAACATAGTATGTTTCTTCAGAAATATTACATAAATATATAATACCAAAATAAAACATCATAATAGTTCATAATATTATATACCTTTATGATTGTAAATGTTAATGGTTCAATTAATTTTCTTTATGTTTGTACGCTAGAACTATTCAAATTGTTGCAATAAGTTTTTGAGATCGCTCATTAGCTAATTCTGTGACATTTATAATTATGCAATTATATACACGTAAATTACAAACACGTGTTCAAAATGAATTATTGATTAAATTTCAATTGCAAAACATTAATGAAGGTGTATCAAAGCATGTAAACAAGAAGTTTTAAAGACTTATGTATGTACTGTACGTCCATATACAGAAACAATACACAGGTACTACATAGTAAAGAGCGTATATAAATTTATCTATTACTATACAGAGGTTATTGCTTTTAATTTGTACATCTGATTAACAAACGACGGATATATTTTAACTATTATTTATTACACACTGTGCATCAAAGATTTACGCTTATTTAAACGTGTAAGAGTGTTAATGCCGAACATGTGGCGTTAGGTGTAAGAGTTAGATAAACGACATATGTTGTGGATATTAAAATGGAGGTAATTTTTAAGTGTCTTAGTTCTCACGTTACTTTTTTTATTTGCAGATCATGTTGTTAATATATCATAATCACATCACTGGGAAGATTAAAAAAAAATTAAAATATATTGCGTTAGCCTGTTTATTGTCATTCAAGAAAAACGAATTACACAAAATTACTTACACTAGTACAATAAACATAACAACAATAATACATGAGATACTCTACTTATGACATTTTAGGTTATGTCAGGGGTGCCCCCTCGTCGTGGTAGCGAATAACTAGGTACGTTTCAGTATTTATTTAAAACTAGCTGGCCCAGCAGACTTCGTTCTGCCTAGGAAAGTATTGATTTAGATATTTAATGCTTTATTGTTACGGGTACTATCCCCGTGTCCTGTCCGTCCGGTACCGCCCCCGTGTCCCGTCCGTCTCGTACCACCCACCGTGTCTCGCCCGTCCCGTACCACCCTCCGTGTCCCGCAAAACAACTGTCGCAAAACATTATCAACAAAAAAATTGTCACAACGTAACGTAAACATACACGTATGGGAAAACGGATTTTCTTGATCATTTCTTTTTTCGGGATATTTCTATTCTTTTTGTTTGGCCGGGAATCAGTCCGAATTCGTGCGATTCATCGAAAGCGGTCCAGGCGTTTCTGAGTTTGAGATTAGTAACTGACGGCTTTTTCTTTTATATACCGGTTGATTTCGTACGAGTACGAGTCTATAACAGCGCTGTAGACTAGACGAGACTAGACTGTGATAGAGAGACTCGTACTCGTCCCCACTTCTTAGCGAATTTTCGTACCCCTTGCCCCTTTCCCGCCGTTATTTATCCTATGTCTGAAATCAATCGGTATGTATGTACTATCTTGGTCAGAGGATGACCGGATGTGTTGAGGACATGTTGTTCTCCCGAAACAATAGCGGTTCTGCCGTCTAGCGAATATCGTACGTATGTAATACATACAAGGTCGTTTTCTATATACATATTACATATTTGCGTTTAAAGCTACAGGTTAGAGAGTAAGTACAGAAGACAGAGAGGGGTTGTAATGACTGAATACGAATCGTACTTGTCTCTCTTCATATATATTTCCCTTTATACTGCTACTATTAGCTATATTTGGTGTAATGATAATATATACTTACTTTTGTTTTCGATATAGAAGTTTTCATTTGATGAATATTACAAATATTAGCGTCTTCCTATTTGTTAGGTATATGTATATTATGTATGATGTTGTAACTTATACACAGATGTAATTAATAAAATACATTCTTGACTTTTATTTATTTAAGTGTTCTAAATGTATATTTTCCTTGGTTAGGATAAGCGGTCATTTATATCAATTAAATGAAATTAAAAAATCTTTTCTGAATATTTTTGAATGTTCGGAAAAAAACAAAGTGAAGAATGTCCTTTAGCTGTAATTTGTAAAATTCATAACACGTCGAATGTTATGTAATGCAGCAATGTAATTTTTCATAATTTTATAAAATCTGATATACTGGACAATAGAGTATTAGTCAAAGTTGTAATTAAATTATACCTACAAATTTTTGTGTTACTTTAAAAATAGAAAAAGATAAAATAAAGCTTTGGTATATTTAGAAAGAAACATTTAAGTAATTAGATATGCCATTGACGGTTGATAATATATATAATATAACATAATATATAATAAATAATTGTTTTAACATTCAACCATGCTACACATGCATAGTAACTTATAGTACACATAGAAATACGAAACCCTTTCGATAACAAAAATCTTTAACTATACGTATGTTGTAATGTATCTAGTTATTATCTAAATACAATATACATATCAATAGACAAGGACGGTCAAATGCGTGTCTAACCCTCCTTTTCGGATACGTTAGGCAGCATTTATAAAACTAAGTACATAGGTATATTGCCACCGTCTACCTGTCGCTTTAAACACCAAAAATTTAATACTTATATAAATACCCAGCTTATTATGAAGGTAAGTACGATATTTGTTTGACGATAGAACCGATATTGTATCAGGAGAACAACATGTCCTCAACACACCCGGTCATCCTCTCTGTCCAAGATTGTACATGGATATACTGTATAAATCATGCACCTATGGTCAGTGCTTGGCTTAATCACGAACAAAATTAGCTCGAGAACTGGAAAACCATAACAACTAGAATAGTGCTCTCCTCGACATTTTGTAGAAGATTTTATGCTCTACAAAAAAAGTCTTACACGTTTTCTTGATATCTTATACGGTTAAAGCTGGATTCGCAAAAAAAGGGAAAATATCGCAAAAATAACACCAAAAATTGTGCCTTTCTTTGCAGACGTAGGCTTAATGACAGAATATATCTAAAAACTTTTAGGACTCTTTTTGTAGAGCATGAAATCTTCTCAAAAGTCTGGGAGAGCACTATTCTAATTGTTATGGTTTCTAAGTTATCGAGCTAATTTTTCTTCGTGATTAAGCCGAGCCCCGACTATAGGAGCAAAATTAGTACCTACTGTATAGATAACAAAGTGTTTCTAATATTAATGTAAAATTGGACATAGTATTATGCTGAATGTTCTATTACTGTATACAAGAATGAAGAAGAAAGGGAACAAAATGTCTGAAAAGGGCCCTTTTTTGCTGAAAGCTATAACTGGCAATGTGTAGAAACTGATTTTTATGTTAAACAAGCTTTCATCTGTGGTGTAACACTCTATATAGAAAACATAACAGGATTAAATACTTAGGTTACATCAATCTAATGTCAACGATAAATGTATCTCTATCGAAGGTTGGCATAATTTTTTTAATAAATTCAGGCAGTGATCTTGATACGTTTATTTTCTAAAATTACATAGTGAAACAAGTTTGTAATAAAGATGTACGATACAAAGTTTCATAAATTATAAAATCTACGAAAAAGTCAATACATTCCTATTAAAATTTCCACTCTCTACTAATTATGTATGCAATATGAGTTAACTGACAACAAGTTATCGGTGTTTTGAGTTGTTTTTAGTCATAAAGGTTGACGATCAGTGTAAAATTATGTAATAATAGGAGCATTAATTTATTTACATCGTGTTTATATCTAAAGCGATTTTATCTCGCCGTTGCTTGTATACTAACATAATTACAGAATTTTTATATTATATTATAGGAGAAACAAACACTACCGTTTTTAATAATCAGTGGAACTTGTTAATGGGTTTTTTTGAGTATTGGATATATGTATATACATATAGTCATAGTCATAATCTGTATATCTGTTGAAGACTTTACATGCTACTAAAATCCTTCCATTCTTCTACTGCTGTTTTGTGGAACGCTACGGTCTAATTCCATATTTTTCAAAATTTCTCTCTTATTTGTCTGTTTCCTTCATTATATTCATAATGTGATTGCATTTGCAATTAGCTCCGCGCTTCACACTAAGAGAAAAATTTCTTTCATGAAGCAAACGCGTCAACAACCTACATACTAGATTTAACTGGTGGCAGCTATATATAACTATTTCTTTACTCCGAACATATAATTGAATATTGTATATACAGCATACCACATATACTGAAACTCAAAGACAAATTATGTTAGAAAAAGGACTCATACTTAAAACAGAAAAATTTAATTTTAGACTTGTAACCAGGGCTCCTAGAATAAAATAAATGGGCACTGAGAAATTATGACATAATAGACAAGATCAGATTAGTCACAATTATAGAGTCTACAGAAGATACGAAATATCCGGAGCCAGGATCGAATACGCAGAATTCGTAAAATCAATTAAAAATACAAACACTCAGTTTACCCGTAATCGATAATTGAATATTATACAGGATTTTTTACATATCCCGTTCGTTAGAAGTTTTCTATGCTAACATCATACATTAGCTTAGAAAATGCGGGGTACGTAATCGTGTTACTTGGTCTGTCAAAATAAAATATTTTCATTCATGAACATTTTCGGTTATATCGGAAGTCATAGCCAACTTTGATATTTTAAATGGAATATTATTTATTTTATAGCTTTTTTAGATTCCTTATGAAGTGAGTGATTATTTCCTAAATGATTATTTCCTAAATTGAACATTATCAGTAGTGAGCTTTGGAAAATAAATTCCATAATTGTTTAGTGATAAACAATGTTATCAGTGTTATCAGATTGATGAAGCTTTTTGGAAAAACATGAAAAAAGAAAATAAACTGTAAAACTGAGAACTTACTATTGAGAACTACTTTCCAAGCCTTACTACGGATAATGTTCAATTTAGAAATAATCATCAATACCTTTAAAACTATGACAGATAGATATAGGAAACCTACCTATACGATGCAAAATGCTTTTCTACTTACAATGGTGTGTTCACCTACAGGCTGTTCCATTAAAAAATCACGACTTTTTTTTAAATTGAAGATTACTTAAATAATCATCAAATTTCGAACACCCTTTAAGAGTATAATTAATTGTTTATGGGTTAGTCGGAATCTTCTACCTTTGGCTGTCTCCAGCAGAAATATGACGCAGTTCGGTTCAATTACGCCGTAGATATGTGGTTTTAAAAAGTGCATTAAAAAAACGAAAAATTTCACAAAAATAAAAATAATTCGAAAACGGCTAATTTTTAACATAAGAAACCTTAACACAAACTATTATCTCACGTTATAAGGAATCGAAAAGCAATAAAATATATAATATTCCATTTTAAAAAACGTTTCCTATGACTTCCTATATAACCGAAAATGTTTCATAAGTGAAAATATTTTATTTTGACAGACCAAATATCAAGATTATGTATCCCACATTTTCAAGCTAACCTATGACGTTAACATGAAAACTTCTAACGAACGGATTACGTGAAAAATCCTGTATACTCTGGGGAAAAAACTATTCAGCACAAGCTGTAAATTCACATCAGAACATAAAATAAATTCTGGTCAAAAGGTTACCATTCTGCATCTGCATTCTGCATTAACGGGTCGATGGCAGCAGTGGTTAGGCGGCCGACTATCGTTGTAGGAGGAGGATAGGTGCCGGGGTTCAATTCTCTGGAGGGACGGTGAAATTTTTTCAGAGAGTTTAATCCCGGATCGACTTGTCATTCGCTGTTGGGAGCAAAGTGATTGACAGCGCGGCGTAATAAAAGGCGATGTGATGCTGTCACAAAGCCGTTTAAAACACAACTTACATACCGCGAGAGTTGCACTGATAGCCAGGCAAGCGATACAGCTTACGAAGTCACTGCAACTAAGCACCCACCACACATTAAAAAAAATCAAGCAATAATTCAAAAGACTGGCAACAAGAACTGACAACGAGATTTAACAAAAATAACTTACAATAAAACTACACAGCCACAGTGCAAGCACGGAATTAAGGATGTAAAACCAAACAAAGAGAATATAATAATTCAAAAGTAATTAATAATAATTCCATAGTAATAGTATATAATAATGATGGGTCCTATAAACAAAACCAAATCCAAGAGAAATTCCGTTACAAATGGTCGAGGAACATTTGAAATTATTTAAGGAAGTTCATATAGATGTGATTCAGAAAATTTCATCATATTGAGAATGAGAATAATTATAAAGTAGATAACTCATGAAAGAACATATAGGTATTAGAAAAATATAACAGGCTTCGATATTATTTACTTTTTGCGTTCTTAATAATATTGTTTGTTATGTCTTAAATGCATTGAAAGGAGTTCTATAATTTAAAAGTATAATATAATTTATGCTACTTTTAAAGCACATGAATGTCATTAATTTGTTTTACATCTTCGGCTATAAATTATGCAATTGTCAAAGTATGAATAAAAATGTTCTCAACCAGAATTTATAAAAATAAAATTTGCGAGATTGTAATGTCACAGCGAACAGGAAAATGATGCAAAGAATATTTGTTTAATTTATTAGCAAGATATTCAACTTTTTTATAACTATGATTATCCAGTTGCAACTTTTAGTTTGATGCCATTATTTTTTTAATTTAATTAATTAGTTGAACTTTATACGAGCGACCTTATCACTACTTTTTGCTAAATTAATTGTGATATTATGAAGTAATGTTAAGAATAGATCCTAGGATTATCATAAAATTCGTTATAAACTCTGCTGATGAATACATCATGATGAGCTGTGCGTTTGTAAAAACGTTTGCATGCATTTATAACATTATATGATTATACAAAAAATTACTTTTTTAATAATAAAGTTATTTATTAACTAGGTTTTTACTTGACTTTTTACTTACTTTATCACACGATACTCTAAAAGAGATACTCACACGTCAATTTTTTTTAATCTAAGGTTGAAAGTACCCATCACTAACGCTCATTCATTAATAGATACTGAATCTTTTGTGTGATCATTTTTTCGTAATATGCGATACTTGTTTGAGCAAAGTCCATCTATATACGTGTTTACTTGTCAATAGCCATAAATTTTGGGAATGACTACATAGGTGTCTTTATTTATGTAGTTAGAGTACTGTTTGAAATATCTACCTGGAGTTTCAGTAGTAGTTATTACAAAATAAGCATAGATGGATAGATTGCTAAGTCCCAATTGCAATACCTATGGTTATTTCGTCTCGTAATAAATACAATATTTGTACTACACTTTGCTGGTTCATTGCTAGGTTTCCATGTTGTATATCATAAAATTTCTGACCAAATTGTCGAATCAATATAACAAAGTCGAAGAATCCTTAATACCGCAGCTTATTCGATAATATTGGTCAATTCGGTAATATTGGTCCATCAAGCCTCATTCATAACTTCATTGTTTGCTTGACCTGCTTTTATCCAAGTAACTGAAAAAAATAAAAAAATACTAAATTAATACACGTTATTTACGAAATCATAGCTAGCTATCCGATCGGTGTCTTTCTAATTTAATAATTAATTTACTTCAACTCTGTAGCATTAACACGATTGCACACATGCGAATAATGTTTTAATTCATTCCTTATTCTTATTAAAATACTTTCTCAATGTTAGAGAACGATAAACTTTTCAAGTTGGCATCATTGATGATTTCTTCGCATATGTATGTACGAGCCGATGTGAGCTTTTGGCTCAGTAGCCGTCTGACTAGAAGTGGGGTGTACGTCAGCTGCGATCTTATTATGTCAGCCAGCGAAAAGGACAGAAGGATGTTAAATGAATTAAATTTATGCCAAAATTGTACAAAATCACACTTATAGACACTTTGTAACAAAATTACACTATTACATTAACACGATACACGAAAAAAACGAGCAAACAGTAGGTGGTAATGAAATCAACAGTTTTACGGTGACTCTGTATACCACAGATTTTGACCGGACAAAAGAAGATTAGAGAACAATTGAAGATCATCGGCTATATATATCCGTGAGCTTGCAGGCAACGAACTTTTTTGTAATAGAACGTTGTCCACAGCGTTTCCTCCACGTAAATTATATTAACAGCGTTATAAGTTAACGGTGCACCGTTGAAAAAGTAACCGTCGATCATCGCAGAAGGTCCATTGAAACACCTAGATTTCAACAGATTTCAAAACCCTTGCCAAGAAGACCTCCACCGTCCACCAGGTTGAGCGCGTATGAAAACAGAAAGCTTTCGAAAGCACACTCAAGCACTCTAAATTCGGATAAATTAATTTTTCTAAATTTAAGCAAATAATTTTTTTTTTTGAGTAAATAAAACTGGTAAATTTTCTAAGTGTAAAATATATATTTTTTTTAATTTAAAATTATTATTTTTGAGTAAATTTAAAAAGATAAATTCTTCTAAGTATAAAAATATTATTTAAAGTAAAATAATTATTTTTTTTTAAATAAATTTTAGGTATACATTTTAAAGAAATAAACTTATACTTTACCTACTCTAAGTCAAAATAGCACTTAAAGTTGAAAATTTTCTCAAAAAGGTCGAGAATGTGAAGGTAATAAATAATTTGTAGAAATTTCCACGGGGTATTAAATATTGTAAATTATACATTTTTTTAAAGGTTTGAAGTTAATAAATTAAATTTCTTTTGTAAAACTTTTTTTTGTTCGATTTTTTTTGTGATTTGTAAATTTTTCACCAAGCAGGATAAGCTTTCGTACTTTGATAACTACACGCGCAGCAGTGTTAAGAGCAGGAATCCTGAGATTATTTTTATTTAAAACCCCAATTTTTATTTGAAAAGTAAAATTCTATTTTCTTAACTTTTATTATTAAATATTTTCCATTACAATACTATAGATTATCTACTGTTGGATTACTGTTAAGTTTGTTGCATTATGGATTGCTTCGCCTGCTGGAAAATTTCTGGTTTGTTCTGTGTTGTTTCTTGGCATTCGCCTTCCACTCTGTCGAATATCCTCAATATCTTGAACTGGAGTAGATCATAAATTTTAGATGTCCCTATACGTAAAATTAAAAGGGATTTAGACTAGGATAGCGTTCAAGGTATGCTGGAGGTCCAGCGGTTAAAATTGCGCGTGCTACGTGACCGACGTGGGTCGATGTATTTCAAACAAATACGAAGAATATTTTTCTGAGTGTTCTACCGGTAGTACAAAAGAGTCCATCAAGAATTCGAGGATAATTCCTATTTTATACCTAATTTAATGAAAACTGCTGTTGATGCCTTAATTGAATGATCGCGTGAAGATTTTCGTCTTACCATTGATGTAAATTGTGAAAATTGATATCACCATATCTTAAAGCCAGCTTCATCAGTAAGAGCACAGATGGCAAACAGTTGAACAAAAAGCGTCTTGTAGTGTGAAATCATTTTTACGTGCTTCAAGTTCTTGTGCTATTTGCCCATCGTGCAGATAAAGTTGATTCTTGAAATCCGTCACACCTTTATATGATGGACACTTTCTGCCAATCCACTTCTGCGAATACTGTTATCTGCATTTTCTTCGGCCCATTTCAATACACATACTTCTATGTTCAAAGTTCTTATAGAGCAGTGAAAGATCCTATTTCTCTTAATCAATTATGGAAGTTTTTAATGTTTCTGGTGTGGTAAAAGTTTGTCTGGAAACTGGTATGTGTAAAGTCTTTTCCTTTTTGTCCTGTTATAATTTGCTAAACTATACTTTAAATGCATGTTTGATATTTCTTCGAAAGAATAAGCTGCTATTTTTGTACAATCAATTAGAAAATAATGCCAGTGAGTTAAATAGCACAAACAACTGCCGTGTCTGAAAATAGCAACCATAGACAGCGTGTAACCAGTGGCTACTTTTAATTCACTGCTGCAACTCTTCAAAGAACCACTTTGGGACATATGTTTCCATACACCTTTTCCCTTACTTTTAGTTGTGCTGTGTGCAGTTAACTCATCAATTTCGTTATGTTTTTTATATTAAAGATTTCTAAATGAAAGAAGAAAACATTTGGAAGCACAACAACATTTCTATTATATTGGATATATTTGCATTTATTTTTAATTAATTTATCAAATAACTGGTTACCACATAATTAGAATACCTATATTTTCACTACAAGATGTACTATTTGAATTGAGTGTATCAATATATCTTATGTTTTATCCTTGATAGATTTCTTAATAAAAACCTCATCCAGCAATCATTGGTAAAGACTTCTAAATATGAGATTGATTTTATTACGACTTTTACAAATAGAATACCAATCAATCCGAATTGTGATTAATAGCTGTTAGAATTGTACCAATTTTTTATGTGTATACTTATTACGTGTTTTGGGATCTGAAATAGATGTGCTTTGGTATCAACTGAATCAATTTACAAAATTTGATATTTCCAGTTTCTATACTTAAAACTGGAATATCGTGGTAAAGCAATTGGAAAAAAAATGTTGTATTACTAAATTAGTTGTAATATAACGCAATCTTCATCGAATGATAACGCAGTTCTAATGTAACATGAAAAGGTCACGTAGACAATTTATTCAAAATATTTGAGAGGTTTCCTTGACCATGCAGAGCAGGTATAAATATTCTTCTAAATTCGGAAGCTCGTTAGTCGATTAGTGAATCTTGGATAGCGTAAAACATGAATACCTTGGTGAGTATAATTAATATTTCGCAAAATTACGTAGCAACGTAGAATATTTATATTATTTGGAGACCCATGGATTTTAGTTTTAATACAAGAAATTATTTTTCCTTTATTTCAGATTGTTTTCTTCGCTAGTGCTATTGCACTTGCTGCGGCTGCAAGTTTGCCAACTCCTGCACCTCCTGGAAAACACGTCGCTATCCTGAAACAAGTCAGTGAAATTGATCCAGAAGGTTCATATCAATACAGGTAATTATGAACAATACCTGGATGGCCAATGGATGTGTGATATTAGCACTAATATTGTATAATATTTATTAGAAAATTTATTGTCACAACCTTTGAATATTTCGTTTTCCTCCCTATAGTGCACATTGTATCAAGTGTGTATTGTGTCAATCCATAATCATTTAATGTGGTTGTATAAAATACATGTCTTTTTAATGTTAGTTCTAATATCGAACTAGAGATATTGTCTCTCCTTCAGTATTCAGTATGAAATTAATGTGCAAAATTTGTGTGGGATTTTTAACAAACAAGCAACTTCTTTCTATGTTTTAGTTGCTATTAACTATTACAAAGTCAATACAACAAACTCGCATAGTATGAGTAAATGGATTCAAAATTTTCATGGTGACATTTCATTTCTCCAATACATATTTATTTGCGTTTAACGCGCTAGGTTTGCAACTTATAAGTATACTGTACTTGTTAAGAAAGAAATAATAGAAAATGATTCAAATTTTATTTAAATTCTACCATTTACCTATAAAAAATAAATAAATTTTCAACAAGCAAATCATCTTCATTAGGTACTATTCAATGCCTGAAGATTATGGCCAACATTTGAAAGAGTATTAACCATGTAGATAATTCTTGGCCTCTGCAGCTGATCTTATCCGAGTGTCCCACTGACCCCCGACTCATATTTTCTTCTCGTTTCATTTTCTGTGGATGATCTCATTGTGTTATCAGCTTATATCAGTCTTCTTCACTTGACTGAATGTTTTCTGCTTTTAATTATTAAATTGCAGTAACAATTTATTTTAAATTAATCTAAAATTTAAGGAAATTTTAATACTCGCTTATCATTCAGATTATACGTCGATCTGATTTATAGGTTCTGTAATTACCAAAAATAGTATATCTGTTAATCTAATTTGTCAGGTTTTAAACATTTCACTACTATACTATAGCTCTTTGCCACTAAGTTAAAAAATATAACACACACTACTCGTTCAATAACGGATGTAAATAGATTTACTACCTAAAAAGAAACAAAATTACAATGATGTGTTAAA